>VZZY01024864.1:96687-221387 GCA_013400335.1 Eurystomus gularis | reverse complement strand
CCCCCCTCGCCCCCAGTGTTTTCAAACACTATCTGGAGCTACTTTCCTCCATTTTGTACAATATTTTCTCCCATCTTCTGTTCTGTCCCTACTGCAACTGCAATCAGATAATCTTTTCCTATCCAAATTTGGGTACTGGTAACCCAGCACACACAGTCTTTTCCGTGGACATCCAGCTACTTTTGCACAGCTGCTGCTCTTTTTTTTCCTGAAATCTTTGCCTCACTGGTCTCTGCTGTCTCCACTGCAGGTGCCCACCTTCCTCCTCTCATCCTTGATCTCCTTTTTTGCTGGTTCTTCCTCCGGCACGCTGACAGAGTCCCATGAGCAGTAACCTCTGCCTTTTATTCTTCTCTACCTCCTGTAAACTGGGTAGTTGCACTTGCAAAAGCAAATGCTGCTGTGGTTGGCTCTCTGAGATGTCACAGCCTACCTGGCTTGTGCTCACTCTGCTCCTTCTATACAAACTGAAATTTCAGCTTCTCTCTGTGATATTTACCCATGGATAATTAAACATCAATTCCAGTTCAGCATGGCTAAAACCAGAACTCTTAGCCACTTCTTCCTAACCTTCCCTGCTACTTCTCACAGTGAATGATGGCACTTGTATCCTCAAGTCTGCCTGTCACTTAAGGATATAAGTTAGATGTCAGCTTGGTTTGGGCTGGGCATGATTTAATTTCCAAAGATTATTTTTGCATATTGAAGAGGAAAACTTTTCTATCTGTTGACATGGCTATAACATTTGCCTAGGGCTCTCAGTGCCAAACATCACAATTGTTCCGTATTTTTTTGAACTCATCAAATGTGGAGTTAAGGGGCAAAACCTGCAGGACTCATCTTTTTGGCTAGATTAGTCTTCTTTGCATCTTGCTACTGATTTAATCTTCTATATTACATCAAGTAGAAGCTAAATCTTTTTACAAATTTAAGTCTTTCAGAGACTCTACATCAATCTGTCCTTCCGGTTCTAAAAGCTAAATTCTGTCCCCATGTTGCCAGCTTGACACCCATAGTTGCAAAATTTCCTAACATTTTCTCTCCTTGTGAGAATGGCTTCACAAACATTTTTCTCATTATTTTCTCTAAAACACATCTTTGCTCTGTTGGCAATAATTAAGTTGCCAATGTCTTTATATTCCTGTCTACCATAGTGAATAATATTCACTCATAGTTTCTTTGTGCTCTCTTTCTGCACGTACCCACTAGTTGCTTAGTGTCTAATATGTAGCTTGTAAGCTCCAAGAAACAGGTCTGGAGTTCATGCTTGTACAGGGTTCAACATCTGTGTGGGTTTAATAAGAGCTGCAGCGGTGGGGTGGCCGGAGCTGCGTGGCCGCGCTACTCCCTGCCCCCTCCCTTCTGCTGCAGGTTGCGGACAGAGAAAGAAAAAAAAGGTTTAAAAGTGCCTTTTTGAGTTGAGATAAAGAAGGTTTAATATATATATATATATATATATATAAACAACATATAATAAGCACTTGCAGTTAACAAGAACAATAGTAACAGTGAGAAAAGAGCAATACAAAAAAAGAATAATACCAGAATGTACGAGGACTAGCGAAGCAGCCCAACCGAACTGGCCCCCTGCCAGAACTGGTCCTGGGGCATGATGTCAGCATGTTATAGAATAACCTGGCTCCACTAAAATTAACCCTGTCCTGGCCAAACCAGGACAGCATCATGGTAGTCTTTAAATGTATCAAGGAATCTAAAGCACTGAAATAATATTTAAAAAATACAATTACCCATGATAAAGATGGTATCATTTAAGGGAAGTATATGTACAAGTCCACATGGATGCTTCTTGGACATGCATGCCATGACTTAACATATTTCCCACACGCATGTGATACGGCAGAGAGAGAACACATGGTGTGTTAAATTTATGCACGCTGGCTCCAGAGGCCAAGACTTGGCCCCCTGGACTCAGGCATTGGAAGTGCCATGATTAAGCTTCACCATTTCAGCAAGGCACCCCACTGCACATGGGGCTGGGAGAGAGAAGAGATGGCAAATAAACTGCAGCTAATAACATCCCTGGAGGCACCGTTGGTGCAGAAGTAGTTATGTGAGGCAAGAGAGAGCTGTGAACAAATGTCAGTAGCTAAAAACTGGCCAAACTGAGAAAAAATGGAGGGGAGTAAAATCAGGCTTGATTTTAATAATATTGGAAATGACATATGGGAAAAAATATAAAAGAACATATGGGGACACCCTTGGTCCTGCATCTTTGCCAGTATCCTGCTACTCGCCTTGCTGTTTGGTGAAGACACTTCCAAACACTTTAGTGATGCTGCCTTTTTACACTGTGAGTATGGCCTGGTGGCTGTTCCACAATATAGCACACAGGAGGAGGTTTGCTTGATACAATCTCAATAAAGTTTCTTTACAATGATAATAAACATCAGTGGTCTTTGTGCTGAGTGTGCAGTGATTTAGACTCATGAAATGTAATAGAGCCAAGCACTGGGAAAGCAGGGGGAAGGTGGGCATCTGCCAATATGTGAGGCTGTGCCCTTCCTCCTGGCACATGAGGGTTCAGAAATGGTGTTAGGACTTGGATACTCGGTCCAGTTCTTGCGGTGCAATGAACTGCATTTCTGCCAAACAGCCAGTAACAGCCTGTCAGTGCTCCTAGCTCACCCATTTGCTAGGTGAAACTAACACCTCAGATTTTTAAATGTAACCTCATGGCATTTCTGAGCCCTACAATGGGCACAGAAGCAGCAAAAGGAAACGCCTACACAAATTTGAATGGCGTTTCTTAGCTCAGATTCTGCCCTACTGCCACTAGTTCCATGCTGTTTACAATAGTCAAAATTAGTCTATAGTCTTTTTCTCCACAGGGGCTCTTCCTCCAGCTTATTGTCCTCTTAGGTTTCTTGTTGGATAAGGGCCTGCAACGTCTCTTTCTACCTCTGTCCCTGCTGATCCCCTGATCAGCCCTTCTGAGACAAGACATAGGACTGTGGAGGTATGCAGGTTTGTGAAACCAGATAAGCACCACTGGGTGCCACTACCCTTACAGAGGTACTGACAGGGATCTCAGCCTCCTACTTTCTATAATTAGGATCAAGCAGGGGTGCAGATACTGCATTCAAGGTAAGCCCAGCTCATGGTTGTACCCAGCAGAAAATACCAAGATGAATGGTGTTGAGGGTCCAGAAAATAGAGAAGCCACAGTGCGTCTCAGTCTCCTAGGCAGAAAAGGGATCTCATCGGTGGTGGAGCCTCAGGGTAGAATGGGAAGAAGACCATGCTCTAGAGCAATGCCTCATCAAGGCAGGGCTGGCCAACAGCAGGAACTGTGTTGAGAAGGCTGGAACCAGGGTTATGGTTGAGCAGAAAGGAGCTAGATGAAAGCAGCTGTGAGTAACCAAGCAAAGGCTGGGAGCAGGTTTCAGCAGCCGAAGACAGAAAGAGGGACTAGGAATAGGTCAGGCAGGAACAAGAGCCAGAGGCCAGGAAGAAACGGCTGGAGTACAGCTGCAGCAATGAAAAATACTGGACTGAAATGGTCAGCACTGCCTTTTATATCTGATAAATCCAGCAAGCCACCTACCAAGCTTATAGACCTGGAAATAGGGTTGCAGTCAGGTAGGCTGCTGCTTAACCCCTGCAAGGCTTTGCAAGGCTTGTCCAATGCTCAGTAAAGAGTCTGTAAAAGACTTCCACTCAACTATGAGAACATTAATAGTCTGAAGAAAGCATTCTTTTTCTAAACTGGACAGACATAGACACTTTTGGATAGTATCCATTTGCTTTCAAATTTTCACGTGTACTGAGCAAAAAATATAGCCCTGTAATAGGTTTTGATTGACAAATCATTCTAACAATTAAAGAAAATTTGAGTTAGACTGAATTATCATAGCAGTTATCAAATGAATCATCAGGAAAAATTGTTCTCAGCCAGATCATTGCTAGGGGCAAGCAATAAAGAGAGGAAAATAGGAAAAAGGAGTAAAAAGAACATGCCTGGGGCAGTGGCCTCCAAGGGTGACCACTATGCTAATAAATTAGAATAAGAGTCATTAGTAGGTGCAACAAAGTGGAGAATTAAGGCCCAAATCTATGAAAGTTAACAATCCAATGCTAATGAAGACCTATCGAGATATTTAAAAGGAATGGTAATAAGGAAAACTTTAACAGAACTAAAATTAACCCTGTCATTTAATACAAAGCTGTGTCCAAGGCATGTAGGAAACTGTGAGGAGCTCACGTTGACTGTCTTGGTGGGGAAGACACTAAGACTATGGGCAGGTGTCTTTTTCAGGGCCACTAGAAATGATTAATGAGTCAGGTCCACCCACAGCAGCTCATTACCGCTCCTCTCTGAGAAGCTGCTGTCCTTTGGTGTGGACTGAGCTTGGCTGGCCAGGACCTGCAGTGTTACACTTTCCCATTTTGGCTTTTCATCCAAGGAGGCAGCCAGCAGCCAGCTGCCCTCAGAGGCTGGGAAATCAGGGTGGGGAAAGGGACTGGCAGCCCTGCATGGCAGTCCATGGGCTGCTCCTCTGCTTGAGCTTGGCAGGGCCCAAGCTGCCTTCCCTCCATAGGGGTGAAGGAGGAGATGCTCCACTGGGCATAGCACAGGAGGACCTGTCTCCAAAGTCTGCCCTCCACATTTGGTGCAAAGTAGCTGTAAATGACTGACATCAAAATGGAGTCTTTTACCATCATCCAAACAAAACATGACAGTTTGCCTGAAACCATTTTCCATGCAATTTTCAGTTTGTGTAGAGGCTTGGATTTTGATAGGTTTTCCTGATTTTGAGTACGAGTTTTGTTTATTTTTAAGCATCAAAACATTTCCATGACTAGGACGACCATGTCCTATTCAGCTGCAGCAACAATTTGAGTGTCTTCAAATAATCTGTGGCTTTTGTTGTCAGAGCCATCACTAGTTACTATTTCATTTCTGCTACCAGTTTGACAAAGCCATGTGGGACATTATTTCATAATCTGAACTTCTTTGTGTTCCTCTCCTGAAACAATTAATTCATGACAACGCAAGTAATATTTTCAAGATGTTTCAGTATGAAATGTATCTTCCTTCCTAAAATAGATGATAACCGTTCATTCCCTTTTCACATGTGGAGATGTTTTCCAGCACTTCTGCAACATGTCTTTCTTGAAAAGATGAAACATGTGTGGTTAATAGTTAAAAAAAATGATGCAAAATAAGTATATCTCCCTGTCTGTTACAATGCATTGATTTTATTAAGCAGTATCCCATTGTGCGAACCTGCTGTAATGGAAAGGTTACTTCCTTCAAGCTTTACATTATATTATTTAGACAGTTTTAAAACTTGAGGTTGACAATCCCCGTGGGAGGTAGTGATGGATGCAAGTGGAGTGGCAGTGAAGACAGTGAGGAAGAAGAGAAATTATCATAGATGGAGCCAGCAACACCACCATTTCCCCCAGTGTGATCTTATTTATATATTTGCCTCATACCACATCCCTGTTTCCTAGGGATTCCTTGAGCATCAACTTCATTAGTTACAAAGGTAGCAATCCATAACCAATTTTCTTTTCATGTCAAGCTTGTTCATGTATAAACCTAGCCCTTTTGTTGGAAACATTTGCAATTAATCCCACAAACAAAGAAAATGCAAATTGTACAGTCTACCCTAAGCAACCCTTCTGACTCAAGGCCCTGACCACTATCTATTATACGCTAAAATGAATTGAAATTCCCACTTTGAGTCTAACCTAATTTTCTAGTGATAATAGGCATGGATTCCCAGAAGCATTCTATGCATCTAGATAGTAACATCCTAATTTCCTTTCCTGGTAAATGTTTTAAATAAGATTTTAGCACCAAAGGAAATTAACCTTTAAATTAATTGTAATTATAAAATGCCATAGCTGATTTTGTCTTCAAACTAATTACTTGCTATTATTTAAACAAACTGCACCTCCTCTGAGCTTTAAGTTTGTTTCTTTCTCTGCAGTGCAGTGTCAAATGATCACAGATCAGGCTGTGTAATGTCTGCCAAGCCCTATGACACCTTGGACTGCTCAGGTCCATTTGCATCTCAAATGCAGCCAGTTTCACATGTCATACCTTCCCACTATAGGCTTTCGCCCCTGCGCTGCAGCCTCACACTCTGCAGCTCAGACATTTTTAGCCTGTGCTTTTGAACCAGTGAGTGTGCCTTGGGGGTTGCAGAGTGCCTCTGCTCTGTGCTGGTGAGAGTGAGATGCTCAACACCAGCCTTCTGCTCTGCGAAAGTTCCCCTCCAAGACTGACCATGACTGGAAATAATGACACAGGAACCAGCTATTGATATGTGCAAAAGGTTGATGCTGTACAGGCATCTCAGGGAATTTCCTAAATGTTCGTGGTGGCACCATGGCTCTGCAAGACAGCTCTGTTTAGGATGACAAGCGTGAGGCTGTACCATGGGATTTCAAAGGCTTCTCTCCCTCCATGCTTCCATCAGCATCCTGACAGCAAAAACATCCTATTTCCTTACCTTTGGTTTACTTAGTTCACATAGCAGTCATCACAATAAATGAAACAAGTCAACAGAAAAAGCTTCTAATTTAGCCACAGACTGCAAATTGGAGAGTGCAGCTGAGCAAAAACAAGCTGTAGCTTCAGCTTTTGTAATGTGTTCATTGAATTCTCATTCATGAATGACCTGTTCAACAGCTGGAGAACAACTGTGCTTTAAATATTGGCTTGTATTTGTTCCTATTCTTATTTTCTCCTACATTGCCTCTGCAGAGTGCCTAGGCTGTCCTTAGCATTAACCTAAAAAGTCATACCAGTGATTCATCCTGTTGTGAGAGAGGTGTCTACCACAGATAGGGCAAATTGCTCTTTGGAGTTACATCCCTCCCTCCATTGACTGTGGTGGAAATCTCAGTTAGGTGGTTAAACAGCAGGCCTCAATGCATGTGGCTGTAGGTGTGTGAGATGAATGCTGCCTCTGGCAACATGTAAAAGGTGAAGATGGTATGACTGGTGTTTTCCAGAGAAAGACTCATGATGCATTACACAAATGGTGGGTACTGGGACTCATTCTCTCAGAAGACTGTGTTTGATGAAAGCGTTCTTGGATAAAATATAGGTGGACAATTTCAGGAAGAAGAGACCATTCTGGGAAACTAAATACAATGAGACCACTTCTGGCTAAGGAAGTCCATGAACCGCAAATTACTGTCAGTATTTTCTGGGAACCACAAACTTGCTGTGTTCTTACATGCCTGTATGGCAAATAGATATGGAAGCAAGCATCAGATATTATTCATTACTGGTTATCAGATATGAGGCTGGATAGATCTGGTACCTATCTTGTGTTGTGTTACACAAGTGTAACAGATAACACTGGTTTGGTAGGGCTGCAGCCTGCACTGCAGCTGTGGTGCTACCATTCAGCTGAGGGGAAAGAGGCTTGCTGGGCTGCCCAGACAACAACTTCCAGAGATTGATTCAAGTTCAGCTTTGACTGCAGAAAGATGGTTGCAGTCATCTTCAGCCATCTCCCTCAGTCTCAGTTTTTGCTTCCTACCTGTTTTTCTCCTGTTCTGGTAGTCTCAGGATTTACAGCCATATTCACCAGAAAATGGAAAGGGAAATTAAGAAACAGAATTCATAGCCAAACATTTGCTACTGGTTTCTCTTTGTCTTTGTTTTAGAGAATTTAAGCAGGAATGGAAGCTGAGGTATTATTTCTCTATAATGTCTCACTAAGCAGATTGTGAAAAGTGTTTGGCACAGAAATAAAGTGATACCTGAGCATATTCTATACTTCAATAGTGCCTTTCATCCCAGAAGCCTAAAGTTATGAAGCAATACTCCTGTGACTTTGTCCTTGTCATTATTTCGCATTTTAACTACGGGAAACAGATATATGGAGAGGTTAAATAACCTGTCAAAAGGTGGAAGGCAGCCTGTAACAGAGCTAAAAATAAAAATCTTTTCTACTATCAACATTCCACATTTCTCACATCTACTAAATTTAATATTGTCTTTTAAAATAAAATTGTCATTACCTTTGTATTTCCTAGGTCAGGCCTAGGATCCCAGAGTGAACTGATGTTTGGCACTGAGTTTATTGACACATAATTGCTATGCTGTATTGCTCACCAGTTTATATAGAATCATAGAATGGTTTGGGTTGGAAAAGACCTTAGAGATCATCTAGTCCCAACCCCCCTGCCATGGGCAGGGACACCAGGTTGCTCAAAGCCCCATCCAACCTAGTCTTGAGCACAGCCAGTGATAGAGCACCCACAACTTCCCTGGGCAACTGTTCCAGTGACTCACCACCCCCACAGTGAAGAATTTCTTCCTTATATCTAATCTAAATCTAGTTTAAAGCCATTACCCCTCGTCCTGTCACTACAAGCCCTTGTGAAAAGTCCCTCCCCACCTTTCTTGTAGGCCCACTTCAGATACTGGAAGGCTGCAATAAGGTCTCCCTGGCATCTTCTCTTCTCTGAGCTGAGCAAGCCCAACTATCCCAGCCTGTCTTTGTAGGAAAGGTGTTCCATCCCACTGATCATCTTCATGGCCCTCCTCTGGACCTGCTCCAACAGGTCTATGTCCCTCTTGTATTAGGGGCTCCAGAGCCGGATACCAGCTGGGAGCTCACAAGCTCCCTTGATCTGCTGGCCACGCTTCTTTTGATGCAACCCAGGATACAGTTGCCTTTCCAGGCTGCACTCACGCATTGTTGGCTCATGTTGAGCTGTTCATCAACCAGCACCCCCAAGTCTTTGTCCTCATGACTGCTCTCAATCCACTCTTTGCCTAGCCTGTATTTATACTTGTGTTTATATGATGGAAAGTGCTTTAGCAACTTTGTCTGCCAGTTCCCTCAAGACCCCTGGAAATCTCGTCAGGTCCCATGGACTTGTACACCTTCAGGTTCTTCAGATGGTCTTGAACCTGATCTTCACTTACAGTGGGTAAATCTTCCTCCTCCCAGTCCCTGCCTTAGCCTTCTGCAACTTGGATGGTGTGGATAGAGCCTGTGAGGTAAAAAAGTGGTTGAGTACTTTAGCGTTCTGCATATCCCTCACAACCAGGTCTCCTGTTCCCTTCTGGAGAAGACCCACATCTTCTCTAGTCTTCCTTTTATCACTAACATACTTGTAGAAGCTTTTCTTGTTACCCTTGATGTCCTGGCCAGATTAAATTCTATCTGGGCTTTAGCTTTCCTAATCTGATCCCTGGCTGCTTGGACAACTTCTTTGTAATCCTCCCAGGTCACTTGTCCCTGCTTCTACATTCTATAGACTTTCTTTTTGCATCTAAGTGTACGCAGAAGCTCCTTGTTCAACCAGGCAGGCCTTCTGGCATTCCTACCTCCCTTCCTCTTTGTTGGGATGCCTTGCTCTAGGGCTTGGAGGAGATGACCCTTGACCAATATCCCCTTCTGATGTATTGTCTTCCTGAACACTTTCAGTAATTCTAATAGAATCTTGAACTCAAGTTTTTATGAGGGGAGTGAAATAATTTTAAGGGGTTTTCTAGAGTTTTATTTTTGTGTCAGGCATCCCCAAAAGCTGGGCTCAAGGGACTACGCAGCAAAAATCTACTTAATCCAGTTGCAATTTCTTCTTCTTTTTTAGTTTACCTGGAAACAATGCCAAGAGAAAAGAAAATAGCGTATGTGCAAGTTGGATCCCTACTAGCATGAGATAGTGCAAAGGTTGTACCTCACAGTACTCAGGAACAGTCAGACAGGCCACATTTACTCTCTGATCGCCATGCCATTGTGTAATGGTAGGTAAATAATGTTTCTTCTCCCTATCTGGCTCTGCAAAGCAGCGTTCTGGATTAGGATTTCACTGTGGGACACAGACTGAATTGGCGATTTTCTCTAAACTGAGGCTCCTTCCCAGCTGAAACTGTCCCTGTAATAACAAGCCAGTCCCCTTTCCCTCAAGAAACTGCAAGGCAAGAGCAGAATTCCCACTTCAGTAACCCAGGTTTCTTTTTTAATTGCTTGCAGACAAAAAGTCCCAGGAGGATGCTGCTTTATTACTCACATTCCAGGGTTTTGCACAAAATATCTGTGTATTTAATAACATTTTCAAAAATACATTGAATTTTCTTTTAGTAAGGCAGTAACAGCTTATAGCAGGGAGCCAAATTGCTAGTGAGGAAATGCACATTAAATGAACATTTCAATGTTATTAAAAATAATGTGCAGCCTTTGAAAAATGCAGGCCTAATATGATTTTGGAAAACAAATGAGGAGCTCTGGTAAGTTTACAGCCTTTGAATGCCTCCAAGTAATGATTGTTGCTGACATTTTCAGGCTTTATTTTTAATTGCTGCAGCTAATAATGCTAATGAGGTAAGAATGACAATGGCTTAGGCATACCAGCGGCAGTAGCAAAGAGGAGAATGTTGAGTCGGCAGCAATCCTGCTGGGCACCCGTCCACCCTCATCTTTCCCAGATGGAGACCTGAGGCACTCCAAGCCTCAGAGTTCCTCCTCCCTATGCAGCTACAGGGAACATGATGCAGAACGACCTTTGGGAGTGACAAATCACCACCAAGAGAAGTAGTCAGGGAAAAGCCACCCTTGCCTGACCCTTGGAGATGGGTGCTGCAGTTCAGCTCCGGTGCACCCAACGTTGGAGCACTGCTTGGGACTGTACCAGGAGGGAAAGCAGCTTCCTCTTTAATCCTTGATGCAGAATTAACCCAAAGCAGATTGTTCTCATGAAAGGTAATGTGGACTTGTGCTTTGATTTAGAGAGCCTGCTGTGGATTTATTTGGTGTGTGAGTAATTAAAGCCTCTAGTCTTGCTGATTCAGCCCTAGTTATGACCCCGATTTGATCACTGTATTGTTCCATTCCTAATCCTTTAGTGAGGTTAGAGCAGGTTAATCTTAGAGAAATGTTTGCTTAATTCTACCCTTGCTCATTTATTCTCTTAATAAAATCTGCATAAAGAATGGAGAAATAGTAATTCTTTCAGCTTGTTCCAATTACTCTGAGAGCAAAGCTAATTCAGCTGAAGCAGCTTAAGAGCAACTTGATTGTGTTTCTACAGTTGAGGCTCTGTGCCAACAGAAGAAGAGGCACCTTCTCTGTTCTGGAGAAGTGTTGATATGTTAATCTGGTTAAAATCTGGAACGTGCCTATGCCTGGCTCTTGGATATTGCATGCTCCCATGGCCCATTAGCAAAGAAACGGAACTGAGTGTTCACCGCATCTGTCACGAGAAGCAAAAGGCTTTTTCTCTTGGCTCTGTCTCATCAGAAAGGCTTCTTCTATTGACTTTGTCTTATCAGACAAGACTTGTGGTTAAATGCCTCTTTGGTATGATCCAATAAGGTTATCCTTATGATCCACTGGGATTGGAAGTGAGGCATCTTATTTTTACAAGCATAAGTGATCCTGAAAACCAAGATCTAGATGTTTCCTGTGATGTCTGTGAATATTAGAGTGGGTAGGAAGATGACAGTGTCCTTCTGTTGTTCTTCATGGACCACTTCAGCAGCTGGGAAAGCAGATCAGATGTGTGGGAGAGTTGCTTTGTGGTAACTGGTTTTACCAGAGGATCTTTCACAGCTGGCATATCTTTAGCATGCAGAGGGAACATTAGCTGTCAAACTACATGCAAGCACAAGCCCAACCTCACCCCTTACCAGGTATGAATGCTAGGCAGGGGTTGGTGGGCAGCGGAGTAAAGCTTTCTCCTGCTATGCTAGACATCTATCAAGTCTGAGGGAGGTAGGACAGGGTGGGCAAGGAGGAGTGGCTTCATTCCTCTGTGCCACAGATCTTGCTCCATAGCAGCATGCAGGGATGAGGAACTGGAAAAGTGGAAGAAGAGACTATAGGAAGAGAAACACAGCTAGGGGACCTGAAGGGATCTCAGACCAAAGAATCGCTTATGCAGGAAGCTCTAGCAATGGCTCTGGTGCACAAAGTATTCCATTTTTCCTAAAAGCTTTTCTCCTTCATACTCTCTTGGTCTGCATGAGATGACCCCATCTGTGAATGTACTGAGGAAGTTACACTTAGGCATCTTCTTCTGGAGTATAAATTCTAAATAACATGGTGGACATAAAGGATGCATTACTTTTCAGAGGAGCACAAGTGTTGCCAAAAGGGAGTGAAAAGGTGAGAAAACATATCTAAATGGAAATGAAAGAATCTAAAATTAAACCTGAGCAGGGGGTATCTGTACGGGCTGCAGCTCCTGGCTGTCACAGCAAGTGCTTGGCAAGTCAGAGCAGATTCTGAGCAGAGAGAGTACTAGAATTGTTCTTGACTCTCTGCTTCATGCAGCCTCTCAGTAGAAATTAAAGATGCTTTAATTTTACAATACCTTGAGGGGCCAAATCCAACCTGAGCATTATTACTGTTTTGGGATGACTCAGCCATAGAAGTTCTCTTTTTTTTTTTCCCCCAGCCACACTTCCAAACCTCACCAGAGGTGAAGCTGCAGCACCTGAGCTTGTGCTGGGTGGGGATTTGTGCCAGTTCCTCAGGGAGATGCTCACAGATGGGTAAGATGGCTCTTAGGCTGAAAGAGGACACCTGGCTGAGGTGTACTAACAAAGTAATAAAAGCCTCCAAATAGGCAAGAGGATGGCAAGAAAAGGTTCAAAGAAGCATGATAATCTGTGGCTTCTGAACAACAGGGAGCTCCCACCACAGCAAGCAGAAAACAATACCATATTGGCTGTGGTGCTTTGCTGCCAGGAATGTTGCTTTACAGACCACAGGAGAAATCTCTCAAATGTGCTCCAACTTCTGTGCTTGTCTGGCGAGTCAAGTCACAAGTCCCTTCCTTGGTTTTTACTTATATCATGCCCTAAAGCATTACAGAAGAGTGAAAAGGAGATTTAATCCCATAGAAGAGAGGGCAGAATAGTATTAAACAGGATTTTGTTTTGCTGGGCAAGGAATCACTCTCCTCCAGCTCTGTGGATAGTAAATGCAGTTAACAGGTAAGTAGGAAAAAGTACATATGACTGGGTCCTTCCCTAAAAAGACAAGATCTATTTCTGGCATACCGCTGCTCTACATGCCTGTCCCAAACTCTTTTTACTCTTATGCCTTCCTTCCTTCCACAGAAACACGAACACGACTCTAACAAGCATAGCTGGAAAGACCTCCGAAGTGTGGTTTGATTTTAACGCTAAATCTCCCCTTGACAGCTCACAGTGGCACTGTATTGCCAATAGATTATAGGTTTGCAGCTATTTTCCATGCAGGAGAACACACAAAGGAACCCCCACCAGCCCTAGCAGTGCTCTCCATCAAATAAAAACCCTTTAGCTTCCCGTAGTAGAGCTCTCTCTAGGATTCATGTATATTTTATCAAAGTTACATACAGTTCTGATACTTGTTTCTAAAGTTCTTTAGTATGAATCCCAAGATGTACTGAAATGCTGCAGTGGCCCTTTTAAAAAAATCAAGGTTATGGCAGAGAAAAAATGAAATGGCTTGACTTTATAGCATGTAATAATAGCAAATTCTGCTCAGCAATCTACTATTGATATAAATATGCAGAAGAAACACAAACATACATCTATATGAAATAACTTTGTTCCTTGTAACTGTACCCTGGGAGCAGCAAGAACACAGAAGAGCTCTACAGTTTCACCTCTCATAAATGAAGGTCCTGCAATGATCTAAAGCTATTTTTTTGCCAGAAGTGCCTTTACAAGCCAACATGCAAGTCAACACAGAACCAATTATTGTGAAGACAGTTAATAACAATCTGGAATAATAATTTAAAAAGCAGCTTGTACTTACCAATTGGGATTTTTGCTTTTTCCCTTTTATTTTTTTTAATTTTATGTCTTAATAAGCTAAGCTGTGAGGAAATAAAAATTGCAATGATCTTTTCAGAAGACAGGAGCATGTATTTTTTTAAGCTGCATTTCATGACTCCTTTGTCTTTCAGGCATTTGCAAATTTTAGATCAAGAAGGATGGACAGAAAGAATGTTCTGACTACAGTATAATAAGGCATTTATGTTGAAGTCAGCGAGAGCCAGTATAGTGGAGGGGTGATTTAAAAAAAAAAAGAATTCATTTTGTATGTAATAAAGCTTTAGTACTTACAGCTGTCCTCTTCTTCAGTAATACATTTCACAACATAACAGGCATAGATGAAGCCCGCCAGCTGAAACAAAATGTAATAGCATTAGATGTAAAGCAAATAGAAAAACAAGAGCTGGTTTTATAAAAGCCACAACAGAAAGAGAATCACAAAAATCACTAGGCTTTGTTTGATGAAGGAATGATAATTCTTCACAACAATTTGGTAGCTTTAGTTGGAAATAGTCAGGGTTATTTGGCATTTTTCTTGAAAAACACAGCCTTCAATAAAACTTCCAAAACGGATCCAAAATTTTCTGTTACCTGATTTGTTTATTTCTAATTATTGAAAACCAGAAAACCAAATAGGTGGTTGGGTGGATGGACTTTTAGCTACTGAAGATGTAAATATTTCTGTCAAAATCAGATTTGTTATCCAACAAAACCCAACTCTCTAGCAGAACTCTTTTTTTTTTTTTTTTCAGAACCTTGCCAGCTAAACTGAGGACAAATTCAGTGCACTTGTAAAGCAGCTTTATAGTGACATTTTATCACTTGAAAATAGGGCTGTGGGACTTGTTCCCATATCTGGAATAGCCCCCAAGCTTCAAGACATATCTGGCACTTTGGATAGGTCTGGATGCTTTTTACATCAGCACCTCATGCTACAACTGGCAAATTAATATCTTGTTCCCTTCATTCCTCTCATCAGAGCATGCCTAGAAGTGAATTGTAAACATAAGCAACAGAATTTAAAGAAAATTAAAATCTGGAGTGGTTCTTGAGTACCATGTCAGATTGCTTACCTTATTCTATTGCCTGAAAAAATTAAAAAAAGGAAAAAATGGCTAATATCACACATACCACAGGCCAAGTACCATGACTCCTCTGTAAGTCCATCCACCAAGTTCTGTCATTGCTGAGAAGTTACACCAGAAGCTACAGAACAAATATTGGAGCAGTGGTATGTGCATGTGTTACACGGCTTTTCTTACACATAGGTCTGGAGAGTTTACTGATTACCAACAAATTGGTTTTCATCCTTTAGCCCATCGTTGAAGTTTACATGGTAGGAGGTCAAAAGAATTCAGGTTGTTTGATCTCTTAGTATTGAAAAGTGAGATATGTTGTCAAAATGTGTTATTCTGTACAGGTCACCTGACAGAGATCTTCTCATGAACTGCAAACCCAACTGTAGACTTTGGGAATCAGATCTTTATAAGGACAACAAAAATGCCTAAAGTCTACAGCTGGGATTGAGCTGTGTGTGTGTGGTGAAAAACCCATAATCTCCATCTGAGGGAAACAATGATCTTAATTTCAGTACAAAGTAATCAGTGTGTCAGACAGTATAAGAGGTGAAAACTGGAAGATGAACATGAATTGTTATGGATGCTGGTTAGTGCAATTGGATTTTTTGTTGGTTTTTTTTTTTTTTCATAAATCCAAGGCACGACTACAATCACTACAAGACTATGCATTCTTAGAGCCCTTAATGTTACCTATATACATGAAACACAAACAAATCCATTCTGTTTCCTGGTGCCTTCATACCTGAGGCAGTGACTATGCCTACTTTACCCCAGCTCTTACACAGGTATTGCTGGTATTTCTGTTAGTTTTCTATGTAGAAACCTCTCCATACCTACGAATGCTAGCTTCTAACATCCGTATGGGTGAGAGACAGTGAAAAAAGTCAGTCTCAAGACTTCTCTGAAGAGATCAAGACTTGATTTGGAGATCAAACTGCATCCAGCATAGATGTTGTCTGCTAACTGCTTGAGTTCCTGTTAGGAGCCCAGAAGCTGCATTACAACAGAATGAAATCATTAATTTTGTCATTTATTATAAATCTGCCTTATAGAGCTGCTGGTAAGATTTTACACCTGGGAAGGATGAAATATTCACTGCTGGACACAAAGAACGCACTGTACCGAAGAACAGTGGCATTCAGCTAATATCAGCATTTCATCTCTGTTTTATGGGATCACTCTTTCCTTTGGCTTTTGGCTTCAAGACAGAAGGCTAATTTGCTCCACTGACTTATGCTCTGCATAACCCCATTGACTTCAATGACATTACATGAGGTTTAATTCAGCGACGAATTAGACCCAGAAAGGTTGTTCGTAAATGATTCCATTTTTGGATGTGAACCTTGGCTTAATAGTTTCTCTGTTCCCTTTTTACAGACCATCAGATCCAAGATAGCTGAATAGTTTCATGTCTAGTAGGCCTCAATGGTAAAACTTTTTCTTGTAATACAGTTCAATACTATCTGCTAAAATACCACAAGTTCACATATTATTAACTAAATTTTTCTCACAAAGCACAGCAAACACACTGTATCACAAACTGTGCTTGCAATTGATCTTTTAATTGTATTCTGTTGCATCCTTTGAATGTCTAGGGAGCTCCTTTGATATATAAGTAAATCCTACAGCATTTCATCAGATGAGCTTGCTGATTAACAGTGCCTTAATGCTAGAAATTGTTCTGTTCTAAATACAAATGGAAGTTTGTTTCCCATGAGATAATCACAGTTAATAAAATAAACCTCCCTTTCTCCCACTTCTATCCAACCCTTTGCTTGGTACATATAATTTTGTGGTTTTTCTCTCTTTTTTAACCAAACAACTTATCAGTTCTGACCCAGTGACAGCCATTCAAGATTGATCTTCTAATTGCATCATCAACAGAAGCCTCACACTCAGAGCTGAGGTTCAGAAACAAAAGTGGCAGTTTTTACTTTGAGGATGCTCAATGGCATGAGCCCTTGTTGACGACAGAGACCTCTGGGATAGAGACCAGGAACATGCTTCCTTCCTGGTGGTCTAGGACTTCCTGTAGGAAGGGTACGTCTTATCTATTCATATATCAGAGATTCTTTAGGGATGAGTCAGCTAAAATTAATGAAGGGCTCTCACAAAATTTACCACTTTTGTTATAGCACAAGATGCAATTTTGGACCTTGTTTCCCCAAGAGAAACACACTGAAACGTGCCTATGTACAGCACAAAATAAATAAAATAAATTCCAAACAAAACACTTCACTGGATGTACTCCTCCCCCTGGAAAAGTAGATGAGACAAAAAAGCGAAGAAAAACCAATCCAACCCAAATTATAGAGTTTAGTCACATTGCTTAATATATTCCTGGGAAGCCTTCAGACACAGCAGTCCTGAGTGCAGTATGAGAATTACACAGAGTAGAGTCTTAACGATTCAGTATCTCAGAAAGATTTTTATCTTATGTGAGAAGGAAAGGAATGAGTCCTAAGAAATAAAGAAAAGAAGGAGCCTGACTGTCTTAGAAAATCAATTTAAAACTAGGAAAGCTAGCTTGAAAACTTTTGTTGTTTTGCATTTCTGTTTTTAAAATTATCATTAACCAAGCTTTCTTTTATAAACCACGTAGTGATAAAAAGAAGAAGATCAGTTCTGGATCCCAGACCCATCCAGATTAAGTGTCTACAACACTTTAATGCTGTAGTATGGGCCTCCAGAGGAGAAGGAAATGTTAACAACACTCTTGCTCATTTATAGTGATTAGTGAATGCATGTTTTAATGAACCTCATTTTCTGCAGCTTGAAAAAATCTGCTCTTTAATACTTTCCCTAATATGTCCATATGAGAGTATAAATGAACACTGCTCTTTCTAAAAGTGACACATTGTCCATCCCTGCACCAGCTCCCTGGATGTCACTTTGATGGCATCCGATTACCAATTTTTAAACAATGATTACAAACATTTTAAACATTTTTTTTAGGATTATTTTTTCATTTATTACCCTGGTTTCACTGGGACAAAATCATAGGCCCGCCATGGTCTGCAGGCCATTAGCAGTTTGGAGTCAGCCAAACTTGCAGGCAGCTGACCCAAGATGTCTCACAGGTGTATCCCATCCCACAGATGTTATACTCAGTATAAAGGAGAAGTTTGCTGATCCTGTACTTCTTTCTGTTCCTGAGGGCTGCCTTTTTGTTTATTGTGACCACTGTACATTTGCTGGGCTTAGTATTAACTTTGTTTACTTTATACTGACATTGGTATTAGTTTGGCTGTTTCATTAAATCTATTTTCATTTCAGCCTGTGAGTCTCCTCTCCTTTTCCTCATTCCCCTTCTCTGCTGAGGAAAGGTCCATGGGTGATAGAGCAACTGCTATAGTTTATCCCTGGATATGGACTAAATGTAGACATCTATAAAAACCTCAATAAGAAAAAAATGAAGACAAACAAAAGCTTAAAATAAAACAGCGCTACTCAAGATTTGGCAATGGTATTTATTATGAAATAAGGTTAATGCATTTTCTTGCCTTATTGCAGCTATTTAAGGAAAAAAAAAAAAAAAAACAACCAAAAAAACTAGACAGAATATTCCCTACCCAAGTAAGCCATGTCCTGTTACACTACTAAGCTCTTAGCAGATCCTGAGTTTTCTGTAAGTGTACTTTCACACTTGCTCAAAATGTCAAGTGGTGTGATCAAACTTAATCAGAATTGGTATTGATCAAAACCCTCTCTTACTATTTTTCCTCACTTCTTTTATGGAGATGAATGTTTTTGTACACTGCAAATAGCACCAGATTTGGGAAAAGGGCTATTATATGAAAGCAACATCATTCCTCATCAAGACCCCCACTTTTCTCTCTTTTAAAGCAATATTTATATAGATAATTATTAGGAGTTATCTTTATTAAGCTGGACACCTGAAACAAAAGAAGGACAGCTAGGAAGAAACAAAATCTAAAAGTGGGAAAGATCTGAGTGGGATAATGTGAAGAAGAGAAGGCTCAAAATGAAAATGAATGAGTTAAGGATTATGAAAATAGCATATGGTCTTGGCTTCACTGAAAAAGCATGCTTTATTCTATAACGGGACTCTGTCAGAAGAAATGGGCTTGACTTGAGCTCAAAACCATTGTGTTTTCCTATGGAAACATGTTACAGTATTTTCTGAAACAGCTGAGGCTTGTGTCTTTACTTTTTGTTATTAAGTTTTTGCAGGATTCTACAGTGTGGTTTGAAGACCTTAGCAAAAAATGGATTAGTTCAAGCAATAATAATGCAGAATTACATGGAGGTTAATTTTGGCCCTGAGAACTTTATATTGCAAAGCTGTGATGTTGCATGTCTACTCATGTGCAACTTAATCACTTTTGTTAAGCTTACAGGGGGCTGCACTTATGAAGCCTTTGTAATGTTATGCATTTAAGGAACAGTGTTTCTTGAAAAAGGATTTTAGGAGGTCGGAGTTATATATATACACACATTATGAGCAACTGAAGGACTGGAGAATTACTATCTAGAAAGCTTCCAGTGTATTGATTCTCAGAAAAATCATACTTGTTATTTAGCAGAAAAAGTGAGAGACAGACCTTTCTCTCAATATCTGTAGAATTAAGTCAGTATCACGGGGGTTCTAAAGCTGCTCCCTGCAAAAACCCTTTCAAGCATGATTTCACTGCCTGCAGCAGTGCCACATCAGTGAGTGAGCATCATTGCTAGAGTTTAATATAAAACTCAAACTATGTTCCATGGAAACTACTCTGTTGAGGTATGTTTTTATTTGTGTTTACATTTAACGTTATGGCACTCTATCATTCCTCCAAGCTTAACTACCTTTCATCATAAAAGGAGTATTGGGTATCTATTGATATCAGGCCAGATTCTTGATGGGGAATGTAAACTGTGTGGCCTTGCAGTCATTATTCTACAGAATTAACTATCTATGTGCTGTCTGGAAAAAATAATTCACTAGTATGTCCAAGTAGCTTTATTCTGTGCAATAAAATAATTATTAGAGAAAATGTTAAATTGCTGTGTCCACAATAACATCTAGGGGGCAATCATGAAATTTAAAACCAAACCAAACCCATAATTTCTTAGCCTATGTACTTGTCAAATTCTTTTTCTTTCCTTTCTTAAGCTGCCCCAGTGGTTTTTAATGTTTTTTTTTTTAGCAGGTAAAGTGAAAACATGAATCATAAATACAGATAAATCTAGACACATTGGTAAATAGAAGTGTGATTAAAAATTGCATTTATTTCAACTGGTGCATCGTAATCTTTTTTATATCAGGTGTCTAGAAGATGCTTATCATAACATCTGTCTTTATTTACCATTGGACTATTTAATTTTCTGGAGATTTCCTTTTTGTATAAGCGTTTGAAGATCACCATGAAGACCTGCTAGAATGCTTTTGTTTGAAATGCTGCCCGGAGCTTGAGAGCAGTTCTGTCTTGTTCAGGGCAAGCCATTCCCTCAGCGTCTTCCCTGGCAAGCTTTTTCACCTAATGAATTGAAGAGACCACAGGGGCACTGAAAATCACAGCACTATGGCTTGTCAGATAAGACCTGTGCAAACCCTTAACAATGGTAGAAAGCAAGAGATACTTACCTGTTTTGAAGCTGTATCACAGACACTCGGCTTGACCCAAATTTCCTGAAAGTTTAGAGAGACTTTTCTGCAAATCTGACCTAAAACTTTCTACAAATCTTCCCTCTTCCTAGGTATTTCAGTGGGATTTATGCTTTTGATAACCACATGATATTTGGTGCTTTTCCATGATTTAATCTCATAGCTAAAGAACAGGATGTCCTTTTCCCTGCCTCAGACATCAAAGACAACCCAAAATACAGGGGCTACCAGCCTGTAGGAGATGAAACTTAGGATTTCTTATTGCTGACCTCTGTATTAGCTGAACTGTGGAGCATCTTGTAAATTCAGGCTCGGTACTGAACTTTACATTCCCATTCCCACAGGCAAAATGCCCCCACTGGGACTCCACTGGATTCCCTCAGGAAGCTGAAGCAGGCATGTCTCAATGGGCAGAGGGGAAGCCGCAGCAGACTGACCTGTGTTCAGATCACAGCTTAGAGCAATGATAGGGTTGGGAAGCCAGAGGCAAATTCTCTACCCACCACATTCAGCAGGTACTGCTGGGTACAGCCAAGCACATATTGCTCAGTGCAGGCTGAAGGCATTAGCGCTGAGAAAATTTCCAACCTGTTAAAAACTGGAGAACTTTAAATTTTTTCTACTTTTTGTGGAATTGTCTGCACTTTACCTTTTCTCACTTGATTTAGGCTAAATGATCTATTTGCTTAAAAAATTAATTCCATTCAAACCGAGTCTATGGGAAGTCCTGAAAATGGAAAAGTCTATTGCTCTGTTTCATCTCACAGCATAGCTCTGAAACCCAACTTGTCACTGTTAGAACAGAGCTCTGATTGTACAGAGGTCAACAGTGTGCAGTTACTGCTGTTCACATCAAAGGGATTTAGCCATTAGAGCTCTATAGATTGGGAAAAATCATCCCATTTGTTCTTAAAACAAGGCCAGCTGCCTCTACCACTTGGCAACAGCAAAACAACAAAACAAAGAATGAAGTTGAAATAAAAAACCTAAAGTACTACACACTAAAAGACTTTAAAATGTGTATCACGCTAGTAATTCTGTTAATAGGAATAGATTATTAAAGCAAAAATGTATATATGTCTGTATCTGAGCTCTGCTCTGAATGTTTTATAGCAAGAAAACATCTGTGAAAAAAGCTTTGGACCTTTTTCCCCTCTTGTCTTCTGGGAATGCTTTGGAATGGTTTAATCATCTGGCTTTTGTATCAGACTGCCTTTGGCAGCTGTAGCTTTTCTTATCATTATGTGTAACTGTGTGTCACCTTTTCCAGACAGCCATAGGATTAGGATAAGAAAAATTGGTTCTTTATGCTGCAGATCTAACAAAGCTACAGACTTCTCACAGCCCACCAAATGAATGCCTAGCATTTTAAACTGAACTGCATTAGAAGAAACAGCTAATTATCAATGCTACTCACTCTTTGGAGGGGCAGTAGGAAAAAAATATATGTATTAGAAGTTTATGCAGATTGCATAGGGGAAAATATTTTGATGGTAGAAGAGAACTCTGAATTCCTGATTAAAACAACACGAGCGATTCTGTTCAGTGAAACCCCACCCACCCATGGTGTGGCACCTATATGACAAGTGAACTTTGATGTGAGTGTGAGCACTGGGCCCTTGTATCCAGGAAGCAGGAGCAAGCAGAGGAGAGTGAGTAAAGGCTGAGAAAGGGAGTAATATGTTGTGTCTGCCAGTTTCTCAGGATTGTGGCCAACCATGAAAACCGTGTAGAGTAAAAATTCATAAAAGAAGCACGGGTAATTTGCTCTTCTCCATGATTACATATTAGAGTATAAGAGTAATGTTGTCACATAAATGGCAAGAGCCAGAACATTTTGTCAGAGATGAGAGGGACTTGCCAGTAACAACTGACTCTCTCCCTGTGATGTTATTTATTTTTCCTGTGATGAATTTCTGCTTATTTGAAGATTTTGATGGTGGTCATAGGGTCAGGAAGCTTCGTGGTACATGACAGCTTTGGCACTACACTGGCTTCATGGTGGTGGTCATGGTCTAAGTCTAATAAGGCTCTGATCAAAGTGCTCTTATGACAGCTGGTGATGGTAGTGTTGACAAGGCAGATTGATGTATGGTATGGGAAGTGCACAGCTCAGCTGAAGCAGCTCTTCAGCAACCTGAAGAGTCAAGTTCATTACTTTAACTTACAAAAAGAAAACCAAAGAAGGCATTAATAGATAAAGCTCTAGATGGTGTTATCTAGATGAATAAGGCCTGAAGTGATAAAACCTGAACATTATTAAAATACAGTAATAGTCATTCAGAAGCCCAGTGGGAATTGTGGACTAACAGCAGAGGAATAGATAGATCTCTTTGACAGTGCCATCAACAACAGAGCTTCTGGGAAGGTGATTAAGTCAGGAGGAGGCTTTGCCTGTGCTCTCTGTCTTGTCTGTGCCCGTGAACAAGATGGGAATGTAGGATATTTGGCAGGATAGCCTTGCTCTTTGGCAACGCTTAAAGAAGATGAGGAAGAATGAACTTATCTTAACCAAATAGCTTGCTCAAGCCTCAGGCTCTGGAGTAAGGAAATCTCAGTGAGATATCTCAGTGAAAGTACAAAGCAGTCTGCATGGGGTGCTTCACATCAGTGCATCTCTCTAGTATCCATATCTCTAGCAAATGCATTGCTTAGCACAAACATTTTGCTCTAGATGCACAATATAACAGCATCAAGTGTCAGGGGGGTTTCAAGGTCAATAAAAGTTCTTCCTGTGGCATCTAATACTTAAAGTAACTGAACTCAGCTCATGTTTCAATGCTATTTTTTCTCTCAGCATTAGCCTACTGCAGGCTTTTTCCACCTTTGTAATCTATAATAAAAGATATGTTTCAGTGCTACCTTTTCCATTCAGCAAAATCAGCTAAGCAGGCTTCAAAAAAGCAAATGCCAAAGTGCTTTTTGAAACCTTTCCTTCAAAAGGAGAACCACTGGAGAGTTTAAAGGAATATCACACCATGCAGCCTAGGCTGGTATGAAGAGAGATTACCCTCTAGAGCCCCCAGCCAGAAGGACAGTTTCAATTCCACAGCCAAAGGCACCTTGCCCCTTACAGCCTTTCTGCTGAAGGGCAAGGGATCACTGCCTTGTTTATTCAGCATGAAAAATAGCAATCTCCTTGGCCTGAATGGAAATAGCTTGATGGCAAAGGTCCCAGTCAGTGCCTGAAGTGGCAGAATACATACGAATAAATTCTGCACTATGTGTGACCAAAAAAACTTGATCCTTTTAGCTGAAGATTCCAGTAACATCATATCACATGAGGCATTTGGAGGGAATGATGAATTAGAAAGAGAGAACATTCTCGGAAAGGCCGTGTCCTCAGAGTCTGTGCCTCATTGCAGAGAGTTAAGTGGATGAGTTATATCTGACAGTTTATGAACCTTGTTAATATAATGCAGTACCTGGGAGTGTGCCAGCCGTGGTGATCAAGGAAGTCTAAATTAGACCTCTGCCATCGACAGACATCAGATGCCCATTTAAAACTAAATGTTTCATCTGAAACGGGCATGTCTCTCATCCTCTAAAGCACTGATTGTCAGCTTGAAGCTCTGAAGCTCTGAGCGGCTCTCAGTAGCCAGCACACATCTCTTCCCTAGGTCTCAGTAAGAAGCTATTTAACATGCTGATGCAGAAGCTGCTCTGCTAGGAAGAGCACAAGTGGCAGCAGTACTTTGACATGTTAGTCTTCATGAAAAATGTGAGGTTTGCGGGGTTTTTTTAACCCACATGTGGTGAAGGCTGCAGCTCTGTCACCTGTTCCAGGCACAGGTCACTCAAGGCAACCCATCCAATGGCAGATTGGGATGCCTTGACCCCTGCAGGAGAGATGAGGGGAAACTTCTGCACCAGCAGAGAAGGACAATATCCATCCAGCACACTGGTAATGGACTGCATGAAGTGAGAGAAAAGGCCATAGCCCTCTCCTTCTGCTCTGGCAGCAGCACATGCAGTAGCACCATGCTGGTATAGCAGCTGTGTTCCTTCTTTGTTGCTGAAAATGCTCTGCCTTTCTCCTCATCTCCAGAAGCTCCCACTTCTGTGATACAGAGCCTCAGTACTTCCTAAAAGGAGCTTCAAAACAGTGCAATCAACTTTTTTGTTTCCTTTCCTTTTTCTTGAAAAATCTGTAAGATGGAGATAATAGTGCCTGTTTTACCAGGGCACTGCTAGGTTCCAGTTATCATTATGACTTTTGGTTTAACATTTTGCATGGAAAGCACAACAACTGCTACAGCTATGTATTCTATTCCACACTGTTATTAATCTATTATATTGGAGTTCTCTGTGAAGAATAACAGCAATGTGTTAATGCTTTATTTTAAATACAGTTTATATTTAATTTTTGTATTCCAACTGCTTATAGTATCATTTTTTTGTAATTCTCAGATTCAGTTCTGGCAGAGAATAGATCTGAAGTAGATAGAGATTTGGTATTATTGACTTGAACAGATGCACCAAGACTTTGAAAAATGAAAAACAATCTTATATCTTACTGAGGGTCAGAGAAGAAATGATTCTTAGATGTTTGGTTCTTCTACATAACCAGTTCATCACGAGAATTAAGTCTGACCTTTTTTCATCTGATTGTATTGCCTTGGCAGAATAAAGGGCAGGAGGGATAATTCAATTGGTGAGACATGAGAGGATGTGATACGATACTGTGCAATGAGGGCCAACTCACACAACCATCTTTGAAAACAGCCAAGCTGTGCAGCTGCATAGCAACAATAAACATAGCGTAAAGCCAAAACAGGTCATTTTAAATGACATTTCCCCCCCCGGTTTCTTATATATCCACAGTAACTGGACAAAGGTTCTACTGATATCTTCAAAAGTTAATTAAAGAGGTATAAGAGTTTAAAGGAAAGTGTGCATAGTGTTGCGTTAGACTGCTCAGAAGGAGGAACAAAAAATTCTGTTGTCGTAGGTTAGTTCTAATCACGTTTCCAATTCAAGAGCTTTCATCTGGAATGTTTTCTGTGATTTACCCTATTTTCAAATATCCAGATGCATGATACCAGTCAGCAGCAAAGTTGTACCTACTAGGAAGCATCAGGAGAATGTTCCAAAAGAAGATGAAAGATATTAATCGCAGTATAATCCGCTGGGAACTGCTTGGAGAAAAATGAAACACTACCTGAAGGCATAAATTGTGGTGTTAGAGGGGAAGGAACAGTTGAAGGCACAGATGGAAACAGAGAACAGATGCTTGGGTGCACAGAGGCATGCCACTCTGCTCTTCATTTTTCATTGGTGCCCTAGTGGTAGACTATGTTATCTGATGTGAATAAGGGAATACTGGGAATTAGGAGATATGTCCATACTGCCTGGCAGCTGTCTGTTACATCTCCTTTCATGATGGAACCTTAAATCATCTACTGACACACAAGAGACACTACAGTTTGGCCCCATCTCTAGATATGTATTTTGGTAGACTATGAAGACATTCTGCTTCCTCCAAATTCTTGTTTTAGGAAGTTAAGTTAGTTATTTGGAACAATTATGCATTATCAGTTCAATAGCTAGGGAATTACCATATTATTGACCTAAGATATTTATTTCTGAAATCATTCTGCTTTACAGAATAGACAAAACTGTATGCCTTCACCAACTGGTTACTCTCAGCATCCTCATCTTTCCTTGTGTCATTTTGTCACCTCTGGAGCACTATGGATCATTCTTTTTTGCATAATTTGTGAAGTTAAATAAATAGCAAAAATATTGTGAAGTTAAATAAATAGTAAAAAAAACCCCAAACCTTACCTTAATCATCTGTAATATAACATATCCAATAAATATCATTCTTGAATACCTTGGCATTGCCAGATAAATATGGAAATAGCTCTCTTTCAGGAGGAGTGAAGACAGAATCTGACGAACAATTGATGCTGTTTGGAAAAACCTTACTTTGAGCTAGCAAACAGCCCTTACCAGCTACTTTGGACTTCTGCCTTCCACAGTGACAAGGTGCCAGAGATGATAATAGAAGCAAAAATATGTATGTCCTGCTGTTACGAATCACTGTGAAAAGTGATTACTCCTATAGACCACGTGTTTGCAGGAAACTAGCAATCCACTTTACCAAATTCTGCTCTGTGACTTAGACAGAAAGCCTAGCAAGTTCTCCCACAGTTATACTTACATAAGCGAAAAAAATTGGCAGTGTGAACCAATATTTTATATAGAAGACATTTTATATAAATATTTCTATATTCTAGAAGTCCCATTTTTAAATTGACAAAGTGTCTTAAGAGCTCATTGATAACCTTTAGGTGGAGAAGTACATGAATGAGTTTTGAAAGTGGGATTTGAGAGCGTTTGATAAAATTTTATCTTTTATAAACATCATATCAGTTTAGGAATCTATTTTATCCTATTAGATAGCAATGAATGCAAAGTGATAGTTGTATTTTGTCCACACAGAGGAACTCAAGAAAATTTCAATTAAACCATAATACTTCTTGATAATCCTAGATAATCAGGTGAATAGATCCTGGAACTCTTCACTATGCAAGAAAACAATTGTCTTTCAATAACTCCATCGCTATTATGCTTTATTACTTTGTTAAATGACATGCATATCACTGGGAAATTTATTGTAATTCTGAAGATATGCATTAATACAATGTTTTATCTAAGATTTAAAATAAACCATCTTACCTTTGTGAAGGTTCTGTTACAGATGAGCTACAGTTTCATAAACTCATAGATTTGTTTGGTTTTTCATGTTTAGTGCAGTAAAACACTAATACTATCTGTTGAATGCTCAAGAAGATACAAAGTTCTTGGAAAATTTATAACAATGCATTAGTGGGCAATAACTCATCAATCTGCAGTAATGCAAGTCTGCAGCATAAACATGGATATGTATAAAGTATAATACATTATACCTTGTAATAAAACATATACATTATAAGTCTGGTGGAAGGCCAGAGACATTGCAGAATACATTTAGAGTAATAGAAAACGGAAGAAAAGCAAACAGAGTGTGAAAAACCCCGATATTTTATGCCAAGACAAATGAAACAGCATCCAAACATTCAGTAAACAGGTAGCGGAGTGGCAGCAGGCCTTATTAGAGATAAAAGGTACAATTTGAAAGGTTTGACATATGAATGTGCTACCCAAATAAAATAGATCCTTTGCTTGGATATCTACAAACCATAGTTGACACAGGTCTAATAAGCAGATCTTTTTTCCAAAGAACTGAAGCAGACTAGATACATTAATAATATTGAAGAAATAGGTTAAAATTAAAATGGAAAATATTAACAGACTTCACACCCAAAATTCATTAGGACAGAAACTTTCCATTTCCAAAAGTGCCACAGGTAGTGTCTAGATGACCAGTTTGGCTAGGGTGCTGTAATCTGGTGGTCTTGGTCACCTCACTTGAATGATTGGGGACCTGACTGGGACAAGCATAGCTCCTGCTTAGCATGTGTGCCCAGATTTTTTTCTGTGGGAACCGGAGCATCAGGAAGGAAGAGATAAGTGTGTGCTTAGGTCTGAGCTCGATGTGGGCATGTGAGAGTAGAGATCTTTCTTTCACAGCGTTCACAGTCCTTTGTTCAAATTTTTAGAGGCCTGCTGTTCCTCTTCAGTGAAAGAAACTTGCAGAGACAGCTGGCTGTTTATGTGCCCAGAAAGCCTGAGTGCTCACAAGTTTATCATGAGAAGTCTGCAAAATTGCCACCAAAGGCATAATTCCATGACAAGGTGTTAGATTTCATGCTTAATATGTGCCTGATTAGCAGGTGCTTGCCTCTGAATTTCACTCTCATCTTCGGCAGGCAGCAATCTAGCCATGGTGGAAGACTTTATACGACTGGACAGCAAACAGAAGTGAAGCCATACTGGTATTTAGAGAGATGTTAATTGCATGATTCATTAAGATATTTGTTTTATCTGGAGGATGGCATGCAGCACAAAAGCCTGCTTTGTGATCCTTTTCGTCCTCATTCTGATCATTTGGTCAAGCCACCTCGTTCTGCTTCAAAACAGAATCTGGATAATGATAATCCATCTGATTTCAACCTGACAGAGTCATGCCAACACTCTTCTGTGTTCTTTTGGAGACATCCTTCCAAATTCCTTTTAGCTTTCTTTTTAGGTCATTACATTTGTAGTACCAAATATGAAAGTCCTGATGATGGCATATTTTTTCTTCACTCTTATATCAAGTTACTTCATCTTGAGGTCTTATTGAGCTCACTAAGTACTGCAGTTGTCTCTATTGTCCTTGCTGCTGCCTCAGTCAGGCAGTTTCACTGCTGAGGTTTTTCCCTAATAATATTTTTTTCAATCAGCTTAGGGTCATCATTTGCATCTTTCATTATCTATGGCTTCTTCACACTGCTGTGCTGGTTCAGCCATCATCATTTTATGCTGCCATCAGTTGCCTGATCACACAGGCCAACACTGAACTCAGCAACAGCCCCCCAAAAGTCTTCTTTCAGACAGTCCTGCCATAAATTCCTGTGGGCCCAGCTCCTCCACTGCCCACTGTGGTACCAGCATCGCCTGATGGACACAATAGACAGAGATGGCTCCCTCAGTGGCCCCTCACATGGAAGGACACCACTCAGAGAGCTCAGGAAGAGGCAACCAGCCCCAACAGAAGCCACACCCAACAGGAAACTCTTCTGACTGAACGGCTTCTGGTTAAAGTAGCCTTGGCCTCGCCCACCACCCCATCCATGACCACCTGGGTGAGGGTGGAGCCACAGAGACAGAGGTGGGTCAGGTTCTGCTTCTGGAACATGAAGCCAATAGGGAAAACAAAATATTCTGCTGGGTTGTGACTCATTTGCAGGCCAACTCCAACTTGGGGCCCACAACTTAGGCCCCAGCACTTCACACACTGATATTGTTTCTAACACATGTTATAATGGGGAGGTTCTATATTTCAATTTAATATCTTTTGTCTTGCGTATATCAACTACTCTGTTTCCTGCTATTAAGCAGCACAAGTCATGGTCATATAGTTTCTATAAATATCTATTTATTTTCTTCTTCTGTTGTTTCCATCAACTCCATTTTTCCTCTGGTCAGCCACTCTATCATACATGGAAAGATGTAATCTAGTCACAAGTATACTGTAATGTTGAATTAGCAGCAACATTTACAGCTAACCTTAACATAACATGTTGCTTGAATGTAAGGAATACGGTACATTAACTTTGAAATACCTTCCAGTTACAACACCTTTGTCATGAATTGTACACTTTTCCAAAACTAGCAAGGTAATATTAAGGCAAGCCCTGTGCTTAGTGAGGGATTAATAGAATACCAATATACTGATGTTTCTTTTAAGTGCCAGCTTTTCTTTCATGTTGCTTCACTTTTTGCGATACAGGGAAATGGCCATGATAGAAGTATCAGATCTCAATTTTGCCTTCAAGTTTCACTTGTTCAGCATTGTCCTAGTAGCTTCTGAAATTTTCACATCCAGAATAATGAACATAGTTCATGACAACAGTAATTATCTTCTTTTTTCCCCATGAGTGCGAAAACAAATTCTGTTTATCTTTCCTGTGTAGTCACAGGTGAGAGACAGGCACTCATACAGCAAACAAATCTTCTTACCTACTTCAGGTATCTAAATTAGTTGGGATGAATCTTTCTAGAGCTGCCTGTTTTTTTCCATGGCTGGGAAAGAAGCCGCACTGCTGTCTAACTTTGGCTATATACTAACTTGTATATGACTGAAGCCTAGTGATTTGAGCTTAATCCTAGTCTAGCAAAAAAAGTAGGAGGTCCACAATTTCTATATGCCTACAACAATCTTAAAAATCAACTGAATTTAGAGTTTGTAAAGAGTAGAGGACTGACATTCCTTCAGAGCAGTATGGACCTCTTGTTATTCTAAATACCAGCAAATAAAGTGTTTGAACACAGAGGCAGGGAAGTCTGGCTCAATGGGGTGCCTGTGGAGTAGCATCTCCAGATCTGTGGTTCATAGTGCATAATTAGCTCAATGTGGATTCCCAGTTTAGCTCTGAGTCTAAACAAGGTTGTTACATTTTGTCTGTAGTTAACAGCAGCATCACTCATACTTGTTTTAAAAATATTTTTCTATGGCCACATCCTAGAAAGGATTTTGAAAAAATGGAGCAGGTTCAAAGAAGAACTGTAAGAATGATTACAGGACTAGAGGGAGGAGATTAAGGACATCAGCTATGCAAAAGAGTTTAAATTTCATCACAAATCATAAAAACAGGGAGTAAAATGTTGCTGATGACAGGATGACGCAGTTTTTCAGATAACTATATTGTAAGCATCTGGCCAAAACCTAGAAATTTAGACAAGTTAAAGGTAAAATTTAATAAGAATTATGGTGAACTTTCCATCATGGGACATTTTAAGATCAAGATTAAATGTATTTTTAACTGTAGTTCAGGCAGGAATTAATTCAGGGAATCTCTATGCCCTCTGTTATGTAGGAGGTCAAACTAGGTAATTGCAGCATTTTCTTCTGATTTCAAGATTTCCGACTCTCATATGGTGCATGCAATATTGGTATGCAACAATTTCAGTGTATAGTAGTATTTGTGAAAGAAATTAATTCCACAAATGGGGAAAAATGAGCACTTTGCTTTAGTGGAAGAATAGCGGAGAAAGTTGTAGTGATAGTAAAGTATTCGCAATTAGTGTCTAGCTCACTCAGGTACAGCGGAGTACAATTACCTTCAACTGTATTATGATTTCTTTTACTTTTTTCTTCTTGAGTAAATTAACTTCAATTTGCACATTCAGTAATAAGTAGCATGGTGCATATTACACCATTATTACTACACCTAATTCAATAGATATGTAATTTACATTGCTATTTATGTAAGTGCTGAATTAAATACAAAGAATCCCAGGAGAGGAGTAACCAGCTTATTCCAGACTTCAGCTTACTATTTAATACAGAAATATGGGGAAAGAAGCACACCTCAAAAGCTTCAGCCCTTATGTCAAGAATTGCATCTGAATCTCCAGGAAGGAAGAAAGTAGTATCTTAAAATATACCTCCAAAAAAAAATGCACAGGATTTAAAGAAGGTAACAAGAACTTGGGAGTAGGACAAAGAGAAGAAAGTGAGGGAACAAGTCACTTCAACTCTTTCTTTCACTTTTTTTTTCTTTAATTTTGCATTTTTTACAGAGCATAATATTTCTGACTATTCTACAAAGGCCTGTGGATTAGTGTGAAATGTGCAGAGGGACAAAATTTCAAAATAAGCATTGTACTGCTGGCAGGAGTTTGCCTGAGGCAAACACAGTTCCTCTCTGCCGATCACCATATAACCACAGCGCCAGACATTTGCTCTTATGAAACGATCAGGTGCAGAGACTGAAGGCTATGAGTACATCGGGGCAGCACATCGCTGGTGGAGTCCTACCTCATCAGCAAGTAGCCTTAATTGAATGTATTAAAAGAAGTGAACTGTAGAGCCAGCAATGACAGGAAGTGGTACCGTGACATAAATCAAGTGTCTTACGGAATAGGGCCACGCTAATGAGGCAGAGGCACCACTCCACCTGAAGAACTGGAAATATTTTATCTTCATCAAATAGAGTATATTTTTGGGACCTGGGTAATTAATGATGCAGGGAAAGATACCCTGGCTATGGCTATGTTGTTAAACAGGAAAGGGTCAAGGGCCAATCTCTGGCTTCAAGGCCAAATTGTGTTGAGTGGCTGTTGTCAGCACTGCTGTGGCGCAGCTCCAGCTAGAGCACAGGGGCTGTGTGCAGGCTGCATAGCACTTAACTGAGACCCCTAGGAGTGCTATGTGGTGAGACTTGCAGCTCTGAGGCAATAACACCTTTTCTAGATTTTTTTCCCAGTTCAAACTGTCTGAAACAATGAGGGCGGTGTCACAGCCCAACAGAGCAAGGTTTTGCCTTCTAGTATACTGTTCCTGTACTGTAAAATGTGTCATGTCATACTCATCCAAGGTTTCTCATAGCAAAGGTGGTAATGCAGAGGAGAGATAGCAGAAAACATTCTTGTTTGATATTGATATCTAAGTTGAGGTGTTCCCTTGATTTTGTCTTTAACTCTGCAAACTAGTCCTGGATGCAAAACTGAGAATAGTATCATGTCTCCTGGATGTATCAGGAGGGTATGAGGGGGTGCTTGAGGGTTCGAAACATCTGGGGATAGCACTAGGAAATGGTATAAGCCTGAAGGAGCTAAACATGGTGCTGTCTCATGCTTCCTGTCTTTTGGGAGAGGTCTCTGAAAGGAGCTATCTCCAGAAATGTATGCATGTACTGCCATAGAAAATGCTTGTGGGAGTACTCAAAATAGAGGCAGAGTGTAAGCTAAAAGATAAGTAATGTAATTTATCAGGAGTTCAGTGATTGAGCTTTCTCTCTAGCCCTCTCTTATTATGAACACAGACGTACCCTTTAAGGACACTCACGTTTTAAGCCTTTCAACATCTATGATCCAAAGGGTTGCGAGCATACTCCAAACATATTGTAGAGTGTGATTATTATTATTATTATTGTTATTATGCAAATCTCCGTGCTTATAGGAGTATTCACTTCCCACAGACAGCCTTGTTGAGATTAATGTATCCTGAATATTAATACAAACTGGTGCAAGTAATTGCTGCACAACTGGAACAAGTCAGGCAGGTGAAGAGCCTAGTTTTTCCACTGACCACATTTAAGATCATCCTTGTATCTGTGTGGGCATGTACCTCCTCTCCAAGTTGGAAGTTAAGTCTCCAGAATTTGCATTTATCTTGCTCTGTGAGCTGTCACTCATTTGTATGGTGCATAAAATATCTATTTTAATCTTAAAATATCTTATAAATCATATCATTTCCTCCACTTCTTTTTTTCCAGGGATGGTAAGATTCCCTTTTAAAAATATTTTTCTGCGAAGGATGTATGTGTGTGTGTGTGCACATGCGTATGTACATGTGTGTGAGAGAGAGGGAGGAGAAAATTTGGTGCAAAGAGATGGGCTGTACTTGTTGCTCCATTCTCCTTGCTTTTTACAGTTTATGAGTTTCTACATACAGGGAATGTATTTTCCTCTTCAGACTAACCATGGGAAAAAGATGTTATGGGAAACAAAGCTTAACAGCATCCAGTCATCACCCTTTAAATGGCTTGATATCATGGCACACCAACATTGAGTATTAATGTAATCTAGGCTTATATGTCCAGCTTTAGTTTAGTAACTAGTTAAGTAAATATTAAAACACAGGGTCAAGGAAAGCTCAGTGTAGATATTAGCATTAAAAATAGCATTTCCTACTGTGTCTGCTGCACCTTTCTGTCCTTGCTATGAGTGAAATGTAAATGGATGTGACATAGGCATTTTATATCAGTGAAAGAGTGCACCAGCAGAAATCAGAACACACAAATTAATATAGAAACTTCTTGAGCCTTTTTTAAGATCTAGATTAAATACAGTAAAGCCTGTCCAATAGAAGCTGGTCTGCATGTAGCACCGCTTGTCCAGCTCTTCATCAGAATTGATGAATCTGAACCATCTTTCCCACATATACCTTAAAGCCAACAAAACCAAGTAATTCCAACTAATTTTTTTTCCCCTCCACATAAGCCAAGGAATTTACAACAAGGTTATAGCAGAGCAGCAGGTAACTTATAACCTCTCTTTTCAAGTGGAGAATGGGAGATAGGGTGAGATAAAGTGGTTTACCAGGAGGTCACTCTGCCTTCATACTCTGAGGAGAATTTAAGAACACAGGCTCTAATGCTGACCCAGAGATGAATTTCTATGTAATTTCAGGTATAAATAAAACTTCTCTATCAGCAAAATTTGAACTCATTAATACCTGGCTCTCAGCCAATATTTAATTCATCTGACCTGAAGGAAAAGAAGGTCTTCTTAGGGAAAATTTGGAATATATAGAAATACTTTGGCAGTTAAGCCTATTATGTGGCTTAGAATTCTCCACCACACACGCACACCTGAGTTTGCAGAGCTCTTTCTCATTCAGGTTTGAGCTTCATGTGCTTACCACTACCTGTGGTTTTACCACATGATGCACTGTTCTGCCAATAGCATCATATGGCTATGGCCACATTCATCACACCCACTATGCACTCTATTCTCTGTATTCTGTAATAGGCATTTCCAGAAAAAAAGAGAGAAAAAAAATATTTGCTTTTCTGGCCTGTTAACAACTGCGTTTTTACAGTCCCCATTATGATACTATTTTTTGATAAATCTTGTATCTCACAGGCATCTCTTCCTCATTTCTACTCTTACTTTTAAAGGCTTTATATTAGGATTATGCACTAAAAGGAAAGCATTTTAAAACCACTTGACTTATTTTTAAAACACCTACACAGCAGTCTGCACAGAGAAATTTTTCTTTCACCTTATCTCAAATCATCACAAGTTTTTTTTCTGGCAGTCTGGCATGTTTTGGTTTCTTCCTTATTTTGCGCTAAGTTGTTCTTTGATAAGGTTCAGCTGGGGAAATTCATTTCTCCCAGGACCCAATCAGGTTTTTACATCAATTATGCTAATTGACAGAAGGTTTAACACATTTCTTAATTATGACTGCAAATATGTTCTTGGAAGAAACCCCAAAGCACAAGAGTAAAAAAAAAAAAAAGAAAAAGAGACAAGCCTCTTTTCTAGGAAAGTACTTTTGGAAACACTTTAAAGGTAAAACACCAGGAAGGAAGTTCACTGATGGACAGCTATGTCACCACGGCTGAGGCTGCTCTCAGCCAGAAAGTCTATGCCACACCAAAATGATCACCCTATGCCTGATCATGAAAATGTAAATAATTATAGAGTAGGAGAGAGTATAGACATATATAAAGTACATATGGGAAGACAGAAAATACATAGCTAGCCACCAAACTATGAAAAAACACCGAAACAAATGAAAATTTCCAATTCTGGAAAGACCTACTGGATTTTTTCCTGAACTTGTAACAGGACGTCTGAAATTATTTGTGCTTTTTCACATTAGCTGTCTTAATATTTTTTTAACTTAGGCTAAATGTCATTAACCTAATCCTCATAACTCAGTTAAGCATCAAACTTAAGAGTCAGTTTACATTATAGTATGATACTGTATGTTAAACATATATTTATCTTCTGCTTTGGGTTCTAATCTTTTATATTAGTAGAAATGATAAGATGCTTCTGAAATATAAAGAACACCCTTTTCTTGATCTTTCTGTTCTCATGTTTGTCATTTTTCCTCTGTTTCACTGTGCTCCCTGTGATGCTGCAGGAAGGCAACAGAAAAAAGCAGCACAGAGAATTTGTAGACATAAATCCCCCGGACATATTTCTGTGTAATACATTTTAAACCAACACTCTGTTACTTAACATTGCTCCACCGGAGTTAGAATCAGTGTTAAACTGCAGCAGTGCTTTAAAATAAATGGGCCATGTTTCAGTCTGTGTGTGTGAATATCAGGCAAGAAGGCCATGACATCTTTAAGTGCATATGGTAGACACTGAATCCAATTGCCAAAATGCCATTTCCTTTTCTAGCTACACTGCAGCACCATCACCTCTTCTCTTTAGCATAGGACGCATGTCCCACGCCTGTACTCTTGAAAGCTTTTTCCTAGAACGTTCCTCAAAGGTACCATAGCAATCATTTATTTCCTTTCAAGCTCCTCATTTTGAATACTGAGGAAGATTAACTTATTCCTTTCAGAAATTAACCCCAGCACAGTAATGACTAATTTAGGCCAGAATATAATATTGCAGTTGTTCTCCATATGTCTCCTAGCTCAGGTGGGAGTTTACTAGCTGTGAGTAGGGAAATGACAGAAAGATGTCATGGTGCCTTACTCCCTGTTAGCTGGTGGTGATTTGGGGGTTTTCAGAACTGGAGTTGCCTAGGCTATGGCATGGACTAAGAGCCTGGGACCCTAGCCTTTGTATCACAGGCACTAGTTTATGTAGGATTTGCTCTAGACAAGTTCAGTGCAATTGCAATTCTAGGGAGCTTTAGCCTCTCTCTTAATACATTAAAGCTATGCCCTCCCTGTGATGATGGGCAGGCCGCTCTGTGTAGATCCTAGTGAGTGACAACATATTCCTTCCAAAGGTGGGAACTACTCTTTTCTCCATCAGTTCCGGCTCAGATACTTGTCTTATTTTCACTTAGCAGTTCTAAATATTTCTGCTCCTTACTCCACATAGTCTTCAGCAGAAAGGTGATATTTTCTGCTAGATTGGGTGTGTCAACTATTGAGGTTTGACAACATGAAAGTATGGAGGTGATAGTAGTAAGTTTGCCCCTTTTATGACTGCTTAGGCTTTTCTTTATGTTTTCTTCAATGCAAGGCAGCACTGCAGGTCAAAGAAGAGTATGGGAATGAAGAGGCAGTGCTGCAAATTGAATTACACTCCATTCGTCTTCATCTTTTGCCCTGATCTTCCTTAGCCCTTCAGTACTACTTCTATCTTCAACTCAAGGAAGATTGTGTTCAAGAAATGAATACAGCCATGGTGTAAAATTAATTTTGCAGACCGCCGCTTCCCACATTCACCCTATGGATCCCCTCAGTCATCTTTGTCACCCTTGGTCCACAATTCCTCACCCTAGTCCGTCATTAATGGCGAAGCAGAAGCCAGGGAGAGAAAGGCTCAGCTCAAACTGACTATGCTCCATGTGTCTTCACCTATCTAGTGTCAAGGTCACAGTGCTGACTGTCCTGAAGGTAACACTCTGTGTCCAAAAATAGCATGGAAGGGAAAACCAAAAGTAGGAGCCTGGATAAAACTCCTAATGAAGTAGTAATAGAAGCTTGAGACCCATCTAACAAAAAAGCTGGCAACCACTGTACTAAATCCTTCTCTGTCCTCTCTCTTGGTATAATGTAAGATATTTTCTTGATGATAACATAAATTTCCTTCTCTTTCACATTGGTGTATATGTACTGAATTGCTTCCTGGATCCCACCGGGATTTTTAAAGAACACTTGAGATTATATGAAAAAAGGGTGGGAAGCACATCTATAGCCTCTTCTAACCTCAGTTAGAGAGTCAGCTCTACCTATATTGTTCCTGACAGACATTTTGCTGGAGGAGTGAAAAGTGCCTTAGAAACCTCCCTTGGTAGCAATTATTTGATTAGCCTAGTTGATCCATGCCTGTAACTCCCTACTTCTGTGTTCAGCACAGAAATACTATGCTTCTTCTCTATCTTCCTAATTGATATTTAAACCCAGGATTTCCCACCTTGGTAAAACTAGACATTGAAAGGTTTATTCCCATTTTCCTTCCTAGTGCTCACTTCTGAAGCATGAACTTTCTTAGCAGGTAGGAGAGGGAAGAGTCCTGGGTTATGATCCTTGATCTGAAAGCAGCTGCTGCGCCCAGTGCAGTGTCTGGTCCTGGACTCCAGCTAGGTCTGGGATCATACCTTGTGATTCTAGCATGGCTGCCATCATACAGCCTTCTTACCTCCACATTTACTGAGCACTGGAATTGGGAAGTCAGAAGCAAAACCCACCATTTTCTCTTTGCAGAGTCAGTTTTCAGCCTTTATATTTGTTCCTCTGCTGCATGGCTCTCAAGTGCCTGGGATGGGTGCTGAGCAACCAGCAAGTCATTAGAACCAGGTTTCACAGCCAGACATCACCTGCATTTAACTGTCAAATCAGAGCAACTCTAAAGTTAGAGGCCAGGGGGGCACAGACTAAATACAGTTAATTGTTCAATGGCAGCAAGATTAATACTTCTGAGCAAACTCAAAATATTGATATTACAGGAAGTCTACTGGTGAAAGGTAGGGCAATTGCAGGCTCCAGGCACTCAGGGTGACACATCAGGAGAGCAAAGGCAGCAAATAGTTAATCATGCTGTCTGACAACGGGCATCTGACTGATGCTCTGAATCACTTCTGAGTCATCTCTACACTGGCTGCAAAGGGATTTTATATATTGTTTGACATAGTCTGTATCTCACTAACCAAAAATGAATAGCCCTATTCTGCCAATGCCCCCCTTTAGATGATTAGTCTCTTTGTAGATCTAACTGTCAGAGCTGGTCCTGTAAAAATAGCAGTAATAGTGACAGCAGCAATAATAGAAATTCATGTTTCTTTTTCTTGTTTGTTGCCAAGTGCAGAAATCATATTTGTACTTCAGAATGGTTCTATGGAATAAATTGCATAATAATTCATTGAGTCACTAATGTAGTTTATTAGGCTTGCTGATAGCAGCTACAAATCTATTATGCAAAAAGAAAACCAATTGGTTTAGAGGTTTTTATAGACTTTATTGAAATGCTCCATCTGTAATGTACATTGTTTCTCAGCACAACAAAGTACGCACAGCATTACCTTTACAGCAGTGCACTGCCTAGGATTTAAGCCTGGCACAGACAGAATATCAGTATTTGAATCTGTTTACTGATAAACAATATTCTGTAATATGTGGCTTGAGAACATGCAATTCTTCCTTTTTTTAATTGCCACCAGTGCTAGAGAACTGATGCCAATTAAATTGTAGATGAGTGAGCCTACAATCATTCTGATGTGCTTCAGCAGTTGTAAATTGGTTAAGGTTCAAATCAAAGTTCTGGTCCTCAACATTTCTTGAATGTGTTGAAAATCTAGTTTAATTGCAAAAGACAATTGTCCTTTACTGAGAGGTAAGCAAAAAACTTCTTTTAGCTTTGAATGGCACTGGACCCAACAGAACTTTACTATCTTTTGGATGCTTAATAGAAAATACTTCAACTTCATGATTTTAAATGGATGACATTTAAACAGCGGCTGTTCTAAGGTTAAAGACTGACTGTCATCTGAATGTTCTTCCATCCCCATGACTGTGTTCCTGTGTCACTTGTGCAAACCTAGGAGAGATCAGTGATGCTTCAACTTCATGTTAGGTTTATTATTCCTGTGAAATTATTTCAGGTACTTCAGCACTAAAAGAATCTTGTGACCTTCCATCAACAGATGGTGTAGTTGTTCCAGTAGCACTAGTAAAAATTGTTAGTTTAGCACTAGTAAAAATTGTTAGTTTTGTTGGGATGAGTGGTAGAGCCCAGCAGCATTTTCATTCTCATGTTTTATTTGCTGAAGAATACAATTCAAACTATTGGTTACTTTGTGTGAAGCTCATTGAATTTCAGTCAATTATTTTCTTTAAAAGTTTCACATTATTTTCTACAAGCAGCAATAAATAAATTTATGAATGAAACAAAATATTTTCCTTTCGTTTTTATTGTCCTTGAAGGAAACTTGAAAATCAAACATGCAATTCTGAATGTGCTGCAGCAAACACAACATTGACCTATCCCCTGATAATTTTCTTTGTGTACACTGTGAGTATCCTAGGGTAATTTTTTTTTTTAGTTGGAAGTTCTATAGCACCTTGCATTTCCTTCTAAAATGAATATGATAAATACTAATAAAGAATACTAATGATTACAAATATATTTTAAAAGTAAAGGAATATCTGTATACTTACAGTGTATTAAGTATTACTCAAGATCTATTAAAACAGTTCATATAAAGTTGCTTTTCAGCCCAGGTGTAGTTTGAATTTGTATCTGATATTTCTTATTCTGGTACAGATAATCTATTTGCACACATCAACCTTGTTCTTCCCTAATTTATTTCCATATTAGAGAGAAATTAAAATTCTACTACTTTGTAAAAAAACACAAAACCTAATATTTTAATCTGATTTATTTTTTTAAATTTTTTGCAAATAATACTCCATTTTTTAATTTCATCAGTAGTTATACTGTGCCTATTCCCCTTTTTACTGTTTTTAGCTATACCTATAAAACAGATAAAAATGAAAATGTTAAGCAACTGAGTATGAAGATAAAAATTAATTTCAGTGGGAAGAAAGTAGAAGTATATAGAAAAATCTGTCATTGTACAGTTTTGTCTAAGATGATAAATGACATTTGAAGAGTACTTAAGTACCCTGGTGAACACAAGATTTTATGAAAGCAGTTTATGTCTTTCTGTCCCTGGTATTTGGAATGTCTTCTGTTTTGCTCCATTATAAACCAGCCATTACTGTGCTGATATGATGACATGATTTGCTTCCTTGTTCAACAGCTGTTCACAATCTGTTACCACAGATTATTTCCTCTCTAAACTTCTATTGAGTTAAAGTCTAAAGTGCCTTAGACCTTTTTGCTTGGAATGATAAAAATAATAATTCATCAACATGATTCATATTAATTTGTCTCTGAGACTGTGCCATTCTAACACACTGAAAAAAAGAGGAATGAAATCTGACAGTGATTTTTCTGAGTGTTGTGTTAGCAGGTTGTAAATGAAAAAGTTGTGATAGACACCACAACTGAAAGCCTATTAGGAATAGTGAGAGAAAGAATATTTTTAGCTATGGCAAACATACCATTTTTAAAAGCATAAAAACGAGGATAAAACCAATCATATCAGTAAAACTTTCAGGCAATTATGTTTTAGTTTGGGGGTAACTTTACTCATGAATTAATGAAAATAAAATGCAAATTCCAAATAATAGAGGAATAATAAAGTCTATCTCATAATGACGTTGGGCTTCTATGCTAAACAAGTTATTTGTGTCAGAACATACTTTCTTAGAGGAAAGCAAAAAAAGCTAAACTATGATGTCATGAGGCCAGATGTTGAACCAGATAAATATTCCTTGTGCTTTTCAGTCATCACAAGAGGAGACTATGTGCACAGTCAGGGTAAAACTTGGGTAAAAAAATCCTCTTTCCTTTATGCCACTTACTCTGCTTCCTTCTCTTTTTTTTTTTTTTTTTTTTTTTTTTTTTTTTTTTTTTTTTTTGAGTTATGCTAGAGGACAGCTAACCTGGGAACAAGTGCAATTGATGTACATCCTGATTCTACTAGATAGTCTAGAAACAGAAAAATACAGCTGTTCCAGGAGGGTAGCTTGTTCAAAGATCAAAAGAACTACTTTTTCAACCTGAGCTCAGCTACACAAGTAGAGAGAAACACAACCTATGGGAAGTGTGTGCTCCTAAAAACCTTTTCTTATACCAGAAAATGATATTTCAGTTTTGTACTTAGTAGGGTAAGAGTAAATGAAAGAAAAGACATATCTTTTTGAAGATGAAGAGGAATTACAAGACCTCCAACTGAAGGCTTCTAAAGAGTGTCCGGATGATTTAGTAGTGTATTGAGTTGGAAGGTGAGAAAGCCTCTGATGTGACATAGAAATTTCTCTTTCTTTATTGTTTGGTTTTTTTTTTTTTACATTGTGGGTGAAATGGGAGCAACTAAGAGAGCTTTACCAGCAACTGGAAAGCAGATTTAACTGTATTTGTCTTCAATATCACTGAAGATTGGCATATACACAGAGCCTATTAGCCAACATTTGTTTTCTTGAAATGAGGGCAGGCAATAGGGGAATTTCCCATATTATTTATCTGTGCTCTAAAAGACAGTCCTCCTAAAATAGTATAATTTTCTGAGACTCAATTTCCCATGGTTAGAAAAGCATTTTTAATCCAGTGAGGAAAAAACATAAATGGCAACTTCTCCACTGTGCTCTGCCAAGGACCCTGGTTTATCAGTACAACAAGAAAAGTCTCTGTAGCTTCTTTGATAATTAAAGTATGCAGATCATGCAATAGAATATGCAGGTATCAATGACCTACATCAGACATCAGGTAATACATCTCCATGCATGGGCTGGACTAAGTTGTCAAAGAATAAATGACTTGAACTTGAACTAAATGAATAGTAACATGCCACAAATTGCATAAGCTAATAATAAAATTAGCTTAGGAACTGTTTCCTCCCACCAGATGTGCACCTAGTGTCCTTTGGATGCATATGATTTCATTGCAATTTTGGGGACTCTTTTTCTTTTCCTTCCTAATCTATAGAAAAGCAACAACTCACGAGGATGACAGTTGTTTTATGGTCTTGCAAGTGCCTTTCAGAGTAGATGCCATCCAGGAAGAATCCCCTGTACTGGTGAATGTGACGAGTCTTAATATTCCAGTCAGGCCCACAGAGAATTAGCATACAGTAGCAATATAAAAGCAAGGCGGGGAGAATCAAGCCAGGATATTTTTAACAAAGCTGAATAAAACCTGAAAAACAATGCCAGCTCACAGTTTAACACTGTGTGGTATATGTCTCATTAAATAGGAAACACAAGAAATGAGAAGCATTCAGATACCTGTGGTAAACTGAAAATGAGTACCACACTGAAATCATACCAGTGTGAATTCAGATTTTAAAAGAATAAGAATTGGCTCATATAGAACTTTTAATTTCATGTGTATTTCATCAGTACATAGAAGGAACTGTGAACAAGATCAAGAATGTAAGTAGATGTGATACTACTGGAGTATTGCATTCAGTATTATAGCACTCCCAGCACCCCCTGATGTACTTCCATTCTTGTAATTCAAATTATTTACCTATCAGTTAAGAGTCTCCATAATTTGTAGTGTCATGTGTTGTTGCCTGTTATGTCACTATGATACCACAGGGATTTGATCAGTGGCTGAGCTGCTTTCACTCAATTAAGTATACTTGACAAACTGTGTGATACTCGAGTTTCACAGAATTATTTTTAACTGTGACAAGGTGACACATCATTGTCTCTTGACTGCTAACCTAGATTGGATGATACTGGCTTATAGCGGAGGCTATCTTGGCTGATATGTGTACATAGCAGAATCTGAGGATGCATCATGCTATTAAGCTCCAACAATTGCTTTACCGCTGTTATAAATGTCAGCTCCAACCTACAATAAAAAAGTTTTCACAGCAGGGCTTCTACCCACACTTCTTTGGACATTAAGACTCATCTTTCTAGCAGCCTGGATATTCTGAAATATGTACAGAGCTGTGAGAGTCTGAGTTCCTTCTCCGTAGGTCTTACCAAACCAGTTATGCTGACTGTTTGAGCAGGAGTTAAGGTCTATCTTACAGTCCTGCAAAGTGGATATTTACATTGTTTCCACAGAAATTGTATTCAGCTGTTCCCTGTACAACTCAATGAACATAAATACTTGCTTTTTTTGGACATTACTACGTAAGTATCTGATAACTCAAGTTTCAGTTCTGGCTCTTCAGTGGATAAGCCTTGTTTTCTGGCTCTTGAACTCACACCCCTATTTGCAATGATGCTTATGGTTTTTGAGTAGGCAAGTGTTTACTTAAAAAGCAAACCAGGTTGCATATTTGGTAACTAGAAGGATTTCTAAGTGATATGGCTGAAAGAGCTCTGCAGTCGCTCAGTATGGAGGCAAATCTTGTAAACAACGACACCAAAAATAATCTTCACCATAAACTGAAGATGTGCACCCATTAACTCTCAGGTGGTATCAGTGAGGACAGCTGGAGTATGGTACTAAGAGAGATCTCATAACTCAGAAGACTTAGTGTAAGAAAATCTAAGGGGAGATTAGATATGAGAAAAACCTACATCTTTGATAACTCTCTGGGGTATTTGGGTTATTGTGGTTTGACAAAGTTTACATTTTCAGATGTCTTTCTCACCACCAGACCTATATTTGTTAATGATAGACATGAATGGAAGATTAAACATATTTGTTTAATTTTCAAGAATATCTAATTTTCTTCACATATATTATCACATAGATGTTATATTTTAATCTTTATTCCCTCTCCCCCCTCCACTCAGCTTTCTTCATTCTTGCCTTTTCTACCTTTTCATTCTTCAGAGGAAAGTAGGATAAAAGTAGATTTTTCCACCACCCCTAGCAGGCTGTGGAAAGTGGTTACCTATGAAGAAAAGTTATCTTGGGAATAAGCATAACTCCTTATATCATCTTTCCATATTTCCAGTGTATTTAATTATAAAGCCTGTCTTTTCAACAGCAGGATGGTGTGGGAGAATGGATGCTGCATTTCAACTACCATTCTTTCAGACTGTGATACAGTACAAGTGAAACTAACAGCATGGCATTTAGACCCAGAAGAACATTGGAAGGACAAGTACAACATCAGAGAGAGGGGTAGTAGTGCAAAGTTTTTGCATAACAATTTTAACTGCATTGTTAATCATATTTTCCTGTAATAATTGGATAATCTAAACTATGATTATTAGTATCATTGTAACCAGACTAATAATAACAGTTATGTATTGATAAGACTGTTAAGTCTTTAATTGGTCTCAATAAACTCTTAGCTGTATATATCAAGCATGTAAGACTTTGAGTGTATAAACTGTGCAAATTAAAATGCACCACAACGGGGCTAAAGAAATGGTTGTCTCATAGGCAGATGATTTCAGGCAGAGCACAGTGTTTCTAGCCTCTGAACTAGGCTGCTCACGGATAGCTTGGATATTTCTGAATGGTTTCTGCTTAAGCATCATTAGTTACTTTTTGTTCACCTTATTGAAAAGTCTTGTGAGGATAAATATAGATTAGAAACACTCTGATGATGAAGGAAGAATGGTTTTAATCTTCAAAATTCTCGATGGGTGCTGCAGCACAACAGGAGTCAACTCCTGCAACCCATTCAAAAGTACAACACAGAGGAATGAGAGATTGATTTTAAGGACAATGGGTGTAATTTTCATTTTGCCACACCTGACTGGTATGACAATATGGGTATGACAATATCTGTATTGGGACTGGTGGACCAGAACAGAGCAGCTGTCAAATGTCAAACCCTATCAGCCCATCCCAGGAGGGATGGCCAGCTGTCCCTATGCTTGGCTGCTGATGCAGCCCTGAGACCCATTGATAGGTACATTGGTGGCCAAGCTCTCCAGCCTGTTCTCAGTTGTGACTGGGAACAGGCTGGTCTAGACCACCTAGGAGTTTTGTATATATCTGCATACATGGGATGACTGTAATCCCAACTGCATTTGATCAGTCAGTTTTCCTTTCTGTGTCCCATGAACACTTTTCTTCCTGAGCAGAAATTCTGAGAAGGAAACAAGTTTCAAATGTGCTTTTACAGGGTTTACTGATACCAGCTCAAATCTGCTGTTGATATCTGCTCCAGCCACAGTGAAAGACACCAGCTGTTTCCAAGAGAATTTACAGCAGTAATGGCTGGCAGTGGACACTGATGGATGTTTGGTTGGAGCTGATTGTTATAAAGTTTGGTTGTTCGGACACATTTGCTAGTCTGTAAGTGAGTGTTTGAGCAAATGAATACGGGAACAACCTGAGATATGTGACATGTCAGAGGCCTTGCAAGAATGTCATTCCGCACAATAAAAATAAATGAAGCTCTATTCCCTGGAGTGGTTGTGTAATCTTCTTAGCTGTGGGGCTTCCTCCACTTCCATCCTAACCCATGTAAAGCTATGTGTGTCATTAGTCAGATGGCTGGAAAACCAACCCAGTTATAACACTTGTCTGTCTAAATGCCTGACTTGACATGGCACAAACTGAGTGTATCTAGACTAAAACACAAGGGATGCAGTCTCTATAGTGACTTTGATGGTGTGAGCCCATGGCTCAGTAAGCAGTACTGGTGCAATGTGAAAGTCTGTCACAAAGAGGCTTATGCTATTTCAAAGCTACAAATGAAAAGAAATTGAGTTCACATGCTGCAGTGAAGCAAATCAAACCCTGTATTAATTGCCAAAAGCAGATAGTGCCTGGGAAGTAGAACAGAGGGTAGAAATGCAATAAATCTTCAAGCTTGAATTTGGAAATGAGCCCAGGTTTTGGGGAGTTAGAATCTGGTAGGACTTACTTTTAAAAGTATAATTCTATCAGGAAAAGAAAATCAGTCTGAAAAGTATATTCTAGATCTTTGTTAATTTTTTTGGTGGCCTTTAGCCAAATGTTAATTGAAGCTCTAAGTACTATTTCACTTACTTTGATACCCACAGAGAATTAAATGGTCTTTTTTATAACAACCAGTGCTCTCAGACTTTTTTCTGTTGCTATTTAAAGATAAAATCAGTACAACATTTCTGGGACCTTTATTGAAAATCCTAGGTGAGGACAGAAAATAAGCTAGAAAAATATAACTAACTCAATTTACTAGTTTGCCTGTCTGTTGTGGGCTACACAGGAGCAATAGTGCCAGGAACACCAGTTTTTCTGTAAGACTTAAAAATAGCTAATAAATAATAAAAGATATTTTAAACATAATTTTCCCAGCATTTTAATTACTTAGTGGAAATAAAGGGCAACAAATAATCACAGTACTCTTCATTATATCTAATATACTTTTTGCATATGGTATTTAGGATAAAAATATACAGAAACATTTAGATTAATAGTATAGTGATCTGGAACTACTCTAGGATTTTACCAGTTAAAAGAAATGTCAAAATGTGGTGAAACATCACTGTGCAATGATGCTATACTAGTTTCCTGTTCTGCTGAAGAAGCAGCAGCACAGTTCCTGAGTTCACAACAATACTGAGCTAGGTGAGGTAGCCAATGAATGTAACTGCATGCATGGAGGAGGGAGTCTCACCCAGCAATTGTTTAGCAATACAATTACTGTTGTTTCATCCCAGCATCAAATGTATATCAAAGACCTGAAAGAAGTTCATTCTCTGAGAGATAGGTAATCTTACAGCACTGAAGCTGATAAAAGGGTGAATATTTTTTCACATAAATGGGTTGAAGATTTGACTGCACATGTGTCAGGCAGCTGTTGTGTCGTTGTTTTGTTCTGTTAGATTGGCAATAGGCAGAAAGGGAAGAGGAAGTAGCGTGAAAAGATTTAGGTGATGCTAACAGCAGAGGAAAAAAACAGAGAAAGAAAAATAAGAGCAGTGGAAAGAAATGTTTCTTATTTCACTGCCAGCACTTGGCCTCTTCTTTCCCAGTTCTTTTTCCTGCCCTGTAGGGCTCACTGCCTGTTGTCTCCAGTGAAGCCATGCTGCCTACCTGTCATTAGCTGGGGTGGTTTTATAGGATGCCCAGAAAAGCTGTGAAGAAAGGAGTTCAGAGAGTTAATAGTAATTATGTCATGAAGGCAACATGTCATTTGCAAGACTTTCTGGCGCTGCTAGAAGTTATATATTTTACACTCAGCAAACAATGTTTCTTTTGTTGAGAGGAAGGGCAAAGGATTATGTTTGTGCTGAATCATCTGCTCAACATTTTTGCCCACAAGCCAAAAAAGTAAGGAAAAAGCAGAGGTATAATATTAAAATGAAGGCATATATCTTCACTGAGAATCAATACAGCCACACAAGCAAAGGTTTCTAAAAGAGATGTAGAGTATATTGACAAAATCATTTTTCTGCTGCTGTAGATTAAGCTGTTTTCACAAACCGATTTCAGATTTATTTTTTTTTTTTAATATAATGGCATGAACATCTATGCTTTTGCTGGTAAAGTTACATACCTGGGGGCAGGAAAACAAACTGATTCTGAAAACATTCATAATGGCATTGCATTAATTTTCAAATCCTTATTTTCCTAAAAGATCCAAAATTCTCTTTCCTCCTTGTGCAAATACACACACATCCTCAGAAACGTGTTAAATTATTTGCTCGCTAGACTTTTCACATCACGCTTGACACAAATCTTGGCAAATCTGATAGAAGCAAGAACTCAAACATATCAGGTCTTAAAACAAGCCAACATTCTGATATTGACTCATTCTGATAGAAGATGCATATCAGTTCAGCCTAATTTACTTGAGTTACTTTGTGATAGCTTAATGTGAATAGCTTTTTCAGCCAGAGAGAGAGAAAGAGAATGGGGAAAAAAAAGATTGTCTGGGTGACAGCACACATAAACAGAGATGCTAACTTATCAAATGCTAGACCAGGTAAGATGTCCCTGGTGAGTCCACAGCACTCTGGTAAGAAAGAGAAGCAGTTGCTCTGGTGTTTCCACAGAACTACTGTTGGGATTTTCCTTTCCAGTCTCTTCCTGTGAAGGCATTTGACATATGGTTCTAGTGCTGCTCAATTACACATCTCTCTTCCACCTCACTTAGCATTTTTCATTTATTTGTCATTTCTCATTTTTAACTAGAATTATACTTTATTCATCCTTTCGCATAGCCTTATGTTATTAATTTTTATCAGGGAATGGAAAAAAGTCTATTATTTGTGAGGAGAGAAAGTTTAATCAGCACAGAACCTGACTGAGAATGAGATATGAGTTTCCCATTTTAAATGGGCTAGTTGGACACCAACATAGTTTTTCCCAAGCACTGAAAAAGTGTTTAAAACTATGCCACTTGATTAACTTGTAAAGTGAGAGTAGCTAGCAAATTCAATTATGGATTCAAATTTTATTACTAAATTGGTCTAATTTTTAAAATTGATGAATGAATTGCATTAAAAGAAAGGGATAATAAAGGTCTAAAGAGGAATTGGCAAGGACTCTATTAATTAAAACTGGATGAACATATGCATATCTTTGTTAAGTGAAAGGGTGTGAAGACACAAATACATCAGTGTGCATAAAAATATCCAATTTATGTGTTTACATTATGCCAGATTTAATTTATTGCATATTTGAAAGTAATTGATATACCTGTTTATGGTGGCAAAAGATATTATAAAACTGTTCCTAATATTGCAAGAAGCACTAACTGTATTATGTTATGATGCTGTGCATTTTCTGCAAGACAGAAAGCTGTTTAAAAACTTATTTAATGTCTGTGCAAGACATAATGATGTCTGGCCATAATAATGGTTTTTATTGGTTGGGTCAAAGACCAAAGTGAAGAAGGGATCCCCAGGATTAGCTCTGCAAGGTGCGATGATAAAGTTGGTTTTTAAGAATTCCTTAGCTGTAAATGAAAGCATGGGGCACAGAGTTGTAAGTGCTGTACCTATAGACCAGCTCTCAGAGGGACACACAGCACCAGGAGGGACTCAACGGGGGTCACATCAGAGCCTGCCACAGCCCAGGAGCCGGAAGGTGGGAGGTGACTTAAAGCTGTAGAGTCACTGCATGGACTCCTGACTCTTAATCCTCTGCTTTAACTTTCACCACTTGGGTTCAGGCCATATTTAAATTCCTGCCTCCTTTGCTGGTGAGGTTTCATTGCCATCTCCCTTTTTTCTAAGGATGGGAAGCACCTGTTCCAAGACAATTGTTTGAAATAAGCAGTGGTTCTGATGTGGATTTTCACATACCCCTTGTATCCAAGAACCCAGTCTCTGTTCACAGGTAATTTTCCGCACTGCGAAAGAGCCCATACACATTGTCTTGCACACAAACGATGTCCCATTCCTCTATCTGCATTTTCAGTACATCTCTGTTTAAGTAGAATAAGTATCTAAGAGCTGAACAGCCCTCTGGAGATGCACAGGTTTCTCCAAGAACTACAAACTTAGACGTACATATCAGCCTTTTTCATCCAGCCTTCTTTTTTTCTGCAGAAATTTATTCTCATCAATTCCTAAAAAGCTGGCATGCTTTCCTGCAGCTAGTGAAGAGTACCTGCTTGTAATCCCATGAAGCAAAGAGCTAAGTCCTTGGGGGCGGCCCTTTTCCGACAGACGCAGTGTGCAGCTCCGACAAACATTCAATTACATTTTCAAGATGGGAGACGAGAATTTCAAAGGTTGTCACAAGCAGATCTCTGTTTAAATTTCAAGTATTTTCAGGAAATAATTTCATTTTAGTTTTAAACAATTTGTAAGAAATAATAAAAAGTGGGGTACTTTGAGTCCCTTGTGGGTACAACTTAAATGCTGGCAGAGGGTGAGGAGATATGATGTGATTTGTGAGGCGGGTCTTTTACATTATGGAGGCTGGAGATTAAGGGAGGGGCACAAATTGACAGAGCAAAACAAACAGTTCTTGTCAAAATCAAGTAGAGACAGCTTGTCTTGACATGTCAAACATTACTCTAGCCAAATATTTCACAATTCATAGTACAACCTTTGACTGATAAGACTGTCACGTAACAAACAGGACAGTTGGTAGCCTGTGAAAGGATGCTGCCTCCTGTCAAAAGAGTCCTTGATTCACCCAGTTTAAAAACAGGAGCTTTCCCTGCAGTCGTTCAGGCACCCCTGCTTCCTGCTTCAGAGACTCCATCTCCTGGAAATAGCCTGTCAGGTCCCATCTGTTTTTTTGTGAAGCTGCCATCCCCCTGAGAGAGGGTCTGCCATTCCCATCTCCTGTCTGATGCTGGAAAACCAGAGGGGAATAACCTCTGTAATCTGCCAGAAATTGGTTTTCTGAAAGCAAGGACTCTGCTTCACGGAGCTGCAATCTACCATACTTAGAGGAAAATTAGTTTTCTAAGTGCAGTGCTTGCTTCTGCTGGCTGCTTCAGTCCTCCATCTTTGCCTGTGCTCCTTCTCACAGTGCAGCTTGCAAGAACTTAAGCTTAAGTAACTCATTAGCAAGCAAAATCCAGAACACAAAATTTCTTATTAGAACAGGAAAGTGGAGGAAACAACGGCAAGGTAACTTTCAAAGACTCCTTGCCATTGCAATGATAGTAAAACTTTGCCTGAGCACTAAGCAGAGTATGGCTGGTATAATTAACTACTGTTACATTTGTGAGTACCTCTAAAACAATTAGCAGGTGTCCTATTTGACATGACAGATACATTAATCATTGGAAGCATTCCTTCAAATTGATTTATCAGTCAAATAATTGTGCCCTTACTATTGCTTTACAGAGGGCAATAACTTTACATTGCATATTATAAACATAGATAAAGTGACATCCTGTGCCCTAAAGGACTTAACATCTAAATAACACAAGACAAACATGCACAGTAAAGACAGCATGGGGCAAAAGCTGGGAAGAAGATGGATTTGCTATGAAAACAAAGCAATGGAGAGTTTTAAAGAGGATTTTGTAACAGAGAAAAGTTGCCAAGGGGGAAAGCTGTTAGAAAACAAAGTGTAAGTTGCACAACTAGGAAAAAGGTTAAGGTGATTGTAGTCAGAGTCATTTACATAAATTCAACTGTCTGAAAAGCTTTAAGACAAAACAGAAGGCTTTAGGGTGAACAAGCAAACACCAAAAAAGAGGGTGCAAGAAAAACAGCACCATTTGGCAGGAAGAGCAAGGAAGCTACAGAAATAAAGACTTAAGTATAAACCAGTTTTAGAAGTTTGTAACTGGGCTCTTGGGAAATGATAAAAAGTGAAAGAAGCTGTACAATTTAATGAGCTAGAGCATCCACAGTGAGCAGAGGAAGAAAGAAAAGTGACTTAGGGTGCTGCATGGAAAAGTTTCAGAGGTGAGAAGGAGGGGACTTTGAAGAGATTAAATGGCACAAGGATAGTTGGGTTTTCGTGTGGTTTTTTGGTTGTTTTGTTTTGTTTTCCTTACAGAAAATGAAGCAATTTTATACTTTCTTAAAGGATGGTTCATGCTCAAAAAACCCCCTATTTCTCATGTGTCACCATTCAGACCAGAGTGAACTATTACCCTGTTAATTTATTCTGGGAACTGAGCTTCCTTATGGCTTCTTCTGAAACGTTGTTCATTGTCAGTATGCCAAGTTAGACTTTATTAAATCATTATATACATACACACACATACACAAGTATGTACGTTGTATATATGTTTATTCTTGCTTCCTTGTAAATTTGTTCTTCTCTACACTGTGTCTCTACCCTGCTACAACACAGCATCATTTTGTAGGGATACTGAGTACTAGATCATAAGTAGGAGCAGATGTCAGCATCAAGAATCTTAGCTGACCTCAAACTACTTCCAAGCAAAGCTAAAGGTGCTGTCATGCCCTCTTTCTGTCTAAGGAGTAGAGATGCAAGTGTCACTGACTACTAAATTTTAGAGGAAAAGTACTGAAGGACTCGTCTAAAACTATGTCAGCTTCTGTCAGAAATTCCTAATGCTTAACATCTAGTTGTACTTTAAATCTTGAGTACTCTTGCACTATTGAAACTCTAGAGTCTCCATGGAAACTTGATAGTTCCCAGAGGTGGAAGGAAGAAGTTACTATTGCTGGCAATATTTTTACTCAAGTTGTCTGGACAGAAGAGATTTCTTTGCCTATCCTGAATGTCAGTGTCTTTTGAAAGTCTCCGTTACATCAAAATGATGCAAAATTTTGTCAAAAATTACACTCCCAAGATAGGCAGTGTTACTTAAAAGCAAAACAAACTTTGAATCATTAGGATAATTAGTACACAGTTATTCAAAAGTATCAACAAGCAGACACCATTTGTACAGAAATGCAATTACTACAGGAAAAATGTGAGTCTGTAAATGTAGCACATATTGCTTTCCTATGCTTTTTATGTAATCAGTATCATTATGCTACCTAATGACACAAATTATTTAAAAATTAAGCACACAATACTGCATACTTCATATTTATTATATTCAGATGGTGTTGCTATCTGCAGCACTTCAGGGCCAGACATCCTTTAATAAATTCTACATGTGCCTTCAGTATTTTCTCTAGGGTTGTATTTTTTTAATGCTTACTCTTTTAGTGGGGAATCTCAGGCATAAAAAATTAAAAAGGTCAATTTTATGATGAAACACATGAGCATGGATATTCTAAATGGCACCCTAGACTGCAGAAGCTAATTGCTTTTCGACAGAAGAACTCTCTTAAGTGCTTGTTCTGGAAACAGGTTCATACGAAAAGCAGGATGCATCTCTACTCTGCTTCCAAGCCTGCTGGGATTTGTTGAGATGAGTGACGCTGTGAAAAATAGAAATCACCTGGAGCCTGTTAATATTATAATCAAGTGAAAGCACAATTACTACTGTCTTAATCCATCTGTCTGTATGCATCCGCTTCACTTCCAATCACCTGCTTTAGTCACAGGTGTATTATTATGGAGATGGCATTGAAAAAATCTGGCCCCATCCATATTCCAAATTGCTGTATGCTCTTCCACGGCAGTCTGTCTGTCTCTGTAGCTTTAGTGTAGCCATTCGTCAAGAAACAGAGAAAACAAAGGCACCATATTGCATGAAGTATAGCCAAAGTGCCTTTGTGTGTGGAGGCTGGCTGAATGATACCCAAGTTTATGTTAACAGGTTGTAAGTTTGACAAGTGCCATTTATGTTAAATGAGAGGGAAAAAAAAAATAATCAAACAAAGGTACTGCATTCTGGTATCTTGTTAAAGCTCAGTAATGTTCAGTATATGCTATGTCATGTATCTGGAACACTAAGTTGTCTTTGATAAATGAACATAAATTTATAGTATACGATGGTAGTTCTACAAAGACAATCTGGCAGTATATGATACTTAGGTTCTGATTTCACCCTGAATGATATTTGCTATTCTAAGTAATCAAATTGAGATACAATAATTATACATGATAAAATCAAATTACAACAACAACAACATTAACAGTCAAGCAATAACAACTGCAACAAACAACACCAGCAGTAACTTTTAATTTAGAATAAGAAAATGCTAAATGAACTAAGGTAATGTTTTCCAATTTCAGCAGGCAAACCATAGAGAAGAATGTTGAATAGTTTAACAATTCAGACATTTACCATTTCGAGCTGATAAGTCTTTTTCACATGAAATTTAAGTCTCTCAGACATTCTTTGAAAAAAGTTTGAGTATAAATTTCACCATTTGAGTTTTTGATTTGTTAACTAATGTGTATAGAAAAATACTGGATTCTAGCATTCATACAAAAAAATTCTTCGTATGTTATCACAGAGACTCTTAAAACCCATTTTGAAAATTATCTGAAGAATGGAATTTTGCAGGTAACTGTAGATAGTGGAAAACCATGGTAGGTTCTTGTACACCTCCCTAATATAGTAAAAATAAAATTAAAAAAGGATTTTGCTTTTCAGACATGGTGATAAATTAACATCTATGTTCATGTGGACAAACCAAGAAATAAGGTTCTGTAATCTGAGAGGTTTAGCTTTTGACTCAGTATTTAGAAGACACCAAACACTAAGCAAATGTGCATTAGATGCTGAAGGCAACTATATAATTCTAGACCCTACTGGAGACTTCAAATACTGTTTATACTTTTCTAGCTGGCAGTTGTTTGGGACAGAATAATGTTTTAACAGTCTTTTGGAAAAGTGCAATGTTTTAATTTCAGTGAAGGTTTTTTTTAAACACCTGAAGTTACAGGAAGAATTATAAAGCTCCTGAATGTTCTATGCAGTTACATAAGCTAACTAAAAAATGTGACTGAATCACTCTATAAGGCAGTTAATGGTCTAATTGCTTTTCATACCCTCTTCAAAATTCCCCCTGAGACTTGTTCAAAGCTTCCTGCACTGAGTTGAGCTCTCTAAGGAGCTGTGGATCAAATAGAGCTCCTAAGAATGCTAGTGCTAGAGCACTAAGAAGATTCTTAAGAGTCTTTGCAAAGTTCAGCTCAAAGTTCAGAGGTGGTCTGAGATCAAACTCCCCAGATTAAACATTGCTCAAGTGCAGGGCACTAGTTCAGTCTGCTGATGGTAACTGTCATCTGTGGATGTCCCTTGTCTGGAAAAAGGTGGGATTGATTTTGTTATTCCTGAAATACATAAATTCTTGTTAGTATCCAAGTTGAGATTATACATCTCCCATTATCCAAGATGATTCCCAGTGAATGTGCAAAAGAATAATACCTTCATATTACTTTGTAAACAAATCTGTTAGTTTTTTTTTGTTTACGGACGATTAGACAACGAGGGAAAACCCCTCATTCCTTTTTCTTGCTCATGTTCTTCTGGATCATTTTAATTGAAATGGATCAGCAAGCTTAAGGAAGCTGAACAGCTACACAAAAGGAGTATTTCAGGATAGAGAATGCAAGGCACTCTGCTGGGATTTTGTTCATCTCTGATATTTAAAAATCATAGGATTAAATGACTAATACCTGTGGTAATTTTTAGACAGTTATAATCACAGTGAACCTCCTATTGGTGATACTATTTCCAAGATCAAAAAAAGACTGAAAATGCAGCACATCTTGCTTACCTATGTTTTACGTATAACCAGTATTATTATTTTTAGTGACACTAAACTCTTTCAGTCAGTTAGATCTTCACAACTCATAAAGGTGTAAATGCACAGAAGGCATTTGGAAAGGACCTGGTACTTTACAAAATGATGATTTGTTTAGTTCATGAAGCTTACATTCATGGAAAATTTGCTGCATCGTTATATTCTTATTGTTGCAGCAGGAAGCAATAATCATGGCAAGAAAGAGCTAACAGCCGCGGGAAAAATCTTTTTCTTATGACACACAGTGATTTTAGAAACATCCTTACAAAACACAAAGCCACTGAAACTGAAAGTGCAGGTTCAGACAGAGCACAAAACAATGATTTAGGAGATTATTCCTTTTGAAGATGGGATCAATTCATGCAGTTTGTAACAGAAAATATTTGCAAGAGTCCACTGCAATCTTTGAAATGTATCTAGGTTACGTATTTTGTACATTTGGTATGTAGTCACAGCAAAATTTCTGCAGACATCTCTCACGGAGAATCAGAAGGCTGCCATTTGAAAATGAGGCAAACACCACTAGCTGATACAGCAAATACCAAGTGTCTATTTAGCAGCGCTAGCTCACACTGGATTCGCACAGGAAAAATACCTTCCCCTCCATTCTCCCACTTCTATCTAAATCTTCAGGAAACTAAATCACTTCCTAAAAGGACGGATGGAGAAAGCAGTCTATTATTCCCTGACAGACCACAAAGTATTGTCCATATTGACAATCTGTTTTGTATAGGAAGGCAGCAGAAGCAGTAAATCCTATTAACCTGTTCAAAGTCAAATGAAGACATTTAGAAAACAGAACAGCTATTACATGCAGTGGTGGAAGAAGACCATATCAAAGAAAGGTTAAATGGATGCACCAACTATTAGACTATGCACAGTTACAACTGGAAAATCCCCTCAAACCTTGCTATCACCTGCTCTTGAACTTCAGGATATCAATTATATTCTTCCAGTCTAACTAGCTGACCATTCAAATACTATCTTCTGTTCTGTCAATGTTAATTTTTGAGATAAAAAATCAATTTCATGCTAACAGTACGACTATGAAAAACGCTTATGTTATACTATGGTTTTACTAGTGTGCACTTCCTCTACCCAAAACATATGGCATTTTGTGTGTACAGACCACTCAGGAGATTTATTGTAATTATGTCATGATGTGCTTATTGTTATGGATTCAGCATCCTTTCTGCATCTTTACCTGCTTTGTTCAAGAGCAGCTGCTAGCTTCAAGCTGTTGCCTGCTTCCAGTGGCAGAAGCTGAATGAAGGAATGCTTTCTAGGGAAGACATGTTTTGAAGCAGACATACTGACAATAAACCAATTCACTAGGGAGGCATAACACTGACTGGATAAAAGTCGAGTAATCATTCTATGATAATTTACCGAAACTGGGTGTAATTTGCTTTAAAATAAGAATTCCCTCAGCTGCTGATGTTGGACTTGGAGGCCTTTAACTGATAAAAGTGTGGCATTTGCTTTTATGAAGTAACTGATCTTTGGAGATTCATTAAACCTCATTATTTCTTCTTATGCATAAGTGACTATTAATACTTACTCATTGAATTAGAGGAATGGGAAGAACAGGATTGTCTGAAGCAAGGCTCGACAGTTCTTCTCTTCCACCTATTCTCCCTGCTCATCATGACTGAGTACACTGAACTCCATTACTAAGGAAAGCCTTGGTAATCTCTTGTTAAAATGATGAGTGTTTCAGATGAGACTGCCTCGCACCACCTTGATTTCTGTGCCCAGATTTCAGTGTAAATCAATTTTTTGCAGTCAGTTCACACTCCTTCCAGCTTTGGTGGGAGCAAGGAGAACCAGAGGATCCAATCCCTTGTTAGTAGCCACTTCCCAACAGAGCACTAACAGAAAACAAAGTGATTTGAACAGCAGTTGACCTAAATCAGAGACAAAGAATTGCAATAGGTGCAAAAATGCCAGAGAGTGCTCTTGTTACACTCTCTTTGCTGGAAATGGCAGCAATTAATAATTTTTGACTTGAACACCTGGGGTAGATTCCAGATGTCACTACTTGATCGTTGTCTACATATAAGGAAAAATAAATTCTGTCACGTCAATGTTGGAGTCCCATTTATGGTAACAATTGTTACCAGCAGACATACAGTCCTGTGGTTTTGCAGATGCTTTTTTTCCTCAGATTATGACTATGCACACATGATCAACCAGTTCACAGAAAACCCAGATATCCAAAAATAAAATAAAGCAGAGAAAAAGTCCCAACATTTTGTTATTAATTTGTATACATTAAGAAATAGATATTTCCCTTACTGTGTTTAGAAAGAATGGAAGTTAAGTTGACAGAGCTCAAGGGTAGAGTTAAAAGAATGCTGCCTGCTGGGAAAAAAATCTGCTTTATTGGTTTTGAAAATATGAATCACTTAATCACTTTATACCAATCAGTTTCAAGCAGCCAGGCACTAAAAAAATGTTATCTTAATAGTGCTGCAGTTTAGACTAAGGAGCACATCTTGAAAGCCTCCCAAACACATCAGCAGTACATGATTGTGCTCTCTACCTGTCCAACCAGTGCTGAAGATATAATCTATTAAAGAAGTGGTGAGAATGAGAATACGTTCAAAGAAGAGATTACCTCTGATTTCAAGGGAGAGTCACTTTCTTCAGTTGGATGGAACAATGATATTTTTCACTAATGAATATAACCTATTATTCAAAAATCTGGACTTTAGGTGGAAGCTTCAGCAAATTTATGACAAAGTTATCTCAAACTCCACTCTCCTTAGAATTGCAGCATTGCAGAAGTCAGAGCTAAGAATCTTTAGGATATGCCTGCAGAGGATCTCTCTCTATTGGATCCATTGTGTAGCAGGTTACACAAGCCCTAAAAAATTCCTATTTTTCCTACAAATAATGAATTTTCCTCCCACAGTACTTTATTACAGTTCATGTTCCTTTCCTGGACTCCAAGCTGTGGGGCCACAGCATGACTCAAACACTAGCTGGAGATCTGGTTAGATCTCTAGGAAACACAGACTCTAAGTGTGTAATTGGCATTGTGGATATACAAAAGTGTATGCAGACATAGTAGCAACTGAAATAACCTGGAGACTGTCTCTGGCCTGGAGGCCAAATGGTATGGCACAGCTTGTATTCACAAAAATAAGCTCTCTTTATCCCCCAGAAGATGAGCAGATCCAAACCAGCTATCACAGAGGCTTCCTCTTTTGTGCTACTCCTGCACCCACGCTCTGACAATGTCTGGAACAGTGATAGCTGATCTGGGCCAAATGCATGACAGAGACTGTAGCAAAAGTTAAACATTATGGACAATCATCTTGCAGTTTTTAGGATATGTCCTGTCCAAGTATAAATGTACCATGAATGCCTGTAACCCAAGAAGCCAGATGAGAAATCTAGCAGAAAACTAGGTACTATGTTAATTGACACTTGTCTACACTTTAAATGAAGTTCATTGACACTGCTATGTTAAGACAAACCACTTCAGGGCTAAATGCATTATCCAAAAGAAAATTCCCACTCAGGTCTACTTCTGAGATTGCATGAACAATGTCAGTCATCAAAAATAACATGAGCAGTTTTCTGACCCCATTTCTTGGCCTGCCTTGGACACTTATTCCAAGGGTCCTAGAGTGCAATAATGCCACAGAAATCTAGGTACTTTTTTTTTTCTGGAAAGCAAAATGCTGTTTGTTCTAGAAAATGGGGAAAAAAAAAGTTATAGAATTCATAATTTATTATTTTTTTTATTTTACACACTCTAAAAATAAGGGATATCAAAATGCTTCCCAGATTTCCACTTTCCCTAGGCACAGTTAGTATTTTTATTGCTCAGTTAGCTCTACCAAAAGCACTTGACTTGAAATATAGGGATCTATCATTGAGTAGTACCTTTATACAGGTTCAGTTGCAGTTCCTGACGCTATTTGTCTTTGGTGAATTTAACAGACCAGATTTTCTGAACTATGGTATTGTGACCAGAATTGTCATGACTAAAGCTGCAAAACAGGTAATTCTACATTTTCATAGATAACACTATGCTTTTATGTGCTCAGTTCATCTTTTGCACAGGAAGCTGTGCTAACAGCACACAAAAATGAAACATGAATTATATTATACATAGTGTATTATACAAGTTTTGACATAAATTTGAAAGCTTTACCTGAAAACCAGCCTTAGTACTGAGAGAATATGTTATTCTCCATAACGAAGTCAGGAAGTTGGATGAGTCTTTTATTATTCGCTCTCTCAAATTCAGAGAAAAAAATACCTTAACTCATGAACTGGGTTTTCTTGCTTCCACAATTGGAGGCTCTTTATGGGGTGTGTAGCAAAATGGCAAAATAATAACCGTCACATTTGTATACAGCAGAACAAAACAGTACTGTAATACCAGCAAGAATACTGACCATGAAAATGCTGAATTATATCTGTACTGTGGATGGGTTTTTTTATATTTCTAAAGAGCAGCATCCATGTGTTCATTGTACCTTCAGAATCAGCCCAGGAATGGGGCTGGTGAATCTGGCACTTGACTGAGTTTTCAGTATGAAGAGAGATTCCTTTTTCTTTAATTACATGTTGTAATGGAATGCTTATGATTACAGAAGTTTGTGTTATTTATTGTTATTACTAATCCTCTTTATATTATTCTTATATCTATAGCATGTGTAATTTGGTTTCTTTACCATGCAAATTTATTTCTAGAGAAATAAAACGGAATGGACTAGGCTTTTTGTACAGAATCTCTTCAAAACATAAAGAACTTGTAGAGTCTCACCAAGATGAAGTAAAAAGAACCCAATCCAAGGCACCTGACGTGTATATAGCTGGGAAGTGTTCAGGTGCAGCTCTTCCGCTATGAAAGTGTCATAAAAACAGTAACATGACTGTGCTAGTCCCAGAACTGAGGAATAATTTAAATCCCAGCTGTTGGAGGAAGAAAGTGAGCAAGCCAACATCACCAGTCGGCACAGCACCATCAGCATCACATAGCCCCGGGATAGCCATGAGGCACTGAACCTGGGGAACCATAACCTCATTGCTGTATTGTATAACTATCTACCCTGCAGGGTCAGCCAGAACCAGAGTCCCCCATGTGAAGGAATACATATGAGATGGTCAAAACAAATTCTCAGAAAACTTCCCTCAGGCCTCAAAGTAATGAGTCTAATGTTCAGCTCTTGGTTATCACAATTCCAATCGCCTCCCCCAGATCACATTCAGTCTTTACCTTTGCTAGTGCAAGAGGATCTGTGAGAGGCTGAACTGCTTCTTCCAGTCTCAGCTCTTGCTGGTGCTGTTGCTTTTCATTCTATCAGGGAAATAAACCTCTCAGAAGCAATCCCGTGTGCATTGGTCAGGTAACTCTATTTAAAACTGACTTCTCTCCACTGAGTTGGAGCAAACTTGTTTTCAGACAATTATCATATAAGTTAGCTTTATATGAGCCCAGTTCATTAAGAAGGGAAGCTTTTAGGGAAATGAATGAGTACAATTCTACTGACAAAGCTCCCTGCTCATTAAAAAACTGCTTATGCTTTGATGTATGCAATTCAGTTTTCTGCAAGGAGTAGTGAAGAAATGCAGGTAAAATTTGATAGAAGCAACAATGGATAACACGTGTAGGCATAAAGAATTCTCTTACAGTAATCCTTCAAAACACTAATGGCATACGCTCTAACATTATTGTCAAACAGAGAAACAGCAATATACTGTGCTCTGAGGCAATGTCAAAGATGCCTGAACCTGATGTTGCTTCTCTGCTAACACGGCACAACAGTGTTATTAAATTAGCACTTTACAATGATTCATACCTTCTTCCCATTGTGCTGATTTTGCCTGGTGAAAAAACAGTCTTTCTAAAGTACCAACTATATCATTAAGAATCAATTTTCTTTCGATCATCCTGTTGCCCTAGAAAGGAACTTCACCTTAATTAAATAATGTTATTTTTCTCCATTAGGTTCAAAGAGTCAAAACTTGATTACATGAGCTTGTCTCCTTTCTTACATATAAATATTCTCACCATTCTACAAGCACAGGTGGAGGCAGCTGATGTGCAAGGTATGTGCATGAGTGTATGCATGTGGAAGTAGTGGGAGCTGCTGTCAAAAGGGAGGTGGGGAAACAAAATTAGCAAGGGTAAATCTGAGCACAGGCTTTTATCTGCAACATGTGCTTCCTGCACAACTGAAGACCTTTGTGTTGGCTAGAAAGCAAAATGGCATCAGGTTTATTATTGCAAATAGGTGTACTATATGCCACTTCTGTTCAGCACAAAGGAACTGAGGACTGGGAAATAAAGAATCCAGTGTCAGTTTACTGCTACATTTGAGGGTCAGATGTTTTACAAGAGCTTTGGCTTTTTGCATTAGCAGCAAGCAGATCTGATCTTTATATTCTTAATTTTTTTCCCCCAGCATATCACATTGTATGTATTTTGAGCACAGGAATGGGACATTTGGGTTTATCAGAAGAACCTAAAGCCTACATTAACTGGCGGTGCTTCCTAAAAGATGAGTTAATTCCATCTGAACTCAGTGAAGACCTTTAATACAGTGCAAGTTCTTAGATTGTTACTTGCCTTGAGTCCTTGTAGCTCTGACAAGTTGCCTGTTTACTTTTAGCATTTCAGCCTGGACAAGCCAGAGACAACTTCTATTTTGTTTGATTCCACTCATGTATATTTTCAGAGCCACAGAAACACTCTTTTGCTGTTTGCCTCATTCCTAATGACATCATTAGTTAGGCAGGTTTTATTTTCCATGTATTGCTATGACTCCCCTCCTCATTTCCCATGTCTTCATTCTTTTGCCCCTCCGTCTATCATGCTGTCTGTCCTGCTGATACACCCACACGCTTTCCACCCTCCACTCACTTCTTTTAGTTCTGCTCTGTCATCAGCTGGTGTCTTTGGAGGAACTGCTAGTCTTTTTCTCTGCTCAGATCTCATCAGCATTTTCCCAAACAACAAAACAATTAAAAAGAAAAAGAAAAAATAGATAGAATGTACCTTTCCCCTGCAGAAGGCTTTTTTTCCGCTTCCTGCTCTAAATTCCTGCTCTGTTCCTTTAACCTCTGCTGTCCCGCTGATCCCCTCCTGATCTCTCACTCGGTATGTCTCAGCTTCAGAGGAGTATCATGACTCTACCCGTGTCACATCCTCTCCTTGCTCCTGACCAAAGCCTCAGTCTAGACTGAGCCCATCTGGAAGGTTAGAGCAGATATGATTTTTCCACAGCTTGCTTTATCCCTCCATTTCTTCTCCTTACTTTCTTCTAGTGAATTTCAACTACTCCTTTCACCTGCAAGGCTCTCTGTGGCTTGTCCCACCTCACTTGTCCCCTCCTGTCAGTATGAGTGTGCACCACTGATAAGCCACCAGCTTGTTGTAAGCCACTTAATACATTTCAGATGTTCACATGCTTTCCTCTTTTCCTGCCTTTTAGGAGAATTTTTCCCCAGATAATGTGAAGTTTACTCATTTTTCAGGTTCTTAGCCCTTTTTCTATTGTGTCTACAAAAAAGCTGACAATGGTCAAACAGGAGGTGCACTGAAATTGGTATTTCCTGTTTTCCTGTCTTTCTCCTATTTTCTGTCCATACAGGTTGACTGGCTTGTTTTATACTTTGCAGGTTAGTTCTTTTGGTCAGGAACTGCTGCTTTGCTCTGCAATCATACTGTCCTCAGCACTGCTGGGGTCTTTTAAGTGACATATTGATAGTGACATAGTGATAGAAACATATCTGAGCATTTGGGTCTAAAGCACAAATAGACACTCCAGTAAAGAAATTCTTATGAGTATATGTAATTACTCACTACTCCCATCTCTCCAGAAGGGCATGAGACTATTTAATGTCACCTGTGTTATGCTAACATAAAGGACTTTAAGAGTACCCTATTCTAATTACTATTAATCCTTGAGAGATGCAGGGAATATTAATGCTATTCTACTGTTGTAAGTGCTTAAATACACACACGGACCAGTTTTCTGTAATATTTGATTATCTTGCAATGTTTAATGGAATTATCCTGGTAGCATCTGTCTGAAATATTTAAGAACCATTGTTTGCATAGTACAGACAATAACTGGCGTGACTTAAGCACCCTACCAAAGATCATACTGTAAGTCTGCAACAGAACAGAGATTTTGAAGCTGGCATCCTAACTGCATAACTGTATTCTTGCATCTTAATAACACAGTTATGCTTCATGAAGTTTTAAATCAATCTGACAGCATCAGAGCTTGGAAGGTATTATGCATGACACAGACTTTGCAGAATTCCAAATAGTACATATTTACCATAACTAGTATGGATGGATAATTACATATTATAAATTTTAAAGCATGAAATAATAATTTTAATGATTGCATGAAGCATATGCTCAAGTATAAATACAGGAAGGAAGAAATAGGAATTAAGACTAATGTACAGCACATAAAAGTCAGTGGACAGGATCACAATGAAAATGGTCAATACTTTTGTGTAACCATTTACTTATGCTTTTATTTATTTGGTATGTAGGTTACCATCAATAATGTAGATACAGTACATAAGAAATGCTTTTTCCCCACTCTGTTTTACTGGAATAATATTACACAGTTCATTGTTTCAAGGGCTATATAACTAAAACCCAAATTGACTGAGGTGATGCCTTCACATTAGTCTTATTCCCATAACTCGGGCACTTAGTTCCACTAAAATCAATAGACTTGTGAGTGTGTAAGTAAGGAGTAAAAGACAAGCATAATAAATACTTTTAATCCTGTGTTGGCAAATAGATATGTAATTCTGTCCACACTTATCTCCAAGGCTGATCTTTTATTTGCATATTTTCAAAGTTTTAATCTGCAAATGGATTTTAATTTGTCGACTTCTGCAAGAACAGCCTTGTGGGAGGGGGGGTAGGTCATGCATAATCAAAGACTAAAACACAGGCAGAAGGAAGATGTAGAGAATCAGAGCTGACTTTCTGTATGAAATGCAATTACCACTATTATAATTTCCTTGCACCATATAAAGGCCTTGCTGTACTAGGTGTCATCCACATTCATAGGCTTTTTGAGAGATCTGAGATCCCTATCTGTGAAAATAGTAGAGTATCTTATGAACTGAACATGAAAAATTTAGGCATGCTTTCCTCTCTGCAGCACTTGGGAAGAGCCACAGAGAGATGAAATAACTTTCCCAAGGACTCTGTCAGAGATCTGGAAGCAGGTCAGGGCCTGAACTGAAAGGATTTCCACCTCTGTTGTAAGACAAGGCTTCAATAAAAAGTGTCAGTGAAGAAAATTGTATGTAGGATCCATGGCTAGAATTAGACATTGATGGCCATGGGTGCCTATGAAACTGTGAGCTTGCGACGCTTTGTTAACTGTGTGACTAAAAGTTTGAGATGTGTATACTATTTATACACAGAACCAATGACTAACTTAAGCACTGACACTACATGTCAAGGTTAGCAGGGGTGTGTACTCTGCACTGTGTCTCTCCCCAGCACTGCCTTCACCATGGTGAAGTGGCAACTATAACCCCTATCATTTAGGGGTGGTTGGGAACTTTCATTCAGCCTCTGCTCTGCAAATATTATACAGAATGTAACTCAAATTTCACAAAACAGTAGTAAATAAAATCTCCATTAGTACCACTGACCTCATTCTTTACCTGGAACAATTATCTCCAGAGATCATTAATTTAAGTGTATCTATCCTTGATAACCCAGGAGTCCTGGAAATGAAATAGCTTCTTTCATGTAAGCAGCAAGAATCAATAACCATTAAGCACATAATCTATGAAGCATATGGGTGTTCAAGTCATGCCATCACCAGACCAGTTCATTTTGGTAATATGTAGGCACCAAGGACAGGCAGAGTTGTGGCCCCTGCAGAACACATTGGGTGGTCCTGGTGCTCAAGATTTTATAACTATAAATGGAAATTCCCTGGAAGAGAAGAGTCGAGTGCAGAATTTGGCCCAGTATGTGAGCACAGGCTGCACTGAGGGTTAGCTTTGTGCAACAAAACAAATGAATTAACTGTGGCCAAAACTATGCATTTTTGCTCCATGTATCAGCACAGCATTAAATAAATTCTGTTGCTGTTAAAGTGCAACGAAGCTAAGATCTCACATTTACAGATTCAGCTATGATATTCACCAAGAACTGGGGAGGGCAGGAAAGGAGGGAGTTGTTCTACAGAAATACCTTCCCCACATGTTTTATCAGACCCCAGGGTTTCACACAAAGCAGAACAAATCACACCCTTAGCAGTTGTGTTCAGTTCCATACAGCTGCCTTCTGCAGGTGGTGCCCTAAAAATACGTTTGTTTATTTTGCAGCACTGCAGGCTGCAAAGCTGTGCTTCAGAATAAAAGAGATTCCCCTCCCTTGCATTCTCTGAACCCCTCTCTCTTTTTAACTTACTGGAAGAAGATGGTGAGATGTAGAGATAAAGGGATAGCTATGTGGCTCAGTCTCAAAAGAACCAAATGGGAGGTATTGGTATGGAGCACAGAGTAAGAACTGACAAGCATGGTGTGTGGCACTGAGATTTTGGTGGCTTGCCATTTCAGAGTGGCAACTACCACAATAATTAAATGAAAAATCAGTGGAAGTTCTTCAAAGTATATTTCCATAAAATGAAAAAAAGTCAGCAGCTGAGCAAGAAGTCATGCAGTGACATAGGAATGGCTACAAGAGGGACATAAGTGTACATTACATGGTTATTTTTGTATCTTTGATACAAGGACTGATTTACTGATAGGCTCTATAGAGGCCATAGCCTTCCACCAGCATCACCCAATGCATTATGTGCTCTGTGTCTTGGGACAAAGGAGCAGTTGTGGCTACTTTGAAGACCCTACTGTCACTATGGGTTCCAACTCTGCTTTGCCTATATAAATGCTAAATACTTGAATTAGGATAATCCTTGTTTTATCAGAGTATTTTAATCCATACATTAGTTCTCAAATAGTATTTCCTCATTTTGAAGATCTTCTAAACCATGAGCATGCACCTAGTCAAAGTATAGAGATCACTAAACTGAATTTTTTGTTACTTCTTCAGTGGGTGCTAAACTAGCAATTTTGTACAGTTGTTTGTTTATCCTGAGCAAAATCCACTCCTCAGGAGAAGCATCTGTCTCTCTTTAGTCTCTAAGGCCAGTATTATCTAATGATCACCACCACTCTGTACACTGGGGACTCTCCTGACCACTAGAATAATTTAACCTTCTGGTTGCTTTAAATACTACTTCATTTAAGCAGTAGGATAGATGAAAATTCTCCCAAATTTCTCTCTTAAAAACCTAAAATCTGTGTTGCCTTGCCCAGAATTAGCAGCAGCATTTGTGGTTCACAATCTGGTGCTGTTTGTTTCTGGAACACATTCCTCTGGAGAGAGAAAGTCTCTTGGAGACTGAGTATTCTGCACCTTCACAGCAGAGTATGTGTCTGCTGTCCTTAAAATATTCCACAGGCCACCTTGAGACTTGCTTTTTAGAAAGTATAAACCATGGCGGTTTTATAGCTTCTATATTAGATGTCATATTCTTTCCACTAAGTAACCCACAGCAAATATCACATCTACGTGAAGCCTAACCTTCTGTAGCTTACTGGCAAGCTGTATAAAATATGGTCTGTAATGTTTTCAAAGACTGATATAAATGGTCCTCAGTGAAGCTGCAAATTTTATCAGTAAGCAGCTGAAAACATCCTTAAAAACCATGCTGCAGCACCATCAGTCTGTGAAAAAGCCAAGATCAACGTTAGTTTGATCATTGTAATGAACTTACAGAAATACAAATAGAAAGCAACTAACCAATTTGCAGGTTGCAATTTATAGTTTCACAGTTAAAGTGCAAGATCCACTTAAGTGCCCATAAAAGAAAATTGAAAGGGAAGATTAATTTATTTCTAGTAACTGGAGATAAATCTGATCTAAGGCTCATTTTTGTTGAAAGCTTGTTTGCTGAAAATGAAGCAATATCTACTCTTCTAATTTCGTGTTATATGTCACTGAGCAGTGCCAGGTAATTCTTTTGTTTCTCACCACATTAAATATGACAGTGAATATATGCTAGCATTTTTATTAGAAAAAGAACCCTATGCTCACAATTGGAAATGTGAAAACAATGTAAAGTTGCAAGCTCCAGGTTTGGAAAATTGATTCATACTTCTACTGTGTAGCTCTTTACTTATGATATTCACATTTACAGTAACATGAATGAAAACATAAAACCAGATGTAGTTGGCTACAGCTAGCAGGTTACCAATAGTTTCTTATTCTGAACCATTCCCCTGGTTTGCAAAAATGACCTTATTTAGAAACATAACCCTGTTAAGGCACAGACACACAAAAAACCTTGTTGCATCAGGAACGGAATTGATCTTGAACTATACGTTCCTTGAGTTTCTTGTTCATTCTTCATTACATACAAAAAAAAGGAGAAAACCGAGCCTGGATATCTCCTTTGGAGGACTTGAGGGTGGAAAGTTTCTACAGAGAGATCTGGACAGGCTGGATCGATGGGCTGAGGCCAACTGTATGAGGTTAAACAAGGACAAGTGCACTTGCAAGGTCTTGCACTTGGGTCACAACAACCCCATGCAACTCTACAAGCCTGGGGAAGAGCAACTGGAAAGCTGCCTGGCAGAAAAGGACGCCAGAGTGTTGTTGACAGCTGGCTGAATGTGAGACAGCAGTGTGCCCAGGTGGTCAAGAAGGCCAATAGCATCCTGGCTTGTACCGTAAGGAGAAGAGGAAACAGCCACAAGCTGTGCTGAGGGAAGTTTAGACTGGATAGTAGGAAGAATTTCTTTACTGAAAGGGTTTTCAGGCTTTGGAATGGGTTGCCGAGGGCAGTGGTGGAGTCCCCATCTCTGAAGGTATTTAAAAAACACATAGACGTAGTGCTTAGGGATATGGCTTAGTTGAGGACTTGTCAGTGTTAGGTTAATGATTAGACTCAAAAGATCTTAAAGATCTTTTCCAATCTAGGCAATTCTGTGATAAATAGTGTGATCAGCAGGACTAGGGAAGTTCGTCACCTTGTACTTGACACTGGTGAGGCTGCACCTTGAATACCGCATTCGTTTTGGGCCCCTCACTACAAGAAAGACATCGAGGTGTTGGAGCATGTCCAAAGAAGAGCAATAAAGCTGGTTAAAGGTCTAGATAACAAATCTTATGAGAAGCAGCTGTGGGAACTGGGATTGTTTAGCCTGGAAAAATGGAGGTACAGGGGACACCTTGAAACAGGGAGACCTCAAAGAAGGTTGTGATGAGATGGGTGTTGTCCTCTTTTCCCAAGTAACAAGTGATAGGACACAAGGAAATGGCCTGAAATTGTGCCAGGGGAGGTTTAGTTTGGGTACTACTTGGATACTAGGAGAAAATTCTTCACTGAAAGGATTGTCAAGCATTGGAATAGCCTGCCCAGGGAAGTGGTGGAGTTACCATGCTGGAGGTATTTAAAAGAGATGTAGATGTGGGGCTTAGAGGCATGGTTTAGTAGTGGACTTGGCAGTATTAGGTTTATGGTTGGACTCGATGATCTTAAAGGTCTTTTCCAAGCTAAGTGATTCTATGATTCTGTGAGCTAAGCCTGAGTGATTACAATTGCTTGTAAATAGAATTGTAAAGTTATTTTAATCTTGTTTACTTATTCACATTTATTTTATTGCACTTTTCTCTTTGTGTCTCCTGCACCAGCTGTAGCTTGTCAAAATTGCACATATGAACTAGCTGGAGAAAGGGCTATTTTTGTTTTTGAGACCTATCTAGTGCCTTCCTTGCTACCTTCTTGGTCAGGGTCCCTTCTATCTGCTAAAACATGGCAAGCTGAGGAGCATGGAGGAGACCTGGGATGGCTCCACTGAAGGCAGGGATCTGGGCTATTAGGTGAATCAACCACCAACCTTTTACATGCAGAGTCCCCACCCCTTTCCCCCACAAGATGTATTGACACAGAGATATACTGTCCTGAACTCACCTGGTACTTGGAGATTTACAGCCAGGCTGGGGAAAAGATGGATGGAAAAGCTGCTCACTTTTTGAGTGGCTCAGGGACACATTATATATTATGGACTGTCTAACCACCTTACAGTAACTTCTGGATCTGGCTAACCAAATTTCCTCTCTCTTTTGCCACTATGGTCTCTATTTGGACAAAACATTGGCATCTCTTGAACAAAAATTTATATAGAGGGAGTTGTGTACCCAGGCACAGGTTCAAATTTATATGTATAGTAACAGTTTTATTTTCAGTCATATATATCTCCACCTGGGCGTAAACATGTATGTATCACTAGAGCAAACATAAAAATGCAGATTTTCATTCAATGTAATTAATTCAGTGTTTATGTAATCTTTTTACCTAGATCAGAGACAACACAAGGCAAAATGATTAGTACAGGTAAATATGGTTGAAAAACCCCTCAATTTCCTCCAAATCAAGCTGTTTTCATTCCTTATAAATTTTCTGCGATGTAACAGTGGATTCTTATCCTCTTAAAAAGGTTAAAGATTTCTAGTTTTCATTTTCATACCAGTATAACATTTTGTTCTTTTGGGAAGGACCTTTCCCATTTTCCTCCAGTGCATATTGATTAATATGGTTAAAGACAAATTGATCAGTTTTGAGTTCTGTGAACTATTTTTGAGTCAGTGTGTCTATTTTTACTGTTGAAAATGTCTCAATTTTGGCTTTTCTTTTATATTCAATTTGGCTTTTACAGCAATAGTTCTATGTTCCCATAAATTACAACTTATATTCTATAGCCCAATTTGAATGTAACCAGCTATAAATGATTCGTGGCATAGTCAATAGCCAAAATTGAAGTCAGGAAAACAGAGTGTGTCATGTCAGCACTTCTCACGGCAATAAACATGTAAGTCGGAGCCTTTTGCGTACAGGTGTCTTGAACTAGCTGCAAAACAACAGAGTTTCATAACAAAACTTAGAGTCTGGGTTTGCAAATGAATGCCATAATATTCTGCTATTCTGGTAATGATGTTCTGCAAGAAGAAATCTAGAAAAGGTAGTGGAAGTGAAGCTTTCTGTAAACACTTACTGCAAGGAAGATCTGAAGAGAACTGTGAGCCACTTCTATGTACTGATATTCAAGAAAACACCCCGAGACAGTGATATAACGATGATCCTCTGGTGCCCAGTCTGGTGCTGGGGTTACTGAAGTCACGGTGCAGCCTGGCCCATTCTCCATCCACCAAGAACGGTGCATTGAGATATTAAAGGTCAGAATGAGATCTGTTTCCTGCAAAAGAACAAGTGAAGAATTAATATGTTGGAATGGTACTTTGATATCAAAGGCTTTAGCAAGAGATTTCACAGGATGCATGAAGAAGTAAAAAGCAGTGCTAAAACTGCATGATCACATGAAAGTTAGTGGAGACTGCCTGCAGCAAGCCCAAGTAGCTGTACCTTGGCAGGCAGAGTTGCTTTGGAGCAGAAGAATAATCCTATAAACCAGGATCTGTTCCTAGACATTATGGTAGTCTGGACTATAGCAGTCATTTCTGTTGCATTGCCCATTTTCCTGTGGAAAACGTAAGTACTGATGGATGTGCACATTTACACAGCAACCCCTCCTCTACTTAGTTCCTAGAAATATGGCCCATATTTTGGTGGTCTGATGTACCAAACTATACAAGAGTCCTCAGGAACTGAGACTTCATAAACTTTCATATGTGTGGCTCATCTGCAAGGAGTTTGGTTGCATGGACCCTATGAAGCAGAAATGTGGTAGCTCTACTGAAACCTTGGAGAAGATGTAAAGAAAAAGAAAAGGATTCTGTACATTTGCTTACAGCAAAACCTCTTTGTAATACCTCTCTCAGATTTCTAACTTAGGAATCTGCAGGGAAACAGTGAGTGTCGTCTTGTCTAAAGACTGCTTAGCTTGTTAAAAAGGAGGGGCAGAGGCCTGCAACCTTTAGCTCACGTACAGCTAATGCAACGAACTAACTATTCAGCCATGATTTCTGTTAAGATTGCATTTATAAATAGTTCATAACGGATTAATAAATGATTAATATACATCATAAACAATACTATGGATATGACTTTCATAAATTATACTTGGTTGCACATTACTTGAGGGTGTTACGCATGGTTATAACAAAACTATGGACTTTGTGGATTCAGTAATAGCCTACAGTGTTTACCAACTCTTTATAAATATTTTATAAGTTTAACCTCATTGTAAAGTATGACTATCTAGTCTGTGTGCACACATGCTCAGTCATGCAAAAAAAATTGCTTTAATGTCTTTGCAGAGCAAAAATCTCCCCATACCTCACATAGATTTTTTCAGCCTGTTGATGACATTAATAATTAAGATTTTTATAAAGATTTTAAAATGTAATGATTTAATTATGTTACCATGCCAAAAGGAATAGAATGCCATTCTGTAGCAGATATGTTGTGCCTACATTTCTCTTCCTTCAAAAATAACCATTTTTTCAGTCCCACTTATTTTTTCTTTTTGCACTAACTCATGCAAAGGTAGCTCAACCCAGAGAGTTTTTGAATAATGTCATGACTGACACATTAGTAGATCAATGATTACACTTGACATTGTAGCATAGCTGAATATTTTTTTTCCTTTAAGTTGCAGTTCTTGTCTAAAAATGCAGAAATTTTGTACATTTAAAATAAAATCAATTACTATTCTGTAAAGCACACCCAGATATCAGATGGAAGGAAGGATCATAAATGTTTTTGCAATGAATAGTTACCCTGCATTCTCACAACAGCCTAATCAAGCAGATAATAAGCTGTATGAGAAAATGTACAATGCTCCATATTAATTTAGTCATGCAACTAACTTCAAGCATTTGAAGGTGATTAAAGCAACATTGAACATTTGTATAAACTATGCAGATTTCCTCAGAATAGATAACTTTACCTATAGCTATAAGTTTTCACCCCCAACAAATCTCTCCTTTCTCTGGACCCCTCCCTACCAAAGCTGTAGATACTGGGAAGTGTTTACCAGATGTTTCTTGGAAATGACCATTTTTAAGTTAAGTCCAAGCCAGAATGCTATTTTTCTTTCTGCAATCAGTGCTGTTACAGGCCTTCAGTAGCACACTGGCTTTCTCATCTGGTGTAAGAAGTTGAAGAATAAGAATCTTTGGAGTAACTTTGCTTAAAGTAATAGATTTATTCCTGAATGACTAAAATTGGAATCCACCATGTCCTTGTCAGAAGACTTTAAGCCATTCTAGTTACCATGGAAAATTCTTAACCTCTAGTCTCTTATCAAAGATGCAGCATGGATGAATAGGACTCAATGTCTGGCTCAGTTTTATAATCTGCAACACCTTCAGAAAAATTGTGATGAACTGAAAATATTTTACAAAGTGCAGACACATATTCCTCAAGAAAAGGATAAAGTGACTTGCAGGAACTGAGTATTTGTTATGCATCTACCAGATGATGTTAAAACATATCAGGAGGAGCTAAACAGAAAAGTCAAAACTGGACTCTGTGGTTAGAACTTCATTGCTCTAGAGACAGTTATGTTTGCTTATGGAGGGTGCAGTAATCCAAAACTTTACAGGTTAAAAACATGAGTGAATTTCCAAGCTACACAAGAAATATGATCACATATTAAAATATTTGAATTACATATGTAAATCAAGCTTCACAAAGTCCAGCTTTCTTCCATCCCCAAATTTATCTCCACATGATTTTCTGAAACAATTTGTTATATTTAGAAAATTCCTTTGCCCTCAAATAGTCTTTTGGCAGTTAAGTTAAATGCTGTGATTAGGACAAAACAATCTTGTTTTGTTCAGGAGTAGTCTTTTGGTGCTTATCAGCAAAAAACTGCAGATATTTATTAGATATATATTCTGTTTCTAGCTCCAAGCAATCAGCAAAATGCTGTGTTGTTTCTTCTACTCATAAAATAGCCCTGATACCTGTCACAGAAATGTTATATTCCTTAATTCTTTAGAATAGGTTAAAAAAAAAAATCCTACTAGAGCCCCAAATTCAGATCTTAAAAGAACTTTGAATAATGTGGTTGAGAAGGCTTTCAAGAAGCATAGCTATTACATATTGAACCAATTAACAAATAAAAACAACTTCAGAATGCAAACCAGTAAGCAGACATGAAATCTGGTTCTGGTAGGATTAGACATCATACATGGGTCAGGTCAAATTTCGCTGCTGTAGGAATGGTAATGAAATCAGATTTTGACAGGCCAACATGTAAGTTAGACCCTATAAATTCTTATTCTCAAAAATATGAGGGGTAAGAATAATACAGAAGAATCCTATTCACTACAAAGTCAGCTGCTGCACAGTTTAATCTTCTCAGGTATAAATTGTTGTGGGTTTTGAACTTGCCTATAACCTTCAAACCATGTCCCCCTATATGCAACCATATTAGCAAAGCTGCTTCTGTTGCTTAGTAGTGAAGGTCATCCAGTTTATGAAAACATTTAACCTCTTACTGAGAAAACTGTTAAAGACTTGAATCTCACTGTAGAACTGTGTGAGCCAAGGAGATGATGCATCTATCATTAATATCTCTTATACTGGAAACATTTAGAGCTATTTTTGGAAAAACTCTGCTTGCTATTTACTTTGTTCGCTGTTTGAATACAGTTTTAGTGGACATAGACATTCCCCACTGGAAGCTGGGGATTTGTTGTTCTCTCTAGTGTATCTGCCGTCTGTTTTGTTTCCAACATCTGTGGCTCGAACATTGTTCAGGGAAATGCAGAGAAATTGTTTGATAAGCCTTGAAGCTATGAAACCTAAGAACAGTTCATACACATTGGGCTTGCCAGTATAGTGTTGTTCATTGTATGTCATGGAAGGTTTCATTATCCTAAACTCAACAAACAGCTGCCTCCTTCATGGACACAGAAATACATCTGTATGAGCTTTATTGATGATCACTCTGTTGCTTTTGCAAATCCTGCTGGTTGTTAATGAAAATTGGTGCATTAAAGTAGATTTTGCTGTTCATTGAGGAGGAAAAAATGTTGGATACTATTTGGTAGGATATAAGCTGGTATTTGTAGTGATCAGAAGTACTGCTGGATTAGACAAAGGCTAGAGTTTGGAGGTCTCAGAGGCTCAGGTCTCATAGATTAGAAGCTAAGGCATCATCAGATTAAGTTTGTAACTTTATTTCAGTTTAGTTTGTAAAAAATGTTTAGTTCTGATGTTTTTGTGCCTGCTTTTAGTATGGTGGATAACAGCTTTTGCTGGGGTTAACTGCACAGTACCTCATAACAGTTTCTGGCTGAGGACAGCTGATGGCAGAACATGGCAGCAGAAAGCTTTGTAAGAGCTTTCAGGAATGAATACAACCTTTTTTGCATTAAGAAGTGGTAGGAGTACACCAGCGCTCAAACTGAAGATAGCTCTGTGTATATTGTGTTACTACTAGTACATATTAAGTAAGTATACTATCTCTATGTAGTAATTAAAATATATTGCTGTTTCAGTAATTTTTGTTGGGTGCAGTTAGAGAAGCTGATCCCAAACACAGTGCTAAGAGGGAAAAGAGGCAGCACTGATTCAGAGTGATTCTCTTTGAAAGTCCAGGAGATCTCACAGACTCAGGGAAATTAAATTGTACTGACTTCAATAGTTGTGGCTTGCTGTGTCATGGGAAATAAGTTTCTTCCGTTTTTCTAATTAGGAATTGCTGAAATTGGTGCAAACCTGCCAAGCTTTTGTACAAGTTTTGTCAAATACAACCATGTAACTACTTGTTTCATTTTTCAAACTCAAACTAGCAAGAACAGACTGTTTGGAGACTGAACAATCACACAAGGCTTCAGTGATAAAAGATCACGGTCTGAAAGCATTTGTAGTTCCGCATGCTTCAGATGCACAGAGGCCTCTACAGGCAATTTTTTCTTCTGTTATCTCACTTTTTCACTAAACTAGCTCCCATCAGGCAGTACCATTTTCTCATGCAAGCAGACCTTTTCCTGTCTAAAGAAAAAAACTATCCTCACTGAAGGTCCAAAATAGAGCTTGGCAGACATGTTTCCTTTCTTCTTTTTATTTTAGTTATTTATTTTTTAATCTACAGTTGATACACACGAAATAAATATTGTATAATTGTGTAGGGATCATGGATATTTAAAGTTCCTGAGTTTCTTTTATCCTGTTGCATCTGAGCTGATTTTTAGCCTCTCCACTTTTTCATATGTGTGTGACACTTTCCTTTTCATTTGAATTATTTTTTTTCAACGTATTAAATAAAAGATAACAGCAGAAGTCCAGAATATTAATTTAATCACTTTGGTGGCATCAATATTTTTCATTAACATCTTTGTTCAAAAAGTTTCTGTTTCTATTAACATGCCATAAAAAGGAAGCAGAAACTTTCAGCCTCTATTGCAAGGCTGATGTTTAGTATCCCACAATTATTTTTCATACTTAAACAGAATAATTTTAGACTAATTTTAGACTAAGAATGTTCTAGGCAAAGATCTTTTGAGGGGCCTTTTTTTGTGCAGTAGAATAGAATTAGACCCATTACAATAGCCTAATGTCACTTATCGTGTGGGCTGAGAAGTTGCAGTCCCTGTGCTATCACACAGAAGTTTTAATTTAGATCTTGTACATATTTTAGCCAAGATCCTGAGCACTGGAATTTTTGTAATTTCTTGGAAAGTGATTTTCTGCAGGATTTAAGCTTGTACAAAGATAAAATACACTGAAATAGGTGGCTGGCCAGAGGTGTTCACATCACAGAATAGTAGCTAATTCTGTTGAAAGTTATTTATTTCCCACTGTGGAGTAATCATGGATATTATTCTGGAATTGAGAAAATTTGTTGAAGGAAACTGAGTTAAATATAATACCTTGTTTTGGAAAGTTTATATTTTGACAAATTGACATTCTCTCAGGAATACAGTTTGCCTCCAAACTTTGTTAATATGGGTTGTATGGTAGGCAGTTTTCCCGTCTCAGATGATCTACATTGTTCTATCCATACTGGTGGGCATGGGATTATTATCAGGTCTTATTGCAACCAACAAAAATTAGCTTCTTTTATTCCAAGAGACAAATATATTCTAAAGTTCGGATTAAATCTGAAGGCACAAAGATGAAATTTAAATATTTACTGGTGTACAAGAAGATGAAGATCCCACAGATACCTTATAAAGTTTCTGATGTGCCATGGAACTGAAAGGCTTGATTTAGGGAAGGGATCCAGAGCTGGAAACAGGGTGATGGCACATGATCTCTTTTCCCACATCAAAGCTGAGTTCCACAAAACAAAACTACCAAAGAATTTTATGATTGTACTAAACTCAGTGTGATTCTGCATCTGTCTCTGAAGTGAAGTGAATGTTCTGGATGGTTTCCCAAACCCGGTTATTAATTTTGAGCTGAAAGCACATGATTTTGCAATGTATCAGTGCTTGTTTTTATGAGTAAGGCATAATGTTTTTAAAGAAATTTAAGTTCTTCTGCATCTCAGAACTGGGTTGGTTTTTTTTAATCTTTTTTTCAAGTGGTAAAGGAAGTATGTCTCTTGTCTTGGTTTACTCAGCCAAATACACAGATCAATAGTGCTTAGAATTTGCAGACACAAATACAAATAAAACCCTTCTAAGCACAAGGACATCTTATATTATTTGGATAATATCCAAAAGACTACGCAGAGCCTCCAATGAGCTGGGGACACAGTTCTGCAAGCTGCAGAAAGGTCTGAGGCCTGGAGATAAATAACAAGATGTAATGTATATCCTTAAAATATTTAAAATGCTTTCCTATTCTGGAATAAATGGTTTACTGTGTTGCTGAACCACCTTAAGAACACTTTCCTTGATCATCTCAGTTCAAGGCAAAATTTTAGCATGGTCGAACATTTAGTCAGTAGCCAGGAAGGATGATGAAGTATATGGTGTAGAAATGAAACATCAGTAGATTTACAGATTGGATACAGAAGAAATTCTAGCTGATGTGGTTTGTTCAGTGTCCCCTTGGTGTTGGTTATTACATAGAGTTAGGTGCTGTAAAACAAAATGCATAAGTACAGTCACAAACCTTTGTTTTCTATTTCCTATGACTTTTTATTCTCTTCTAAAATGTAAATAATTATCATCCATCTTTTCTTTGCTTTAAACAACTATATTCATTCATGAACCTAGGGTAGAGTTCATGTCTACAGAGAAGAATTTTCTTTGGTTTGAATCAGCCTCTGCTGTCAATTCTAGAAAAATCCACCACCTGCAGTGTGTACAGGAGGCAGTAAGCAGACTTGAATAGAGTTCTCAGACCACAGAAACAGTGTTGTTATCCCAGAAGTGGTGTGAGGAAACATGAGATCATTGTCATACAGAAGAGCTTCATGAAACACCAGGCTTAGGATAAATACATGTTGTACATGGTGATCTATAGTCTAAGCACTTCTAGCCAGCAGTGATTTCATGCGTATTAAGATTTCAGAATAATCAAAAAGAATCCTGGAAGAGTTGAGAAATTACTAAAAAGCATATGGATTCATCTTACTCATTTTGATTTAAATCTAGCCCAGATGAGTATTTCAAAAGGGTTTGCTTCTGTGGGGAGGTTGCAATCAGCTAAAGAATCAATTTAAAAAGCAAAACTAGATCTCACAACTCACTTGCATTTTCAGCATGATATAAAATAGCTGGTTTTAAATGGTTTGAATTCCTCTGCAGTCAATAAAAATGACCCAGTTGAAAGAGTGCTAAGAGTGCTATTCCTAAAGGACTCTGCAAAGCTGCTTAGGGAACCTAGATAAGATGTTGAGCAGTAAGCTAACCACAGACTGATGGTAAGGAAGCACAGAGGCAGAAGTGAAGTTTGGGTCATCTCCGTATAGCCCTTATGCCCTGTTCAAGAAATGGTGTAGAATAAATATCCTGTACCAACTATTTCAGGCTCTTTACTACAGCTTATTCCACTACTCACCAGCCTGATAGATGTTATGATCCACAGAAACAGATTCAGATCAGAAGCTGTACGGCATTCATGTAGCTTGCAAATTTGTGCACAAAAAACAAAAGTCAGATCCATGAAGCCACGGCAATACACGCTCAGCACGATGTGCACAAAGCCTGCATGTAGCAGTCTCTATTGCAACACTGATGAATATTTATAGCAAGGATGTTTCAGACTACTATTTTGACACGTTTTACACCTAGATGTGACTTTTAAGGGATTCCATAACTGCAACTCCACCAGGTGACATAGCAAAATCTATGCCACAGTTTTCAGTGCTCATGTGTGCTAAGAGCTTCTTTTACCTGAGCTATAGTTACACCACAGACTTTTGAAATCACTTTTAGTTCCTGTCTGAAAGGTTCCATTTATCTTTTTTTAATGAAAAAGACATTTGTCACAAGAACATGTTATATGACTCTGATAAACTTTAGTTTATAAAGGGTTCATTCATGTCCTTGCAGGTGATGATAGTTATTAGAATACCTAAGGCTATATTCAGATTTGACAAATCAAAATCTTTTCACCTTACATGTAGTAATTAATTTAACAGTAGGTGAAATTGCTCTCTCTTTTGCAGTATGATATTATGTCTCTCAGCATGGACCACTGATTAGTTTTATTAAAACTCATTTGATCCACTACTGTCATCTAAGTACAGAAATAATAAGATCTAACTTATCTTGAACACAGAGTGAATTATGAATGTTTTGTATAGTGGCTGTTTCCTACATTCGAATTATTTGAATTATTTCTAAGAAACAAAGTGCACCACTTCTCCTGTTCCAAAGCAAATTTTTCTTTTCTTTTTTTTTCTACACTATGCCTCAGAAATAATTTTGAATAATAAGAGTAGTCAGGAATTCCAGTTTTAACTAGTTTTAGCTTTCAAAATGAAAAGAGCAAGAATGTGAACATCACTGGTAAAAGTGTGTTTCAACATTTTCAGGAGAAAATACTGCAATTCTCAGACTTGACTTATTAGGGCACTTAGGCTGCATTTGCACACTGGGAAATGTTAGCACTCCCACATACCCAAGTAGGTGACATGGGTACAAATCCTTGATTCAGAAATGAAAAATAAGCTAGTCACAAAATTCTGTTCTGACATTACAAGTTGCATGGAAACAGACTAAAAAGAATCTTTGTCACCTACATTTATAAACAAACTACAGTATCAAACAAGCTGACGTTAGGAAATATTTCAAGTGTGTGTCCTTTCCTCTTGTAAGCTCTTGCTAAGATGTGACAATGGCCACCACTTTAGTAAATTGCAGTCTCCTAAGAACAATTCAAAGCCATTTAAAAACATTCACTGCGTAACTTTGGGTAAATGTATGGTTTGTATTAAGTTTTCAGAAGCACATGCTGAGGAATATTATGAGGCCACACCATTTTTTTTGCTAGTATGAAAGAAAGTACTTCATGTACTGCAAAAGAAACTATACCAATTTAAACCAGTTAAGGTACTAATCCATAGATGAATAGTCTGTCACTCTTTTACATGTTGACTACAAGGAATGCAATGATGCTAAGGCATAGAGGACTGCCACATATATAAGAATATATGTCTTCTTATACATAATACAAGAATAGCTAATTTGCGATGGTAAAATCACCTTAATAAAAAGATCCATTATGTTGCTAGTCTTATACTTAGCACTAGTTTGTACAACGTATACACTAGCCTGCATAATATATATAAATTGTACAAAAAGTATGATGCAGATTCAGTGTGCAGTGCTAGAGTTTTGAACTGATGGTGCAATTAGCTGGTAACAAGTAATTTTCCAGATATCACACTATTTCTTCCTTCTGGTATTTTGTGGAAGATATATTCATTAACAAATAAACCATATTATTTAATGATGTAACAAACGTTGTTTGATATTGTATTTTCCAGTGTAGTCTTGTAAAAACTTAATTATCTTTTTAACAGTTAAATTAAAATGACTATAAATAAAAAAAATACAGATTGATTCAAATATTTCCTTTTTTAAACAGTCTTTATCCCTGCTTTTTACTTCAGGTATTACAGTCCAAATTTATAAAAGGTATGTTAGAAAAAACCCTTTAAATTGAAGAGTAGGATCTAGTATCTGTCAGGCACCGTTAAAAATTAATTCCCAGATCAGCTATGTATTAATGATAGCTCAGTGACAGTTCATGTCAGGTGTCAGCTCCACAGTCACTGATATCTTATGTTTGGGTGCTTTGCTCCATCTCACAGAGTTATTCAAAAGGGAAGATTGCCTTTCAGTTCAATTTTACATTGATTGGTCCCAAGACAGTTTGAATGTAGGGGTTCTCTGGTTCTGCTCTCACAGACTGTGGGTAGTTTGCTCATTTTCAATGACAATGGAGCTCTCTTTCTGACTGAGCACTGACTGGCAGGGGAGTAAATCTTCAGGAAAGGACCTGGGGGTCCATGTAGCCAACAACCTTCTGGAAGAGTGTCACCAGCAGGCGGAGAAAGGTGATCCTTCATCTTTTCCCAACCATGGTGAGAGCACACCTGGAGGACTGAGTCCAGTTCTGGGCTCCCCAGTACAAGAGAGGTATGCACACACTGGAGCCAGACCAGGGAAGGCCACAAAGCTAGATGCGGACTGGAGAACAGGGTGCCTGAGGCTGAATGAGCAGGCCCAGTTCAGTGTCTATAGCAGAAGGCTTGTAGGGATGTTACTGCTGCCTGTAACTACCTAACAGGAGGACTTAGAGAAGGCAGAGCCAGGCTTCCCTCCTTCTGTCCATAGCAGCAAGACAAGAAGAAACAAACACAAGTTGGAACACAGTAAACTCTGTCCAGATGTAAGTTTTGGTGTTTTTTGTTTTGTTTTTAGCCATGAGAATGGCCAAACACTAGAACAGGTGTCCAGAGTCAAGGTGAAAACTCAATCCTTGGAGTTATTCAAAATTTGACCAAAGAAGCACCTGAACAACGCCATTGAGTTGGGCCTCCTTTGAGAAGGGAGTTGTGCAAGGTGACCTTCCAGCCTTAAAAATTTTGGGAATCAAAGTGTCTAGTTCAACAAACAAAAAAACAACCACATAACTAAACAAACAGAAAAAAATCCTGATTACAGAATAGATTCCTGTCGCATGAATATCTATGGGGTATCCCTTAAAATCCTACTATAACATACTGGGGAGCAGTAAAGGCACAGAAATTCAATCTGACTTGTATGCTGCTCTGCAGGGAAACTGTACTTCCAGGAACCAAGAGTAGATTTGTAACTGATGTGCTTTCTGCCTTGAAAGAACCTGGATTGGTCTCCTTCAGTGAGGTGGGGAAGGAAAATGTTGCACTGGAATGGCATAAATATTGGCCCCAAAGATTTTGTAGAGATTTTTAATGATGTGGCTACAATTGGGGTTCTTTTTTATCTTGCCAATGAAATATCATAAGTAATAGGGAGTAAAAAAAAAAAAAAGAAGTGCTCAAAAATGTAGGAAATTTATTTCAAAATGTATTTTTTGTCTCATTCACTCGATTTGAATTATGTTATCACAGTTCTTAGGTGTGCATATTTATTTGCAAGCATTTCATGCCGGCTAGCTAAAATTTCACTTAAGACAATCTCTTCAGTATCCAGCTCTGTATCCAAAGACCATTCTGTTTCCAGCCAGGGTTAAGATGAAACACAAGGAACAATGATCTTTAATGAGTGTAGCTTGAGAGGAGTAACTAGAAGAGCGCTCTATCTCTGTTGACTGAATCAGTGATTGAAAACTTTATTTAAGAAACTGTTAGGGAGTAGATTTACCATTCTAACTGTAGAGTCTATGTCAGTTTCTTAAATTAAGTTTTCAAGAGCTGATTTAGCCCAGGGAAATGAAGAAATCTGGTTGAAGCATCTCTTGTGGCTGCTTATAACAAATTTTTTGTTTGTGTTTAGTGCTAATGCAGAATTAGAGGAGCTCCACTGTCTAGATGTTAGAAGATCGATGCTTTTATTACTTTGAATTGGAAAGCTGCTATATACAACAGAACAGTTGCAGGGGGAAGAATGGTACAAAATGCACTTCTTTGATTTCCTGGTGCTTAAGAATATTGCAAAACATTGAATTTAAAGAAGTAGAGCTCATTTTTTTTTTGGTCAAGGAATAAACATAGTATATCTGATTTATTAAATATAGACCAGATAAAAATATTTTCAAGGAAATGTATATCTGTCCAATGGAAAAATACATAAACTTCAATAAATAATTCATTTTTGCAGTATCTATATACTTCTTTCACTATGAAGTGCCAGCAATATACCACATGTGGTCTGTGTCTTTCCTTGGAGTAAAACTTTCATAAAATACTTTAAAAAGACCATTTGTTTACCCAAAGACACATAGCTTTTACGTCAACATCACCGACTTTTTTTCTTTCTTAAACAAAAGCATTGGAAGTGTTAAAGCTTCCCTGAGTTCCTAGTGCCAGAACAGTTTTCTACAATGTGCATTGGTGCAATTCTGACTTCACTGGGAGTTGAATTTGCCCAGAGAAGGTAGTAGTAAAGCCCTACAGTTTCCAACCTAAAATAAATGCTTTAATTTAATCTGAAAGTGTGATCTAAATCTAAAAACATTTAAGGCATACATGTCTTGAACAACAACAAAAAAAGGGATCTGATCTCAAAAATGAATGGCAGAGTTAAGCCTGAAAATGAAGACTACATAGTTTAGTCCTCAAGAGTTAGGAAATGACACTCTTTGGTTCTGCCCTAGTGCATTGCAGAACTACAGCACAGTATTAACTGCACACTATTTTATCAAGTGAGCTGAGAATGGAGCATCCTGTAAAGGTTACATTTAAATTATCTTCACATATTTTTCAGTCTTTTAACCTGTAGAGACTTAACAGCTTAATCCAAGGCTACTTCACAATTCTTTTTTTTTTTTTTGTACCGTCAATAATTCCATTAGATTAATGGGACTCTGACAGTATTGGAGATTAAAATTGTTACACTGAGACCAGACATTCAGATAAACACTTTCCAAGAGGTACACTGAACCCATTAATTTATCTTTCCATATTGATGGTGCTATGGATTTCTTTTTCATTCTAGTGAGGGTTTTTCTACTGATTTTGCTAGATATACTGTGATTCCTTAGCATGCCAAAGAGAATGTCATATGAGGCAAAGTTTAATGTTGTCAAAACCAGATGGGTCTGACCTATTGATAAGGCATTCTGCAAAAAGAGAAACTATATCCAGAAAGAAATTTCAATAGTCATGGTCATAACGGCAAGAAGTAGCAAGTGATGCTATGCTGTGGTCTGTTGTGGGCTCAGTTCTGTTATCTTTTGATTAATGACGTGAATGATTGAAGAGAGAAAAGACTTAAGTGTACACTGAGAGATGGAAAGTATGTTGGAGGAAAGAAGTAGCATTCAAAATCAACTTAAGAAGCCTGAGATTTGTCCTGGAAAGTGCTATTCAGCAAGGACAAGTGGAAATTATGACACTCTAGATTGATCTAACTAAATGTGTAAACACAGGATGGGTAACAACAGCCTGGGCATTGCTCTCTCACAAGTGAGTGGAAGGTTATCACAGTTCACAAACCGACTAGAAGACAATGCTGTTGTGCTGCAGCAGAAAAGGAGTCTTCTTGGTTGTATAAACAGGAGTGTAGTCTGCAGCACTGGTGCAATTCATGTTAGTTTAGTATTGGCAAGGCTTCAACTCAAAGGCTAAGAAAAACTGTGGATCAACTGGAGAGGAGTCAGAAGGGAGCAATTAGCATGAGCAGATGTCTGAAAACAAGACTGTGAAGAAAGATAGAAGGAACTGGGGTTTCCTAGCTCAGAAGAGAGAAGATGAAGAACATAAATGACCAAGTAACCTGTTTCCCTGCCTATAATGGAGATACATCCATCACTGGCCCTGTAACTAGACTACATTGCAAAGAGGATAAAAATTAGATCTCAGGGAAAAAAGTTTCTGAAGCCAAGGGAGAGGAAATCACTGGCAAGGACTGCCTGGGGAGTTTATGTGATCTCTTGTTGGCATTTAAGAACAAGATAGACAAACTTGGGTCACATTTTCATACACATTTAGGCTGGGGACATGGACTAATTGACCTTCTGAGTCATTCAGCAATGTGAATCTATGATTCGAATGACTGAAAGTATGGTTCTGGGAATATATACTATTAATAAATATGCAACACTTATCATCAGTCAATCCACTGAGATTTGATATATTTCATATAATTGGAAGTACCTAACATGTAAAGCATAAACATAACTGATTTTAAATATACCACTTCTCCTTGGAGGTTTCTAACAAATATGAGCAATTTTAATGCAAGAAAATGGAGCCTTGTTTATAACAGTAATTTTAAGTGAACAATTCTCTATAAAAATTTTCTTCTTTCTTAGGTTTCCAAATTTTGATAGTATGAGTCCTATAGTACTGCACAGTCCATTCTGTGGAACTCTTGAAACAGACTATGACCTGTAAATGCTGGAGTACTATCTACTTCTGAGTTAGTTGCCTATAAAGTCAATGGAGCTGAAAAGGCACCTTAGGTGTATGAGTCATCCCACTAGATGTAGAAGTCTTCTTCAGTATGTCCTTCATTTGTAAATCCTTTGATTTAGAGCAATCCAAGGATAGATATCTGTGTTCATTTCAAATCCATACACTTAAGAAATAAAATCAGAAGCACAGATACCCTGAAATACAAATAAATCAGATGAAAAATAAATAATAATCTATATATATGTAAGCTGCAAATGAACTGCATCTGCATCTGCAATTAGATGTGCTAAGAAGGCACTTCAATTAGAGGCAGCTGGTGTTAGAACATCTAACTACTTGATAAGTTGGAGATTCCTTCATGCATTAAAAAAATTGTTTTAGTTAAATATATAATGTGAAAGTTCCCTTGGAAGAATACTGAAATTCTGCTTGAAAATTAATATTATTTGCTTTGACATGTAGGTATGATTCCAAACTTTCTTGACCTTTTTGGAAACTTGGAATGAACCAGTTATGAACTTATGTAGCTTGAGTAGTTTGTGGTCTCTGAGGCAAAGTTCATGGAGGTCTTTTACACTGGAAAACTGATTTCTGAGCTAATCAACTAAAGGGTTGATTGATGGGTGCCTGCACCTCTGGGAAGTGCGGCAGTGCTGTAGACAGTTCCCAGCCTTCTGCCAGCATTTTGCCATGGCTGTACTCCTCTAGACTAAAACTCCAAACTTCAAAACTTTCCCACTGGGAACAAATCACCAACTTCTCTGACAAGCACCTGATACTCTACTTCAAAACTTGAAAGAAGACGAGAGATACTGTATTGATAATATATCAAAACTTGATCAAAGCATGACAAAGTTGGTTTAAGTAGCTACAAAATAAGTAAAATAAAAACGATTAAAAAACAATAAATGTTGCAGGCAACTAACTTTTACCTAATTCTGTAAAGAGGAATTTGTTTGCAAACTGAAAACTATAGGCTCAGTAAAAGAAGACAATACAGAAATCTAACGCATCTGAGATTTTTTTTTTTGACAGTGTTAACTTGAACAAAAATGTTAAATTGCCAAAAAGAAAGAGAGGAAGTCATAAATGCTGTTATAAAAAAGTCTCAGGTACAGAGAAAAAGACACTGAAGATATTAATCGTAGGCAGAAAAAAATAATGCTATAAATAAGTATTCAAGCATTCACAGGGAAGAAAAGGAAAAATTTTATTTGGAACACAGCCAGACTTTAAAAATAAAGTGTAATAAGGTTTCTAAGGTGTTTTTATTAAATGGGCAGAATAGGGATAAAATAGGTTTCAGAAATTTTTTTCCCCACTTAAACCTGAAGCCAGTGAAATTTCCTGAAGCTTAGCTTCTCTTAATGTTCACTATAATCTTAAAATGATTTGTTAAGATACAGTAACACAAATGAAAATTTTTGGAATCAGAAATAGCTTGTAGTAGCATTAAACGTGTTGGGTTCATGTTTTATTCAGATTAAAATATTGTATCACTTGATTTTGAATCTTCAAATTTAAAGCTGTTTTCAAACAGAGTGGCCCTTGGTATCTTCTAGGTTTTGTAAAGGTGAGCCTACCTGTAATTAATTCAGTCTGTGGTTAGTGAGAGAGGTAACCATATATATAAGTTCTGCTTCCTTTGTATGAACCTGAAAGTAATTTTCCTGGTTTATATTTTCAGATGATGATTTTCATATCTGTTAAGTCCTAATTTCCTACTCACTATTATTCCACTTCTTAGCTGCAACCATACTTCTTGTGCTCTTTATCCTGAATAATTTCAGTCTCTGTTTAATGTAAGTTGCTATAATTATCAATAAGTTGCTGTAATTATCAGCCAATAGTTTTGTAACATGCTTATGGATATATTAGATCTAGTGACTGTTGATTCCTGAACAGAGTTCATATGTTTTTTAAATATCAACAAGTAAGATTCCTATTTCTAGCTTCAAACTAAAATCATAGGACTAACGTACAATATGTCCTCCTGATAACAAGCAGATTAAAGTTTATGATTACTGTTCTATGTGCAAAAGCCATGTTCTGTTCAATATTGCAACTCTCTAAATCAGTCCTCAGTGGCAGTGCTTGCTCAGTGGTGATAAACACTTTCACTGGATCTCTAGATATAATTCTGTGGAATTGAGTTTCTGATATTACCACTGAATGATGAATGAAAGTGAACAATCATACTTTACATTTCCTATTAAAATCCAGTTATTACTTTCTCAGAGGTATATTATTCCTCTGATACTGTGCAGACAGTTTGACTAAACATGGAAATGACCTATTACAAGATAGAACTAAATCTTTGATAAAATCTGAACAGAAAATTGTAAACTCCTTGATCAAACGAGATGGAAAATCTTATCAGTGAAGGCATACTTACTAGATAAATTTTATAGAGTTAGATCTTAATGTATTTATCAAGCCCTGTACATTGTTTAACCATTCACACTAAAACTACGAATTGATGAAATAGGTTGTAAGAAGGCCTCTGCCTGTTGCTAGAAAATGGCATCAAGTTCTTTAAGCTGCTACCTTTAAATAGCATAATATAACTGAAAATCTACCTAGGTCTGTCTGTACGCTATTAAGAACAAATACCTTTTGGAGAAAAGCTCAGAACTGAACTGGTGCAGAGATATGTGCATATAGGTATGTACCACTGCCTATATACATGTGTGTAAGCATGTATACACATAGTTACGCTTGCCTTCTCCCTATATGTAAGGAAGGGCAATAAGTGGACGATGACCCCTGTCATATGGTATCAGCCTCTTGGTACAATAATCCAGAACATATTGCAGTCTCTTGTTGGAGCTTCTCTTATGTCTTACTCTTCTCTTACTTACATCATCTTTTACTAGATGTGATTCCATTTTGTATAATTTATGTACTAGACTAACAATGAGCATAGCAAATACAGTAAACTCTCCTAAACTTTAAGGTAGTAAAAGACAGTGCAGGATTAAACTAACTTTATCCCTCTAAAAGTTAGATACCTGGTCAAAATTACATCACTGATTGAGTTACAGTCAATGGAGAGGAGCAGATAGTGCTGAAAGGCAACTGCTAACCCTCCTATTTTTACAGGTGCCAAAGATAATTGTGATAAAGCGTCTTGTAAGGAAACAGCAATTTTCCACTGGCTTAGATGACTGTCATAATCTAAATGCCTGAATTTCAAATGGGTGCAAGATAATTGGGGTTATTTATTGTTTTCCTTAATGTTCCTGAAGCTGGAAGAGAGCCTTATCCAAGGTCAAATGATATGAGAGGATGTTTGTATTAATGCAAAAGTATTTGGTGCAATATTGAAATCTCTTCCTGCATGCTTTTTGCTGATTTCCTGAAACTGAACAAAAATAAATTGACATGTATCCTAACAGATATATATATGGTTACATGTGTCTGAGTACCTGGCTGTCCTGGGTTGGCCAGGACAGGGTTAACTTTGTGTGGAGCCAGGTAATTCTATACCATGCTGATGTCATGCCCCGGGGCCACCTCCGGGGAGGGGCCAGTTCTGTTGGGAGTGGTTCAGTTGGAGTTCAGTTCACCCTGAACTTCGCTCGGGTTCAGTCCCTCGCCGTTGTTCTCTGGTATTGTTTTTTTTTTTGTATTGCTCTTTTCCTTACTGCTTAGTATTTGTTCTTTTTAACTGCAAAGTGCCCATTGTATGTTACTTTCTTTTATATATATATTAAACCTTCCTTACCTCAACTCAAAAAAGGCACTTTTAAACCTTCTTTTCCTTTCTCTGTCCACGGCCCACGGCAGAGGGGAGGGGGCAGGGAGAAGCGGCCGGCCGCACGGCTCGGCTACCCCGCAGCTCTTACTAAACCAACACACTGGCTACATACACAGACTGTTAATTGAAGGATATTTTGTATATCCATGTGTGCATGTTGTGTGTTCAATATTTATCCTGTAGAAATAACAGCCACTACTGTTCGGTTGCATGTGTTTATACATAAAGATTATATAGGGATAAATATTGACATTCTGGTTTCACTTGCTTATAATTTTCTGAGTGCAAAAGAAATGACTTTATCTAGACTTGTATGAATTAGGCACTTTCTTTTACAGCCCTGTTGAAGCTATTCACAAGTGAACACCAACCCTAAAGTGTCCATATACTGGTCTTAATCTGCCCAGAAAGAAAAGACAAGTACATATGCATTTGCCTTAAAGAAAAACTGAACAGTATTTCCTTTGATCAAGAGCATATCTGAAACTTTTTCATCCACTGTATCAAGGTTTTAAAAAATTGGAAAGGATGAACAGTATAGAATCTGTGAAAAGTTTAATCTTTTAATGTGTTACTGTATTATTGTGAGCAAATCATAATAAAAGCTATCGTTATTTTTCTAATGCCTGAGTTAGAAATCTATTTTAAATTAATGTATCAAGATAATGAACTTATTTCCTTGGTTTAGTATGCAGAAAGAGCATAAAGCTCACTGAAAAAACTTATTTGTAAACTCCCTGATGTTAATGTTGTTCAACTCACGACACTCGGAAAAAAGTAAAAAGAACACCATCTAATTTAATGGGAAATCTCTTTAAAACAGGACTTCTGTTTCTGCTTCATTCACTCTAGTAACATTTGTGTATAGGAATATATACTGGCCTGGAAAACGATGGGTCTGGTAAAATGACATTGCAATCTGACCAAGAATAGAAAGATAACAGATCATACTGGTATGTATGTTGGACATGCAATACGTACACTGAAAACCAAGAGTAGAAGGATCAGTCACCTCTATATAAAATAACTATGGCCAAGAAAAAACAACGTTGTTATAGAACGTTTACTTCAAGACATATGATAATCAGAGGAGAATCTTTACCATTCAATCCTCCTTTCAACACCATTAGTACCATACTACATAAGCAATATATAATTTTGAAAATCTTGAGTACATCTTGCAGATTCCTTTGCAATCAGGAAATTGTATCTTAAGAAATAAGTACATTCTAATTCTATTGTAACTGATCCAGACCTTGAGTTTTCTTAGATAACCATACTGCAATTGGTCTAATGAATATTTAGTTTTATAATCTACTGGAATCGTATCTGTCTTCTAGTCATTATGATAATTACATTACAAACTGACATATGAGTTATTTCAGCATGGGCTTTGTATGAGGGCTCACACTAACTGAATCACCCAAAGAGGAAAAATTTGTCTTATGACACTGAAATTCAGTGTGAGCTTGCAGCTTAGATGTATGTGCCTTGGTTAGCTTTAGTTTAACTTATTTTATATAACAATATTAATTAAGAAGGTGCACAAAATAATCCAACCACTTGCTTAAAGGCCCTGCATGGGCTTGTGTAGTAATATCCACAATGCTGTGACTATGTGGGTATCAGTATTTAACTTAAAAAAATAAAGCTTTCATGGTTCTGACTACATAAAATGCCATCTCACATCTTCCTTGCAATTAAAATGATATTTTAGGGTCATACCTAATTTTATTCTTCTATTGCTCTGGCATGTTGTATAATAATACCCTTTTCCTCATAGAAAGGGTGGCTGAAAAAGTTTGAATATGTATTGGAGCCAATATGCTTGGTAAGGACAAAACAAAAGGCCTAATGTCTTTCTATTTCTCTTTCACTCTCCTCCTCTTTTGGTAGCCATCCACTGAGACAGAAGTAGCAGATTTTGGATAATATGAAATAACTACATCATGAGACACCTAGTGAACAATGAGGAAAACAAAAAGAACAGGTAAGCATTAAGTTAACACTTTGTACCTTGTGTGAACATAGGTGGGAGACATACCTTTGCAGAAAGTAGTAGGATGCGAACATTACATGAGAACCACATTGTAATGCTTATTTACTATAAAGAATGACTTGCAGCTGTGTAGCAAACTTAATTCCAGGACTTCCAAATATGCCACACTTCAACTTCCCCAGTATTTTTGCAATGGATGTAGGTTGTGAATAGTCCTATATGCGTACCATACAAACTTCTGCAAACATTTGCTAAACTTTCCTGGTGTTTGTTGACTATAGGGATAAAAGGTATACTACAGATACTGTTCTTGCACATTTTCACATAGGGCAGTTAATTTTTTTTATTTATTTAAAGGTACTGCTTCCAAACTTGCCTCCGCTGCTACCTTAATATTATAAAGTGCAATGCTATTGTCACCACTATTTTAAAACATTTTTTGATTCCTCTGGCAGGTTGTTTCTAGCGTTCTTTATGGGATTTAAACTAGATATTTCTGGCTTCAAGAGGCTGTGCTCATTTATTTTTACTCACTAGAAAACCCTCCAAGCTTTTAAGCCAGTTTTTCATTAGAAACTTATAAATGTGACTTGAACATACACATTGTTAAAAGGCTTAGTTTGCTGTGATTTGACCTAGCTTACTCTGTCATCTAAACCTCTAAGCTTTATTTGTAAAGGCTCTTAATGCCCCATCAGTATTCAATTCAGAGCTTCATGTAATAGTTTTTTCTTCAGGCACAATTCTATGAAACATGTGAAATTAATCTGAGATAATGTGACTCACAACAGAGGTAGAGCAGAATATTCCCTTATTATTCAGTAGTATCCAGAAAACCAGGAGGTGACTAATAAATGGGACAAAATGAATTCTTATTTTTTTTCTGCCCATCCTTTTGTATTTCACAGAGTGTGCACATTATAGACAGGATGATACAGTGCAAGAGGGCTGAGCTGGCATGGGATACTATGACTTTATGCTTTTAGTCAGTACATTTGGTCATTCATTTGTACAGCATGAGTGTTTCTTGATGTAATTTTGCTTCTTGAAGCTGTAGTGCATTTTGTCCTAATGCTTTTCAGGGGTTGTCTTTCAAGAAGGAAGCTTAGGAAATAAACTTTTTTGTCTATTTGCCTTAAAACTTTGATTTTATTGTGGTTTTGTTTTGTTTTCTGAAATGAAAATTGAAAATGCTCATCTGCTTGTATCTGAAAACCTTAAAAAATATCTTAAAGTCAGTCAATTTAATTCAGTCAATTATATCAAGCCTACTAAGAAAATAAAGAGCAAGTAAGGTAGGCTTCAGAAACACCTTTATTTTTCAGCTGGATCTGGGCTGCCTGAAGACCTCCTCACTTCCACAGTATACCAGCTTCTCAGATCTGTCATTTAGTCAATATAAACTCTGCCCATACCAGTTAGTGTACAAAAAACCCAGTTACATTCTTTAAACTTATCCGCCTGTCTTAAACTGAAACAAGTGAAGTACTTCATGAGGATACAGTAAACTTTGGCAGATGGCTGGGTAATAAAGCACATTTGGGCAGCTGACACTGACATGGTATAATCATGGCTGAAAAGTATGGTTAAGCAAAAACCCAGTCAACTTCATATATTATTCTTTAAATCTTTCCTGAGAATCCCTGAGATGTTTAATTAAGTGGTCAAACACACTTTTATTAGATCATCTCAGAGAAAGTCTTTAGAGTGTTTACGTCAGTTGTGAAAATAAGACTTCTGTCAGTAGGTCCCACAAGGGTTTTTGTGAAATTACCCCATCTTTTATGGGTGTTCACCTGGTTATTCCTATGGCAGGTAGCTAAGATTTTAATGTTCTATTTTACGAAATGACATCAAGTTTTGTTTTGTACAATATTTTTATCTTGTGATGGTGTTCAGCTCTAGTCACCAGATGATTTCCTTTTCAATATTTTTGAGGCTACTCTATTTGAAAATATGGTCTAGAGATATCCTGTTGTATTTCTTCCACTCTCCACTGTACCCAAGGAAGAAGTCTGTTTCTGTTTGTTTTTATATGTTTAATGATGACACAACAATCTCAAAAAGCTTCTAAAACAGAAAACACATTGCAAATTGAATGCCTCCTCCACATTCCTAATTTTTGGCGAGAAGTCAGCAGATTGGTACCTGTATAAAGGGGCTCATTTGAATTTCCTGCAGCCTAATTCTATATGCAAACTATGTAGTATTTGCATCTCTTTACTGACATTGTAGCTTGCTGATATGTCTATTGTTTGGGACAGCACAGAAGTATTGGTATTTCAACATTTATTGCAGAGAAGAGCAAATGATTCTGCAACTTCACCTATTTTAGGTAGTGTTGTTGTGTCTGAATAAATCAAGATATTGTACTTATGTTCATAGTTTCCAGTCTCTGTAAAAGAATATTTTAATGACATTTTTCTTTGTGGGGAAGTGAAAATTGCCCAGGATTTCAATGGCATTTAAATGCCTACATCCATTTTGATGGGCCTTTAAATCCATTGATAAATCTGGATCTAAGAGACTAACTGATGAAGTTTGTTGCAAAACACAGATCTGAACCAGCCTCCCAGATGCCAGTTTGCTAGTTTAGGCATATGTTAGTAATTTAAGTGTATGTTACACGTTACTGCTACATTCAATAGGATGATTCAAAGGTGTGACCGCACCTATGCAGAAAATCAAACCTGTTGTTTATTGAAAGAGAATTAGTCTTTTCATTTAAAGAGAATAATAACTGTGAGAATTGCTGGGTTTTCTTTCAGAGTTGCAGGTCATATATATATTTTTTCTTCTTCTTCTTCTGTCAATACAACCATTGCAATGACATGTTGTTTAAAAATCCACCTGCCTACTTATAAACTGTAAAAGCACATATTTCTACAATAAATGTCATATTCTGCCCAGAGATGTCAGATAAAATTCCCAGTGACTTCCATTGAGATGTAAAGCATATAGCTAAAGGGAATATTTGGTTTTAAGAACACATAGATTAAGGATATGTTGGAGAACTGGTACTTCCTACATGTTCTAACAAGCTATGATTGACACTGATGAAATTGCTGGAGGCTTTCATTTTATTGGTACTTTTAGGAAGGAGTTTCTGCTTCATTATGAAGAGGTGAAGCTGAACAACAAAATTCATTTGTGAATAGAAGAGAAAATTATTTTCCAAACTTTAAATCTGATCATTTAATATGAGTCAAAAATATGTTCAGAAGTCATTTATGTGCATTTTAATGAATTGAAACTCATGTAAGTTTTCACTGTTGCTTATTTCTTGATTTCTTCTGTATTCAGAGGGGGTTCTGTATTCTCCTAGTTTTGCTCTCATCATCACACTGCACAGATAATAGCATTCTGTTTAATTGCTAATTATTCTTTGTAATTCTGTTTAGACAGTTTAATTATTTTGTTTAGTGATTTAACAACAACATTTGACTCCTTATATTTTCAAAGCACTTTAGAATTAATGAATAACATGAGGTATATAGGAGCATTATCATTACAGGTAGAGAAACTGAGACAGGGAAGCAACATGGTTTTGCCAAATTAGAACTGAAGAGTTATTCTTTTCCAACTTTGCTTTTGGACCATTATACCAAATTGCCTCTCTCCCTTATTTTGCTTAATGAAGATATAAGATTATAATCTGCTTTAGTTAACAGTAGTCTAGAAGGTCTTTTCAGAAGACAAAGACAAGAACAATTTATCTATTCATAAATTAACAATTGATACAAGTGAACAAAGTGTAGATCCAAAATGTATTTTAGGTAACTAGCAGCCTTTTTTTTCATGACCCTAGTTAGGTTAAAGTCTTAATGCAATTTCTATCACCTTTTATGGTGGTATAAATGAAATGCTTTTACAAAAGTACATTCTGCACAGAAAGTTTTCAATTCTTTCTAAATCATCACCTCTGAGGATTTCGGTGAATACATAGCTATTTAATATTTTACATTCCTAGATTATTGTCACTAAAGGCTAGGTAGCCATAAGAGTAATTAAATAGTCCTTTGCAGTGTTTCTGCTAGTTCTAGAGGAATTAACTTTGCTCCAAAGGGGCAAATTTGTTCCAGTATTTTCTGACAAAATATTTTTCTAGAGAAAAGCATTCCTTAAAATAACAACCCCAAACTACAGCCTATTGTGTGCTTGTGAGTTGCCTCATTTAGATACATGTCAGACAACCACATTGCATTTTAACATGTCAAACAACTTGAAAGATATATATAATTGCAAGCATACATAATTGTTGTAAACTCTTCTGTACAGTATGCAGTAGGATGTTTCTTCAGCAGCACTTCACTTATAGTTCAGAAAAAGAAAAGTTTGCTACATCGAGACTTTTATACTCCATGTTGCTTATAAAGTAACAGATAACATCTCAATTTAATATATTACTAATCTGCGGCTATGAGTGCCAGTTGTCAGCCCACACACTTCTGGCCCCCAGATCCATCTTCCTCCAAGTAAACCACAACAATGAATACTTCAAAGGGACAGATGCTCAGAGCTTATAAAAACTTCCTCCTCTGGTGGTAACATCACCACCACTGGCAATTGCCACACCTCCTTCCTGATGAGCTGTTCTGCTCCATCGATAGCACTGCATATCAAATGAATTGTGTTTGTACCTGGTTCTAACTGAGTGTATTAAAACCCTCACTACGGAGGAAATGAGAACAATAATCAATGTTTTACCATTCCAGATCAATTACTAGCTATATTTCCAAGGCAAATCTAACAACCCTATCAAGTTATAGACTATTAATGTAACCTCCATGTGGCATACAGTTTTCTCAATTGCATACCACCAAAAATGATTTAGATAAAACCAGTAAATTCTTCACGTGAAGTTGTGAAAAACCTGTATAAATAACATTAAAAAGGCATTTCAATTTTGAGGGGGTTTTTGTTGTTGTTGTTCTTTGGTTGTTTTGTTTTTTCTTTTTTTATCTGTTTGTATTATTAGATCATTCCTTACAAAGACATTGACTTTTGTTGATGGAAATGCACCTCACAGTTTTTATTTTTTCAGAAGTATATTAATTTTGGTGACAAATGTAAAAGGCATAAAAAACTTAAATGAAATGTATCTTCCAACAACTTTCATCGTTTTTCCAAGTTACAGTGTTGTAACCATGAAATCTAAGAGAAAAGTGCTAACATCATAAAGCTGGGTGGTTTTGTCTCAATATTTTACGACATGAGTTCTAAGATGGGCCAGAAATCTGGTTTTACTCTGCTCCTTCTATCTGTTCTGTAGATTTTTTCTTCTGTTGTAGAAATCCATATTTATGGATGGATTCATGTAATCATGGCTGCCTTTTTTAGAATTTACAGAACGTGATGAGTATGTGTGAAATTAATGCTGGATGCTCAATCCAGCAAGTTGTTCCCTGCCCAAGCACAGTGTTTGCTCACTTCTGTGCTACTTACATGTGTGCTGATCACATTGCTGGTCCCAGCTCAGTCTATAACTTCACTGTGGAGGCCAGATTTTTGATGTATGGCAGCTAGGTGTGTCATCTGTTGTATAACAAGTAAAGCATATGATCTCGCTGTTGCAAGGTTTAGAAATATATTTACTAAAACATCATTGTTTAGCTTTTTAAAATGTCTCTTTCCATTCTAATTACCTTTCTACCTACCAAAGAAAGTCATCTGGCAATCCTGCCTAAGGACTAAAATTATGATTGGAAATGGAGTCATGCTCTTCACCTGTATATGAAAGGGACTATAAGATCCATTTTCTATAGGCCTTAGACCCTTTGGAGAAGTGACTGAAGCTTTCTAAGGGCCAGATTTTTAAAAGTGTTGACAAAGGCTGTATGTAGTCAGGATGTGGATGGGAACAAAAGCTTTGCAGTTGATGGAAATACTCATGAGGTCAGCTGGAGCTAAGACATTCCCTCCTGTTCAGTATAAGTGCCACTGCTTAGGCACCCACAAAAGTCAACATATATTATAAAATAAGGTGCATAAGTGCATTTGGAAAGCCTGCAACAGGACTGATATTTTAAAGATTTATAGTTGTGTGTTGGCCAGTTTGGAGTTTTTGATCTGCTGGAGCTAGAAGTCTTGTGCTGAAGTTACCCTAGTAATGAGAAATTTTCTCTTTTTCAGACCAAACCAAAGATTAAAATGCAGATCATTTCTGTGAGAGGAAGGTTTAGCACTAGCAGGAGGCAGAGACCAGATGCAGGTGCTGCAACTACTGTGATCATTTGGGGAATGTTAATATGCTACTCCTAAGATTAATGCTGCTATATTCTGTAAGGTAACAGCTTAGCAAATTACTGACACAAAAGTGCACTTGCATGACAAAACCTGCTGGAATGGTACTTTTTGCACAAACCTCACAGGCAGAACTAGGATGCGAGGCGCAATAAAATGCTTCATGGCACATTTGTAGCTGAAGTGTGATGTAGCAATTATGTTTATGTGATCCAGTGTTCCCTCAGTTCTCATTTGTTAAGTTTTGCTTTTGTCTTGATCATTTTTTTCTCAATACAGTTGAATGCATTCAGAGAATAAAGTAAGCCTTTTCAGCCTATTTGGTAAGAGGTTCAAGATGCCAAACTCTTCTAAATTGAGTGACGCCTGTACCCGATTTCCATCAGGGGTCATGGTAAAACCAACCTTATCCTCCTCACTATTAGTCTGGACAGTATGTTGACACAAGCACACTAAAAACAAAGATAAATTATTGTGCTCATTAACATCCTTCATGGCTTATTCTTCATAGAACTGGAATTTATTGCTCTTCTATCATACTACTCCTTGAAAAAACCCACAACTCTTACTAAGTCATATTATTAACTTTTTTACTGGAGATGTCTTTGCAATTTTCTTCCAACTACATAACATATTCAGTGACAATACTTTAATAAGGAACAAAACCTTGCTATTATATCAAGCTTAATTTTAAGTCTACTATAGGGATAAAAGCAAAAAAGCCTGTAGTAATGAAATAATTTTAAAACTCCCATATCATCCTTCTGTAAAAAAGGAAGTAGTGCTACCTCATAGCTTAAGAAGAATCTCTCCTTATTTATGAGAGATTTGCAGAGATTTAATAGTAGCAATAGAATAACAATGAAGTTAAGACTGTGATTACAACAGAAAATTTTCAAGAGCCTGTCAATTGTTAGCACTAGGGAGAAAGCATGCACAAATGAGTTGAGGGGAAGGTCCTTATTTTGTTGCATAGTTTGACAATCTGCAGTCAAGAGATTTTTGCTAAAGATTTTCATTGCTGTGCGATAGAATACAAAGCTGGGTCAAAGCTCATGCTTTCATGCTAAGGGTCCTCCCACAGGCCTGTCTGATACACTGTAATTACTGCAGCCTCTGAGGGATTGGAACAAAATTTACATTTTTGAGTCATATTAAGGACGAATATTCAACCACTTGCTTCATCTCCTGCAGCTACTGCATGCTGTGGGACTGAGGAGTACCTACTCCTGCTTCAAAAGGAAATTCCCTGTATCTGGCCCTGTGCTAGATTGGACATGCTGTTCAATGGTCTCTGTGGCTCCAGACATCTGATGCTGCCATTGCTGTATAAAAGATGCTGTGGTTGCCCATTAGTTTGGCAATTAGAAGTGTTTAAGAGCCATGAGTGCAAGGCTTGTTGCAGATGTGAGATGCATGGGGAGGCAGGGTCTGGGACATATCCTCTTCTGAGGTCAAACCCATCTCCTGAACAACCCTAGCCTCTCACAGACATCCTGTTTGGAATCTCTGACATGCTGAAAAGCTTTGAGGGTTCATAGCAAAACATTATATTAAGAGCTAACACAAGCTACAGACATTGCATAAAGTGAAACCAACTTCAGAAATCCTATACATATGCAGGTTTCTCAAACTGTTGTATTTGATTTCTGTGTGAAAAGATGCCACCATAACAGAAAACTCTTATAATGTTAATGAGATTCACAAGACTAAAACTTTATGAAAAGTTTGTAAATTATGGGGAAAGGGTCACGACCAGTGACTGCTGTCTTTTATATTTTCAAATGAATTAGCAGTACAACCATGGTTTAGCACAGAGCATCCACATGTGAGTTTACTTGTTCCTTTGTAGAACTCACACTGTACACAGTTTCATATTCTCATGGGAAAATGATGTCTTGGATGTAAGAACTTAAATCTATAGAGAGAGAGAACAAAACTCTTACAACTAGCAAGAAAACAGTCAACGCTCTAATGTAGTGTGCTTTAAATACATGAAATTACATAATTCATTTTTCACGAGCCAAAATGCTTCTGACATTTGCTGCATTTTGATTGTTGATCAGCCTGTTAGGATTGAATAATGACAGCATAAAAAAAATCATCCCTCAAGATTTGTAACTTGAAAACTTGCTGTACAGGAAATGGCTAGACTTTAATCTTATTTTACTTTATAGACAAAGCATTTAGAAAATAATTATTTTCAAATAAATTTAATAATTTTTTTTTGAGTTTACCAAAAGCTAAGAAGGAATCAAAAAATTCTGTAATGTATTTTAGATCTCAAAGTGGAGTAATATGTTCCAGGTCCCAGATGCCAAGGATCTACATGAAGAACACCAATCTGTTAATAAGATATGGTAATACAGAGCCTACACCAAAAAAATGTGGCAGTCATTAATGACCTCAGAACTGCCTAAAATCATGTTGCAACACAAGGTATAGAACACGTTTTACAGCTTCAGCTTGTTAGTGTAAATTCAAAATTATTTAGGCAAATCCTTTAGAATACAACCTGCCCCTAAATTACACTGAATGCAATGTTGACATCTTTCATTATAGGATAAAACCCCTTGAAATAGTTAAAGTATTATCTTATACTAAAAAAAATTCAGAATTAAATTTTTTTATGTATTTGTACAAGGTCTTGCATAGTGAGGTGTTGATCCACTTCTGGAGCTCCTTTCTTCTATCCAAGAACAAAATTAAAATATACCATTTTATCATTTGATCTCAGAGAAATCGAGAAGTGATGTTATTAGGATGTCTTCAGTGACACTAAAAATAATGAATTGGACTTTGTCTTCTCAGCAACTCATTATACCATTTGCTCCATATTTCATTTGTTCTCCAAATATAATACAGTCATATTCTTTACCCCAGCTGGCTTTGCCCTATGCAGAAGTTAAAGAATGAAACACATAAATTTCAATGGCACCATGTGCTCAGCTTAGTGAATAATATGGATTTTTCAGAAAGGTCTTAATACTATCCTACACAGAATTGATCTGAAACCCTGTAGGAATATATTCTAGACATATGATTTGGAATTGTCTTTTTATCATTTTGAAAGTGCTTGTCTCTGTATGAGTCTGGGAAATATGCATCAATCTGCAAAGCCTAGATATCTGCAAAGGCAACTCTCTTATGCAAACGGTTTACCAAAGACCACTTTAATTTCTTAGAAAAGTAAAGGATTAGAGAATAATAACATGCTGCAAAGGGAATTCAAAGAGTTAACCATTATATGCAAATTCAGACATTCACTGTGAATGAAAATCTACAAAGCACTATAAAGCCAGCAAAATCATTTCATACTAGCCCCAGAGACTTGATGAGAATATCCTGGTGGTTTAACAGCTTCTTTCTTCTCTCTGTGATATGTTCTATAACATTATGAAATTTGTCGGTGTCTTGCATTTCAGTACAAAGAGAAAAAAAATGTCTTCTATACTCAGGACCTTTGCTTTTCTGTGTTTCTGCTAAGTCCTCCATTTATAGGTTCATGCTTTCATCCAGCTTCAGGAAGTTTTTAAGAATCACGATGTAGACAGACTCTGTATTTAACCGAAAACAAAGCAAAGCAACTTGCCACTGATACCCACTATGGAGCAGAAACATGCATGTGGATGCTCTTATGACCATTTTGTTCTACCGTGCTCTGTGCTCACTATAAGTCTCCAGAATCGCTGTCACAATTTCAGCCTCTCTGCTGTCGCTATGCAATGCCATTTCATTCAATATGGAGCCTTATACTGACCTCATCATTGTAATCTTTGGCTGTTCTCCAGTAGTGACTGAAACAACATGAGCCATAGCTATGATATGTGGTTTGTTTACTTTCTTAATGTTTAGAGGGAAAAAGGGTGGGAGCAAAATAAGATTTTGTTCTCTATTTGTGTACATAAATCATTTTAATTGCATATTCTGTGACATGCTGTGTATTTACTGGTGTTAGGATTCGTGACCGAACGCGTAATGCTGTTTTGAACTTGGCATTTACAATATGCTGTACTCCTTTTTCCAGGGGAAAACATTCCTGCTTTGACACATTTTGAGATGATCAGCAATCTTCTTCCTAGGTGCTGCTCCATGGAGTGATGAAAATTCTGCTTCACTAGTTACTCAGAGTAACTCTATTAAAATCAGCCCTTCAAAAACTGTTATGGCCAAGTAAGACAAAACAGAAATCTTTGCTCAGTTTTATAGCGGATGCAGAAAACCGCCTCCCTGCTCTGACTCACTGTCAGCAGTTCTGAAATTGCAGGCAGATACTTTTTAAAGTACACTTAAACTCATACATGCTATTTCTGATATTCTGCTCATTCCCTGAGAATAATCATTTTATTAAAAACTTGGGAAGTTTTGCAAGAATTTAAGTCAGTACAGAACACATTCAAAATGGACTATGTTACTAATCTTTTTAGAAGAATTAATTACGCTTTAGAAAAATGTTGTTAGTATTGCCTCTGCCCACATACAGTATGCTTTTCAAAGAAGAGTAAAACCATTTTTGACAATTACAGGGAGATGGTGTGAAATTCTTTCAACAAGCAAGTTCAGGTCTCCACTTTGAGGACTAAAGTTTCCTGGGGCCTTTTGCTTCTAAAAATACGTGTTTATTGCAAAGAAATAAAGGAGGAAACTTCAGAAACTGAGGTTGTCCAGCTGATTCCAAAGATTAGTCACTAATCACCACCTCTTCTCTTCTCTTACTTGTGCAAAGATGGCCACAAACTCAGCTGAGGCCTTACCTTGGTATTCAGAAAACACACTGTAGGTTGATTTCATTTTTGTAAAAGACAATGAAATAGTTGACTTGCCATACAGGTAAAATAGAAAAACTCTATTGTGAGAAATTTGTATTTTTTTTTTAATATTCAGTTGGTAAGAGGAATAGAGTGCCCCATTCTACCTTGGGTGTGAAGTGGGCCACAAATCAGGAATAACTCAACTAAAGCCAAGTACATTTTTCCATATACTGCTGTATTTTGTCAAGTCCACAAAGGCAAGATCTTAAAGGATGTGAAGTGTGAAGCTGAACAGGATTTTTAAGAGAGCTCTTTGCCCTTCTTGTCTAGAACCATAAGTCCTGTACTTAAGCTGTGAAAAAAAAGGTTGTATAATTTTAGTCTAGTTTGCACATTCACTATGCTTTCTCATTTTAGTTATTACAGGGTCCTGAGACAAAGCTTATGGAAGTTCATTCTGGGGTAGAGGATTTGGGACCTTTGAAGGAAATGTTGTTCAGGGAGGCTGAGTTGGGAGATGAATGATCTTGGGCTTGGCTTTTTTGTTTCTTACTTGGTTTTCCTAGGACTTTCTCCTCAGAGGACAACCAGAACAAAGCCAAATTCCAGACATGAAGAACATTTTGATCTCTTTTGCCATATGACTTCATAAGTCTTCACAAAATTATATCAATTGCATTATGTGTTGCCGAAACTGTTAGTATAATTACATAATCTGTGCAAAGAAGAGCTCTATACCTCATTTTTGGTAGTGGGGTTTTTTTTGTTAGAGAAAAGAGTGGATAGGGTTAGAGGCACTGGAAAATGTCTGCAGGGCAACAAATAACCTCCAGAAATTAGTATCTCCTATTATCCCATTTATCCATGGAAAGAAGTTTTAGCAGTTTGGTACTCTCAGCCACAATGCTGAGTGTGAGCACTCCCTCCGACATCCCAAGTTGGAACTGACCCCAGCTGGGGACCCATCTGGATGGGCCCAAATTCTTATGACAGTCAAACCCAAATGCACATAAAGACTATTTTCTGACTTTACCATTTGATCTTCAAAAAGCAGAGTGTTAGTTAAGAATTAGCAGGTTTATTTCTTAAAATGATCTTCTTGAATGAGTTCACACTTTCTTACAGTTCCCTGGCTAAGTACAGAAAATTTACCGTGCAATAATGGAGTGACAACCTCAGATCTTCCAGAAGAGAGTTTATTCAATTTCTTGGGTTTTTTTTTTGTAAGATATAGATGCAATATTAGCTATCCACCACCAACATTGTAGTTGACAGGAGTTCCTATAAAATATTGAAGAGAGTTGAAGGTATAGATCTGTAATCTATTACTCCCGGAAACGCTAGACTGGCATGCATGCTAGGTGGGAATTCTGGCTAACGATTCATTGTTGTCCCAGTTTGCGTGGGAAGGATCTATTGATCCTGAGCTTCTTTGCTTCTGGGATGTGCTCTTTTACTCGGAAGGCTCTGGTGGGCTCAGCGCAGTTGGCACAACGTGAGATCGGAGCAGAAGCAAGGTGCCTAGATCATCCACAGAGGATCCATGGCAAATCCTGGCAGTACCCACCATTCAGGTGCACAAGGAAATTTTAAGACTCTCCTAATTTGGCCAGATCTGATTTTCAAATGGAAAAGAGATGCTTATCTCCAACAGCAATCTTCACTACTCTTGCCAAAATGTTGGTCCAAAGTATGAACATTCCGGAACACACCAGACAAATTCCTGGGAATTCCTTTTGGTAAAACTACCATAGACTCTCATTCTTTGAAGTACCTGAATCCCTGCTGAAATTTAACACCCATCTCCCCCAAAAAGTCTGAAGCTGAGAGCAAATTTCAGCATGAAAAGTAGACATAAGGCAAAGTCATAAGCTGCTGAAAACTGGGATTTCTTAGTGGAATGTAGGCAGTTTCATGTATAAATCTCTAACACTATCCAGTGCCAGAAGAAGTCACTTTCATTTACTTTCAGTAGCTTATTAATGGTACAGATTTTGTTAGAATTTCCTGCTGAGGTGGCAGTACAGAAAGACAACACTTTAATTACATACACAACCTGTGCTACAACTAAAGAATGCAACTTTTAATCAAATGTTGACAATTTGATAACAAAATACCATAGCACTCTAATTCTTGACAGGTGTTAACCAATGGGCCAAAATATTAGCTGTTTCACACAGCTCCCCACTGAACTATTGTTTATAGAAGTTGCTTTGACCTCAGTGAAGAAACATCAGTTAACTGAGCTTCTGATCATAAGTCTTAATTGGAACATCTTTCAGGATTTGTCTTTGAGTAAGAGTTTGTAAAACAGTTTTTATAAAATGGGACTTTACTGTATATTTTTCTGAAAATTTTGTTTGGGAAGAAGGCTAGGAATCTTGAAGTTAGAAAAAAGGAAGTTAGCAAAATAAAAGGAATGACTGCTTGACAGGTTTAAAAAGTCACGGTTGACAGAGTAGTTATAGCTTTTTGATAGTAAGACTTAAATGTTCTGCTTTATTGGATGACAGGCTGAAGAAGAGAAAGAATATTAAAATAATTTTTTTTTTTTTTTTTCATACTTAATAATCCAAGGTCAAGGTCATTTTAATCAAAAAATCTCTGAACTTTTCTGCTGGGTCAGGGAAAACAGAACAAATTTAGTGTTCTTTTCAACGGATTTGTCATTCTACATACAAAAAATGCATTACACAGTTCTGTTATTAACAGCAAAGCATTTCCTTGAGTATCTAAGGAAATTGCATTTGAACAAAAGCCATACTTTTGAATGGGAATTTTAGACTTTGTGAAACAACCGGGGACATGTATTTCAAAGCCATCTATTAAAACATTTGGGGACAATATAAAGTTATCTCAAATTCTGTTTTTTTTGTTAATATTTCTGTACATTCAATAAAATTGTAAAGCACATTTCCACCCATTTTTGTCAATATGGCCAATTCTTTGTAGGTTTTTTTTTTCTTCTTATGTTAATGGAGAGCTCAGTCTTGATCAGCCTGACAGATAGATAAAATTACCTAAATTTCTTTCAAAAGTAAGGATTATCCAGGGTGATGTAAGAACATTAAACTCAGTTTGTTGCCAATTACGTGTTACTCCTGAAGAAAGTTTTCATACTTTAAATCTTTTGCTGTAGTCCTCCCATATCAATCAATAAATATGGCAGGTTTCTTAAACTGCAATTTAAGGCTTCAATAAAATGATATTTATTTCAGTATATTTTAGTATCTTTCATATTGCTATTGATATTAATTTTAGTATAATTATTGTACCTCAAATCTAATTTTTTGGCTTGTCCTTCAGTACCAATCACTAATTCACACTGAAGAGAAAAAATATACTATGAGTTTATATTTAGAAAAAAAAAATTCATCTCTACTTTTTCTCAGCTATATAGGGATGATTTTGTCAATGACAATATTTCTATCTTAGTGCATATTCCTATATATTGATTAAAAAGCATCATTTACATATTCAGTGACTATTGATTGTACATAAAAAGGTTATCTATTTGATTTAAAAATTATCCTAAAAATAAACAGAGAAAAAAGATTATGTTTTGAACTTGAAAAATAATTTGAAAAGCACAATCTTTCCAATCCATCCCCTATGTTGCTTCTAAGGTTTATTATCAAAACCTTTTTTCTCCTTTTATCTTCCCTGTCACTTTGCAGTAGGGGAGAAATATTCCCATTTGCAACTCCCATTATTCTTAATCTATACCTCAACTAAAGCAGTATAGGAAAGTATATATAAAGTACAGGAAATAGCTGAACACATCCTTGTTTCCCATTTGGTTTGAAATATCAGCATGTTCTTAATTGAATCCAAGTTAAATTTTGTATGCTTTTATTAATTGATAACCATTAGAATGCATTTTATTACAAAACTTAATCATTAAGTGTTTGATACAATTACATAATTAAAACAATATTCCTACATGAGGAATAACTTGATCTATACAGAAAAAAATAATTAAAAACCTAGGTAACAATGTTAAGAATTTATTTAAATGGTCTAAGTACAGTGCCCAAAATCCCAGAAGATTCCATTGAGTCCTTTCAGAGTAAAAACAATGAATTCTAGGCATAATTATGGACTGAGTCCGTAAGTCTTCCCTTCAGCTAAATTTATAATTAGCTTGTTAGTCCTCCTACAGCTTAAGAGAAATGACCTTTTAAGAATCAAGATATCCTTTCTCATGGTAGTGTCAGAGTTATGACAGTAAAAAATTACTGCATTACTTTGTTTATTGGTCTTGCGGTCAAATACAGTTTTGCTTGTTAAGATGATAGGAGTATCTTTTAAAATCAAGTTATCAGAGTTAGAGAGTATTTTTATGAGAATAATATCAGCCATAAAAGAAAGTATAGTGCAAATCACATCTGCATTTGTCAGGCAGACATTCACCCTGCTAGATTTCTGTTTAGAAATGTGTAAACGTTTCACCTAAAAATCAAAAGGAACTGGACAAAAGAGGATTAGCTGCATCAGAAAAACAATATTAACTTGTTAGTGTCTTTGCTAACATGTCAAACTCTTTAAAGAGCTCTTCTCTTGAAAAGAGAAGACTTCGGGGGGGACCTAATAGCTGCCTTCCAATACCTGAAGGGAACCTACAGGAAGGCTGGGGAGGGACTTTTTACAAGAGAGTCCACTGATAGGACAAGGGGTAATGGGTATAAATTGAAGGAGAATAGATTTAGATTAGATTTTAGGAAGAAATTCTTCAGCACGAGGGTGGCAAGACTTTGGAATAAATTGCCCAGAGATGTTGTGGCTGCCCCCTCCCTGGAGGTGTTCAAGGCCAAGCTGGACAGAGCCTTGAGCAGCCTGATCTAGTTGAGAGGCATCCCTGCCCATGACAGGGAGGTTGGATTAAATGACCTCTAAGGTCCCTTCCAACCTAGGCCATTCTATGATTCTATGATTCTATGATTCTATGATTTAAGAAACTCTCTGGCAACTTTCTCTACCATCTTTCGCTACTACAAATGGCCGGTGGTGACTCCCACAGAAATGGAGAATATCAAAACCATATATGAGGATCTGGCATTCCTTAAATTTGAATTCTGCTGTAAAAACTATTATGTTATAAAAAAGTGTTCTGTTCAGAGGGTCAGAAAAAGTCAGATAAGCAAGGCCTCCAGCAAACCTCAGCCTGACCTGCAGTCTAATGCTTTTAAATGGAGCATCTCTTGGATGAAGACAGGCTGAGAGAATTGGGGCTGTTCAGCCTGGAGAAGAGAAGGCTCCAGGGAGACCTTATAGTGACCTTTCAGTATCTGAAGAGAGCCTGCAGGAAGGCAGGGGAAGGTCTATTGAAAAGGGTCTATTGAAAAGGGTCTATTGAAAAGTGATAGGACAAGGAGTAATGGTTTTAAGCTAGGAAAGGGTAGATTTAGGCTGGATATTAGAAAAAAGTTCTTTAACACAAGGGTGATAGATCACTGGAATGGGCTGCCCGGAGAGGTGGTGGAGGCCCCATCCCTGGAGTCCCTAGGGTCCCATCCCTGGAGCCCCCATCAGGCTTGATGGGGCTCTGAGCAACCTGACCTAGGTAGAGATGTCCCTGCTTCTGTAGGGAGGTTGGACCAGATGACCTCTAGAGGTTCCTTACAGCCTAAAACATTCTATGATTCTAAATGGCAAAAGTTAAGCATAAGACTAAACATCCTGCTGCATTAGTGTCAGAAGAATGAGAAGAATGGCATTCCCCATTTTTGTGTGTGTGGTTTTTTTTTTAAAGGCATTGATATCTTCTTTTCAATGTGATTTTAATGTTTCCAAAATTGCAGAGAAAAAAAAACAAGCAACAACTGGAAGCAAGAGGAGATACAGGCTGCAGACGGGACACCACAATTTTCCTTATTCTCACAGACTTTGTTAAGGTTTTCTTAAAGGTCTTACTATATCAGATATCAATCAATCTGAAATTCTCTCTGTTTTTTTTTTTTTTAAATGAAGTGGTCCAACTCTGTACAATACACCAAAATGAATAAGAGTTTTTATAAATCCTCACATCACATCCTATCCAAGTACAGAAAAATAAGATATAATTAATTTCTTTGCAAGAAAAAAAAAATAGAAGCCAAGAGGTAGGGAGAACAATACTTAACATAATGGCAAAGTATTTAATAAGAATTCTATGTACTGATGCAGAATAAAATATTTCTCTTAGCTTCATCAGATCTGTCAGGTGGTGAACAATGCTTTTGTCAAGAAAGGAAATGTTTTTCTGGTGGTTGCACAAACAGAATAAACCAGAAAAGGAACATTATTTTATATAAATGATCAATCTCTTCATGGTCCTTGAGGCTCATTTCAGAACAGATTTCTGCAGGGCTACACCAGGGAGTCTGTGACGCATGTAATTAGAATCAAAGAGCTCCAATACAATTCCAGACTGGCAAGATCTTTGTTTATCTCCAGAATCACTTTTTCTAACATCAGGTCCAGATTTAATAACCTTGGTAACTTACAAAAGGCCATAAACTGATCTTTGAAAATAAATTTTACCTGTAGCTCTATGTGGTAGCTAATATAGGTGGTATTTTACTTTAGGAAACTGATGGAAACAACAAAGCTATGTTACATATAAATCTTCTTAACATATAAGCAGATTTGACTATTCTTACTCATAATATTTTTCCACAACTTTGATGTGCAGGAAGCCGTTGTGAAACATTCTAAAAGAAAACATTGCATTAAATTACCTTGAGCTGTAATAAAAAAGCTTTTTCTGGGTATCTCAGTGGAAGCTAAGCAATGCCCTGCAGCTCCACAAATGAATTTAGAAAGACGTAATAGGTTTCTTTAAGCAGACAGTTCAGCTCCACTCCACTGCTTGTTCTTATCCCTTCCCACATAGACCCCTTCAGTGCTCACAGAAACCTTGAGATAAATGTAGATGCCTACAAACATAAAAGACGAAATCCTCTATAAAGGGAGACCCATAACAACTTACCTTATCTTCTTCTAGCTGCTGCCCAATATCAGAAGTTACAGAAGTTAATACTTTCTGGAACTTAGTAAGAAAGCTTTTCTTTGTTCTAAAATAAACTCTTTTGACCTTAACTTTGGAGTGATAGCACTATGAATATTGAAACACAGGTGAACTGAGCAATCTGTATGATAACAAAAAATAAAAGGCATGTTCTTCTAACCTGAATGCATGCATGGCAGACATTTAAGTACGTGGAGAAGAAATCACATGAACGGATTCTTGACGAGAAACAGACAAAAAATATATATCAACTAGTAAGAGAAAGAGCATCAGCTTGTATTGCTAATAGAGTACATACCCCTTTATCTGTAATTTTCACCATCATCAATTCTTACAATTTGGCTGATTTATCAAAGTAGTCAGTAATTTTAAAAAAAGCAATTTCACAATGAAAAAAATATTTTTTTTACACAGCTGTTTTTCATTTAATTCAAACATGCCATTTATCTACACTTGCTTAAAAGCAAGTTTTCAGAACAAATTACTGAATAGATTATATAATTTGCTTCATGTTTTCACTCTCTTTTTGCCCCTGGAAAGCAGGTGGAGGAAAAGGAGTGTAATGAAAAATCCTTGGGGATTTGATTTCAGATGTGCGTTGAAAACCAATATTTTTCCCAGGGATCATTTGAGAAAAGTTTATTTGAAATTTAAACTTATCCACTAACCTAGGTCATTTACATGGTTCATTTATTCACCTGCAATTGCAAGATAAATGATACAAAGAGACTTTAGTCTTATTAACATACTGTAATTAATAGCAGAGCTCAAGTTTTTCCTACAGAAGTTGCCAGATGATGCAGACCATACAGCAGGACAGATAGCAGGATAAAGGTTCACTAAATTATGCCTGTAGTTGCCTAACAGGGTGTGGGACACAAAATCCGAGAGCAATGCAGTAAGGCAGAGATGGTGTCAAAGGCTGATGATTAATAAAAAAACCCGTATTACTATTATTTTTTCATTGCTGTGGGAAGATTATCTACAAATCTGACTAGAGAAATCACTACTATACATCCCCATTTTAACATCATTGGTCAACAGAAATAAAAATTATGGATTTAAACTTTGTCTCGACTCTCTGGCTTGGCCTGCTCAAGGATTTTCCCCCAAACTGGGAGAAGAGAAGCAACTTATTAGAAAAGCTGTGAGTGTTAAGATACTAATTTATAACTCTTTTAAGGATGATCACTGATAATCCCATTTAAAGACTGTAAAAATGACCAGCTAACAAGACCCTGCTGGCCTTGGGTAGCAAAAAGCCAACCTTACAAAAAGTTTATGGCTGCAAATAGAATAGAATAGAACAGAACAAAACTAGCTCAGCTGGAAGGGACCTACAATGATCATGTAGTCCAACTGCCTGACCAGTTCAGGGCTGACCAAAGGTTAAAACATGCTGCTGAAGTCATTTTCCAAATGTCTCAAACACTGACAGAATTGAGGCATCAACCACCTCTCTTGTTCCAGTGTTTGATCACCCTCTTGATAAAGAAATGTTTCCTAATGTCCACCTAGTGGAGCTTTGAACCACTCTTGCTTTGAAATACTCTTGCACCTTCTTCAGTGAAAGATATTGGCTGGTATCTATTATCTTAAGGCACTCTGACTAAGCATAGCTTCATACTAGATAGGAGTGATTTTATGTGCAGAGGTTAAGATTAATCTCACCTACCTTTGGCTGACTAATTGATGGGTTTCTACGCTTAGCTAGCTGTTTAGGCCCCCGTGGCAGGACTGAGAAGTGACTTCCACCTCCCACGGCTGAATCATCCCACCTACCTAGATGATTACCTCAAGCTGATTAGCTTTGCCTTAGACGACTCACTGTCAGACAGCTGTAGCTGGTGACTCCTACACAAAGTAATGCCAGACTTTCATAGCATCAAACTGCAACAAAAGAGGAGATGATATGGATTTTAGGCAATATTTATGCATTTTGAAAAGCCCACAGGAGGACTTTACAAGGAAACAGGAAGTTTCTTTCTTTGCCACCTGTATAAGCAGGCACAATATTTCCATGTCCTTGGGCCACAAGTAGTCAGTACAGTTCAGGGATCCCTCTGCCAGTGTTGTGGCTGGCTCCCTAGCTCCTGCTGCCTCATCCTCAGCTCTCCAGCATGATCAGAAACCACAAAGAGCAAAATGGCCATTTAGGAGCAGCCTTTTGAGACTGTGAATAAAAGACAGTTGGGAAGTATTACAATACCAAATATCAAATGATGAATGGAGTTTACCTGAGTACACACTGCTTGATCACCAATTTCTTTATCTTATGGCTTGCCTTACTTTCCAGACTTCTAAACACAATCCAAATATATTAAATGGTTAGACCTTACTTGTTTCCAATAAGGTTTAATTTGGTAGGAAATATTTTGTTTCATTTCACAGTTTTAAATAGAATTAATTCACTATAGACTAGAACTCACACGTTATTTAGCAATCTTACATATTGCATTGTTTTATTAAATTATATGCCCTTCCTATTAAATACCTGATTCTGTCCTGCAATTTCAGACAAAAAGAAAATATTTTTCTTTAAACCTGTAGAAACACATGGAATAAAGGGACATACTGAACCAGGCTACTTGACTATAGGTACACCAGGTAGCCATCAGCAAACAGAGAAGAGTGACATTTTTGAGAGAAGCTCTTTTGATTCCTAGAATTTGAATCTTCCTTCAGAGGTTTCCTTCCTTTCCACAGCTTTCAGCCTCATCATTCTGTTGAAGGGACCCCTGTACATGTTATTCTCTGGGAAGATGATTTTTATATGCTCTGGGTCAGAACTTCTGGGGTCATTAGGTTTACTCTGAGCTTTTACTAAAAGAAAGATACAGTGTAAAAGAAGGCATTATGTCAAATGCAAAATTTTAATTGACTTTTTTCCTTCTTTTTCAGTTTTCACTCTCTAGATGTTTATTATCAGATTGCAGACTGTTAGTGAGGGATTTTGTGCTGCTCTCTGATTTTATTGTATAAAGCACTATCTGGCTTTGAACAAAACTATAGTGATAAAATACATAATGCTTTTGTATTCACTAAGACCTATCACACCCTTGAATAAACAACACTTACTTTGTCACCAGACAGGTATACACATGCCTGCTGATGGAGAACTACACCAGCTTTGTTCCTAAAGTTGAGAGCTAGACAGCTCTTTCTTTTCCTTTCTTTAGCAGCAGCAGACCTTCATGGCTAAATACATCTTTCTATAATAACCAAGAAATGAACCACACTGCAGGTTTCTCCAAGGAGATGAGTCATCATATCTTATATGAGGATCTGTCTTGGAGGTAGGCATGACCTCAGTTGAAGCTGAATTGATAGTATTGACCATTCCTTCATTTTCTCAGTACTACAGACATCAACACTAATTTTGATAAGGTTCAGTGAGATCTGAGAGATTTACAACTCAAAATGTCTAAAATGAAATCCAGGTTACACAGATTCAGAACCTGTCACAAGCTGAAGACGTGCTCTGGATGAACAATCTCAGACAAGGCTTAGTCTACTTTAAAATCTGAGCTGGTAACCATTTCTTTAATTTGCTCTGCCAGGTATATCAAAGGAAGGGAAAAACAAGCTCCCAACCACAATTGTTAAGGTGCAAAAAAAAAAAATAATTAAAGAATATAATCCTGAATCCGTAGGGAAGTAGTTCAGTAATTATTTTTTTCTTTTCACTTTAATATTATTTTTTTTTTGAAAATAAACATGCAAGGAAAGAAATTCTGAGTTATTTCTATGGCTAAAACTAACTACCAAAGGTGTCTCATTCTTCCTAGCACAGGACACAAGAAGAAAAAAACAAAGTCAGGAAGACAAATAGTGGATTCATTCTCTTTTTTCTTAAACACTGTTAGAAAAGATCTCTGGACCTTGCCATCCCACAAAAGCAAATATGAAGACATGAACATGCTTATCCCTAGTATTAAATAACTGCAATTATCTTATCAGTGAAGTACCATGTTTTGTATTTATATAAATTTATAAAGGTCACTTGCAACTTCCTATACGTTGAAGAGCTTTGAATGGCATTATTTGGTGTTACGTGACAGAAAATTATGTGTTAAAATATAGGCTATGCCACAATAACAGCTATAATAATGACTCTGCTGTTTTCAGCATGAGAACTGTTCAACCACTGCTGGTGGCTAGATTTCTCCTGACTGCTAGGGAAATCGGACCAGATCCAGCAGCAGAATAAAGTCGTACAACAGAGAAGTCACAACTAGTAAAAACTCTTGGTTTAGAAACACGAGAAGTAGGAATCCACTAAGACTTCAAAGTAGCTTTTATTAGTACATTAGGGTTGTAGTAATATATTGAAGGATAAAGATTTCTAAAAACATCTTCTTCTTGATCTTGCCAACATGCTGTCATTGGCTGTCTTTTCCTTTGAAAATTCCTGCATATAGAATGTGGATAGAGCACGGTAAACTAATCAATTCTTGCTCAGATGACCTAAATTGCATGCAGAAATATAAGTGGGTCTGGGAGGAATGAAAGTACAACTATATGTTGTTTTAGAGCTGCCATATCACTCTCCTCGCTTTTGAAATCACAAGTCTGATATGCCTCTTGGAGGGTCTGCAATGAATCAATGGAAAATGAACAACACCCCTACCCCCCCCCAATATACTCCCCCCTTCTCAAATATGAAGCTTTTATATATGTGCATAAAAGCTAAAATTCATGCTTGTAACTATTGCATGAGTTCATTCCAGTGCCCTGTGGCGCTGTGAATCAGACAGCATGGGCATGGTGGTAGAGATTTTCATTGCCCAGTGCTAGGGAATCAGGCTGAAGCATTGAATTTAGAAATCTGCTCTCCCTACACTTCTGCAGTCATAGAATCATAGAACGGTTTGAGTTGGAAGGGACCTTAAAGATCATCTAGTTCCAACCCCCCTCCCATGGGCAGGGACACCTTCCACTAGAACAGGTTGCTCAAAGCCCCAGCCATTGGAGCATGGCTGAAATGTCTAAAAAAGGACACTCAAAGAAGGAGATTAATTTAGATGATACAACTATACTATGAAAAAGTTTATGGGGATGTGTACAGGGCAGCCAAGTTAGCTGGGTTTTGCGTGCTTGAAGTCCTGGGCTTAAACACTAAGTAGCTTGCTCCTACATTTGTGCAGGCAGCCTTGGAGCAGTCTGTGTTTCAGCAATAAATAGCACAGCAATAAATTCCCTAGGACAAATCCTAGCACCTTATGATCATCTGATGTCAGCTGCATAAAAAGCCTAGCAACAGTAGATGAGATGGATGAAGTCTGGAGCTCACCCACATGGTAGGAAAATATAACTTGGGGTGTATTGCAAAGCATATAGCATTACCTTGATTTTCCCCAGATCTGACAAGGCATTTCCAGGGTTGTTTCTGTAATTACTAAATCTGGCCATGAACTCATCTTTAGAGTTGTTTCTGTGCAGCAGAGTACTTTCAGCCTTTCTTCACCATTTCTTAAGTCCATTGAATGCTTAAGTAACTACAGCTCCTAACTTTTTACCCACTAATTTTGTTGCCTACAGAGACATGAGGTGACTGACCACCCACTATGATGTGGTTTTGCATTTCATCAATGAATGATTTTCATTCATTGGTCTGACTTCATAGCTTCTGGCTGGTCATTCAAGTAAAATATCTGTTTATAGTACTGCACTGCTAACAGGAGCATTCATAGTCAGCACCGTGTCTTGATGTATTAACACAATAAATCCAGTTCAGTGGGTCATTTCTGCTTCTGGGAATCTGAGCCTGAACTGATTTCCTTTTGGTATTAGTCAGTCTAATGATTCAACTTCACTGAGATAACAAGAACAGGCTAGAGCCTTTCAGACTGAGCATTTACATTCTGCTCTCAGATGCTTTTCTTTTTCTTCAGGCATTAGTCTTTGTGGAGTATATCTTTGGTGTGGCTTACCTTACTTCTTACTGACATCTGCCCTAAATGGCACAAGCCCATGAGAGACCACTTGTGAAGATATAAAAAGAAAAAGAACAAACAGAAATGTTTGTTGGTTTTTTTTTTTTTATTTTTAATTTATTTACAGGTACATTTAGAAGTAATTTAGCAGTTATGAGCACCATTATACCAACATATCTCACACAATTCATTTTGGTAGAGAAATCTGTGCTTACAGGGATGTATCTGAATTTGAAACAAAGTACACACACTGGTATAAAAGTACTCTGGACCAGAATTTGGGCATGTTAAAACGCAAGAGAAGGAACTCTAGTGACAGGTACACTAAAGCCAGTAAGAACTGCTAATTAGAAGTTTTCAGGGGAGACAAAATAATAGGCAAGATATTACATGGAAATCATAACCCAATATAAATTTAAAAGTAAAATATGTGGGGAAAAAAAAGACCAAAAGAGTCAACCTTTTCTTTTACTACATTATGTTAACCACTGTTTGCAATTGTTATAAATGTCACTTGTGGGCTTCCAGCTGTTGTGGAATGGGTTTGTTTTTAAAGCACTGACTGAATAGAATAATTGTTTTGTAATGTTGAACAGTATGGTATGTTGGTTTTGATTCTGCTTTTTAATGTATTTAACTGAATAATCAAATCACGTTCATGCCTTAGATACCTGCCTGGAGGCTTAATATTCACTTAAGTGAATTGTCTAAGCTGTATGTTTCCACTGAGTGATGAGTGTTTGTTAGCAATCAGTACTGGGACCAGTGCTGTTTAACATCTGTGTCAGTGAAATGGGCGGTGGGATTGAGTGTACCCTCAGCACACTTGTGGATTACACCAAGATGTGTGGTGTAGTTCACATGCTGGAGGGAAGGGATGCCATCCAGAGGGACCTTGACAAGCTTGAGAGGTGGGCACATGCCAACCTCATAAAGTTCAACAAGTCCAAGTGCAAGGTCCTGCCCTTGTGTCAGGGCAATCACAAGCACAAACAGAGAGTATGGACAGAGTATGGATTGAGAATAGTCCTGAGAAGGAAGACTTACAGGTGCTGGATGATGAAAAGCTCAACATGAGCTAACAATGAAAGCCAATGGTATCCTGGAAGCATGGACAGCAGGTCGAGGGAGGTGATTCTACCCCCCTACTCCGCTCTTGTGAGACACCTCCTGGAGTACTGTGTCCAGCTCTGGAGTCCCCAACACAAGAAAGACACGAACCTGTTAGAGCAGGTCCAGAGGAGGGCTATGAAAATGATCAGAGGGTTGGAGCACTGCTCCCAAGAGGACAGGCTGAGAGAATTTGGGCTGTTCAGCCTGGAGAAGAGAAGGTTCCAGGGAGACCTTATTGTGTCCTTCCAGTATCTGAAGGGGGCGTACAGGAAAGGTGGGTAGGCACTTTTTACAAGGGCTTGTAGTGATAGGATGAGGAGTAAGACGAGGGTAGATTTAGATTAGACATAAGGAAGAAATTTTTCACTATGAGGGTGGTGAGACCCTGGAACAGGCTGCCCAGGGAAGCAGTGGGTACTCCATCACTGGCTGTATTCAAGACCACGTTAGATGGGGCCTTGCACAACCTGGTCTAGTGGAAGGTGTCCCTGCTCACGGCAGGAGGGATGGAACTAAATCATCTTAAATGACCCTTCCAAACCAAACCATTCTATGATTCTATAATTCTATATATATGCCTGTGCCTCTGATTAAGTTAAACCGCTCACAATTCAAGACTCATGTGAGTTTTAGCTATTGTTCAACTGTTGGATTTCTAGTAAAAGAAAAATTCATTGCTTATAGTTTTGTACCATGTTGTTATCTACATTACAATCTCCAACTTCTGCAATCCACTTTCTTAATTAGTATAGCTATTTCAAGCTGGAAGTTTGGTTTTTACGATCTTCTTTGCTGAAGTCATCCACAATTTCCTCTTCTCCCTTTTAATGTTATATAAACTGGGTGGCCTGAGGCCTTAATTCTCTTCTCGTGTTGGTTTTATTCTGTGAAATAAATCTAATGTCTTCAGGGAAGTTACTTGTGATTTAAACCCACAGCAGAGGAAAGCCAAAGCTTCAGGTTAAAGCAGTACTATCAAACACAATTGAATTGTGGTGACTTAACAAGCTACCTCCTGTCAGCTGAGCAGCTACAAGGGTCTGTGAGCATGCTTTTAGCCCAATTAATTATAAGAGAGTATAACTTAGCTTAAATGAATGAATGATGGTGACGACAACTGAAGGCATCAGAAGAAATAACTTTTCTATGCTATTTAATGCTTGACCATACAGTGTAGCTTTGGTCCCTAATAAAAAACTGTGAACTGTATTCTGGGAGCCACGTATTTGCAAGTGTGGTGCTCTCACCCTGATGTTAGCCTCGTCCTTCACTGCTATGTTACAGACTCCCGTTTTACAGTCAGTTGAGGCAAACATTCATTTTTAAGCTGTGACTTATATGATGAGTATTAGATGATTACTTATAGATAAGATGGATTGTATCCTTGAGCCCATTAAATAAATATTATATATAGTTTATGTTATAAATATAATATTAATATATATTATATGAAATATAATTCCAATAACTTGTCAAAAGAGAGAAAGTTGACTGGCTTAAACACAGAGTTGTGCACTGCAACCAGTAGATTGTCATATTGGCAGACTTCATTTACTCAGTGTAGTTACTGGGACTGAAGTAAGGTGCAGGTTTGCTTCGATCTAACTCTTTTATAGGTATTTAGGGTGATAATTGTCTCATCTATTTTTATATATCTAAAATATTATTAATTTTCAGTAGTAAAGTCAAGCTAAGCAAGATGTCTGAAATTCCTTTACAATCAAAGGAAACAGTCCCTTGTAGAGGAAAATACTTTTTGTTCCTTTATATATGTATAGGTCTCTATATATGAGAAATCATACTCCAGAGGTACCTTTTTGTGCATTCACCTAAAATTGCCATCTGGATAATCAGGCCAGATGAAGACACTAAGGAAGATGAGTGTCTCAGCATGCAGTAACTGAGAGTAAGGTGTTCCAATTTCTATTTGTTGTTTCTCTGCCTTTTCTCCTCTCATGTAAATTTCTCTCTCTCTACAGGTAAAATGAAGGACCACAAGTTTTTCTCATGCAATATAAAAATGAGACAATACATGTCACTAGAAAATTGTTTTCAGGTCAGGGAAATTGCAATTGTAGTGATCAGAACACGGCACATAACAACGACCTGGGATGCCCTGCTAAATCCTGTGAGCTACTTCCCCTCGTTAACAAACCTTTCTCCTACATCCAGCTAGAACTTGCAGCAAAAGTAATAGCAAACGGGTTACAGACAAAGTAAGCTTTGTCTGGTAAGGAAAATATCTGACTATGCAGAGCAAAAAGGACTTTGCAAGCAGCAAAAGTCCATAATATTGTACTATCCTGCATCCTTTACATCAATAGTTTGCAAAGAAATCCAAGGCCAGCATTTGATTTTAAGTTAATGACAACTCTTTAAATGTAAGATTTATAGTCTCATTAAATCAGTAAAGAACTGTATATTATGAATGGGGAATTTGAATTGTAACTTGACTTTTTAGTTTGCTCCAGCACCAATAGGTTTAGACATGGCAGTAAAGCACATTATAATTTAATCTTTTCTCTATTTTAGTTGTCTGCTTTCAGTAATCTAGAATGAATTGCTTTTTTAAAAATGAGTAATACAGGGTAAAATAATGAATTTTCATTCCTCAGTTTTATTTTGTGCTCATATTCAGGAGGATATGCCATCTAAAGAAGAAAACTTTAGCTAAAATACACTGTGTAGCTCTGTTTACCTGCCAGTGCAGAAGTTGTATTCTAGGGTTTTGTCCTGTCTAATTTATGACTTGAAAACATGTGAACAAACTCTAAAGAAAAACATGGGAAGCTCACAGTGACAGAAACTATCATTCAGAATAAAACAATTTTTTCAGTGCTTGTTTTGGTTTAAACAAATTGATAAAGCCATGTTGTATTTGTATGTATTTCCATTTTAATGTGTATTTACATTTTATATGTGTTTGTAAAGCACGCAAGAAAAATGTTGCCTTCATGTTGATAGAGATTGATAGGATATTACTACAACACTCAGAATATGAATAGTAGTAAAGGATTATCAGCAAACAACAGTCTAGCAGAAGCAGTCTTGAATTAAATGGCATGAAAAGCTCTGAAGGAAACTATGAATACAGAAGGCAATCAATAAAGATAAGAAACTCTTTAACGGAGATGCTCATAGGAGAATTTTCCTCATTTATTGTCTAACTTTCTGTTTTTAAGTGTTCATCTTGGTAAATGAAGCTTTTGCTCTCCTTCATAAAATGTCACCGTTGCATTGTTCTCTTAGTGGTAACAGTTAAGAATGAAAACGCAGTGGGAGAGATCATAAACACTTGTGAAGAACTATGGCTCCCACAGTGTACCTATGTGTGCGTAACTCCTTTTAGAACACCATTCAGGGCTTTATACTTCTTATGCAACTACAATTTTGATTTTTTTGTTTTCAATGACTTTTATATTTTTAGGATGCTTTCAGACAAGAGCCACTCTGTGCCTTGACTTGGGGATTTCACAGTTGCCCTTACCAACATACTGCTCCTTCAGGTTGGTAGTTCAGTTCAGACATGCATTTCTTTCTGCCTTACTGCACATTGTACTGGGCTGTAGGCTTGAATTGCAGTTGTCTAGAGTTAGAGTAGGTCAAGGAGGTGTTTTGGGACTGCTATGATTAAATGTATTTCTTAAACAGCTCTTTAGCCATGCAGTAGTGCCTATTCTAGCAGATGTTATGGTGCTCTTCCGCTCCAGGAACATCCTAGGGAAGAGATTATACTAATACTCTCCTCTTTCTCTGCAGAAAGCTAGCAAGTTACTGCTGGCCTACATTCACAGTTTACTGTTCCAACTGTTCCTGTCGCCTAGTTAACAGATGTAGGCAAAACTCCCAAAATAGTTACTCCCCTTCTCTTCCTACATAGTGGCCAGACAGGAAATTCTGCCTAGGGAAGATATAAGATATGAATAATCTCCACAAAATATCTTACTTGAAACACAGTCTACCTTTGCATTTATTTTGTTAGACTTTTTTCTTATTTAAAAGTAGTAAAGGAAAATCTTGTGTACTCTGAATTATTGTTATCTGTTGGGTTAATTTATTGCAGTGTACAAGTATTTGCTGTTGTGGTTAATTTCCAGGTATGTTGGTAGAAGCCAGACATCTTGTCCTTAAAGAGGTAAGATATTCCAAAGTACCCAATGAAATCTGGAAAGTTATTGTCCACTTTTTCTGGTGCTGTGTATCCTAACCTTTCTGCAGAATGGTGTGCAATGACGGATCTGCCAATTTATTCTTCTCAGCATTCCTGCGTACTCACATAAATAATACATGTGAGGAGAGGAAGGAGGCTCAATTCTCTCAAGAACTACAGAGGAGAAGGTGTGCCTGTCTCAGAAAAGGATTCAGGAGTGCAGTATTTGAAAAGTGATTACAGATTCCTCAAAAGAAAAAATAAATAATAAAAAGGACCTTGATATTACTTTTGACAAGGAGTATATGACTTAGAAGAACTCCTAAACAGATGAAGGCAGAGGAAAGAGAAGCAAGCATTTCTGTTTATTTTACTGCTTTAATCCTGACAGCATCTTTTCCATTTCATATGATAAAGGCCCAAATTCTCTGCAAACTTTGAGTTGTTGTCTTCAGTAAAAGTACAAAAGTAGAATATTCTGACTCATTTCTCTTAGGTTAAGCTTTTCTCATAAATGAGAAAATGATGTGGTAGATGGAAAGAAATATGTTCCAGAAATAATAAACTTTAAACTCAAATTTTAATTTTTACTAAAAGAAACATTCAACACTAAAGTAGCAGGTAAGAGCACTAAACAGCAACAAGCATTCCAGGTTAAGATATCTTACAGTAAGATGCACTCCCTCCCTTGTATGCTTTAGTTACTTATTTAAAACACACACACACCAGACACAGACACACAGACAGACAGACACAGAGCTACATACAACTGCAGTAGACTGAGTCTAACAACTTCAAGGAAAGCATAAGTCAAGCCCATTAACTCAATTCACATTTGGAAAATAGTCGACAGTGTTAAGTTTGGAACTGAAACCACAATTTAAAACCTCCCAGTTTCAGCAGAGGTTCAAAATTCAGATTTTTTTCCCTTGGTTATGGAAGGTGTTTAAAAGACTTGAACAGAGATTTAATATTTTATTGAGAAGAAACCATCTGCTTCCTAAAGGTCAGAATTATCTAAAGTTCTTTTAGTTGCAGCTCATACCAGGTCTTTAAATTTTGGCTGAGAATTTCCCTCCATTTTTTCTTCAGAGTTTTTAATCACTAGGTTCCTCAATCCTACAGCTTTTCTCACTTTCAGATCTCACATGGTTTTTATTTTCTCTATACCAATAAAAAGACACTGCTGGTGAATCTAACTGCTCAGCAACTCTCTTTCATGTCTTCTCTCTTAGTTTTTGTTGAAATCTTTTGCCACATATTGCCCAAAAGATAGTTTTTAATTTCTTCTTGCCTATTTAATGAGCAAATGGAAAAGAGATGAAAGAGTAAGTCATATAATCCTAGACATGTAAAACAATATTACAAAGGCTTTGAATCATAACCATATGTTCTCATCAGAGCAATACCACTATACGTCAGCAAATGATGCAATGCTTCACTTTCACCAGAATCCACAGCAGAATTCCTCCAAATCACTCTTTGGGAGCATAATTGGGATATTATTCACTGAAATGCATAAGGTTTTACTCAGAGTGGTTTGTCTCAGCAAGACCCTCACAAGAACCTTCTACAAGCACATTCCAGCAACAGATTATGCTCGACTGTTTCTAATGGTGGGAAGGTTGCAACTGTACTTCTCTTTGTAGAAGTGTATTTTAGACTGCTTAAGATAGACATTATCCCTAGGTTTGTTTTCTTAAGCATGTTGTTACTCTTAGAGGTAGCATAGGTGGGTGAGTGGAGCTTACCAACCTAGTTAATTTGCTTACGTTAGCCCCTAACTTTAAGGGGTACTCTTCATTGGCCTATTCTCATTTCACTTTAAACTATCCAACTTCCAGAAAGTCTGGGAAATCCCTCAGATCCCAGAATGTCAAACTACACATATAAAAAATTTGCTACACAAAAAAATAAAATAGAGTTCAAAAACAAATAGGACATTGGTTTGCAAATGTTATTTAAACAGGTAAACCAGAATAATAGACTGTAGTAAGAACATAATGAAGTAAAATTTTAGGCTACTACTGTAGAGTGATAAGAGTACTGAATATGATTAGTAATGTCGATCCTCCCCCCAAATTCCCATCTGACCAAGCAGCACCCAGTTAAAGTTAAATAGCTAAGCCTTCACCTTGAACTCTGCTTTTCCTTTTGGAAAACAATGCTCCCTTCTTGCAACAGCTGTGCCTGCTCTCTTGAAAACTCCTGTGAGCAACTGAAACCAATCACTGCCCCTTAACAGTAACGGGCTGCTGTGCGGAATTGGCCCTAAATTGTGCTGCTTGAACAGAGAGACCAAGCTGGGAATGAAGCTATGGACATAAATTGGCCATGACAGCTGACTTGGCAGGTGAGAGCCTGGGGCTCTGACCCTGGGTTGTGTATGCAATGTTAACATAGCTTTAGCGATCTTGAGAAGAGGAAGGCAAGGGTTTTATATTTTCCAATGGTTGTTTTTTATTAGATGTTTCAAATCTACATAAAACATACAGTTGCTTATTGCTTTCAGAAGCATGGATTTTAGCAGAGACACATCTAATCACTGGCATGTCTGAATACATGCCCTACCCCCTGCGAGACTATATTTTATAAAGACATCCTTCTCCCAGAGCTCCATGTATCTGTAGCTCACCCCAAAATGCAGCAAAAGCAAGTAAATATATACAAACTCATCTATATCTAGACCTTTGCAATGCACTAAAAGATTGAAAATGGCCCAAGCAATGCTTCGTTTTATCTGTAATCTGTTATGCAGTTCCTACAGACAGGCTCAAAAAAGCAAAATAAAACAGAAGATATAAGAGAATACAGAGGTTACTATGTTAACAAAGATATTTTAATACTGTTCTATGTAACTGCTTATAAGATTGAGTATTTTTTATTAAGTAAAAATTCCATTTTAGTGCACTGAAAAGTATATTCTTCTTTGAGGTGTGGTAATGTTGAATATTAATATCAAAGAACCAAACTGATTTCCAGTCCCAAACTTATGTAACTTCTACTGACATTACTCTCCTTTACTGCTTTGGCAGTATCCCTGTATATACTTTTGTCATTTTGAACTTCCATAAGCAGAAGTATTAGTGTCTTCTAGCTGAAACGTAAAAGGTGTGTAAGTGCATGATCAAACCCCAAAGATAGCTTAGATGGAGATTCCCTTTTGTGGTGACTATGTAGTAATGTTTTGTGCAAATTCATCAAAAGAGATAACTTAATTTTTTTTAATTAAATACTGAAAACAGTGGGAAAATTATAAGGTCTTTTGAATCTTAGATAAATGTCATGTTAAGTTGGAGCTTTAGCAATACAAAAATCAAAATGTTTAGACACAAGGTTTTATGGCCTTCACCTAATTTTAAAATTTTTACATGTGTTTAAGGCATTGAATACTCGATAGTACTTACCAGGTTCTGTTCATGGGTCTGGGCAATGAAATAATAAGAAATCAAGTTTCTTTATTGTAACCTCAATCTTTATATCAGTACAAAGTTGAAAGTATATGATGCCAAAGGTAGTTTTGTTATTTGTCTTGAAGCCTTGAAGATTGTCTGACTAGCAAGGAAAGGAAATTAATCAACAGATATGACACCCTTATCTTGTAGTTTTGCATGGACCCCTGGATGCTTTGTCTTCAAACATTTGCTGAAAAAGGCTGGTTAAATGTTCAAACAGTAGCTGTTGTAGTACAAACTGCAATTCAGCTATGGAACTCATTGCTGTGGGATATTGACCTCCAGGACAAATTTATGTAGGCTTAAAAGGCAAATGTAGGAATTAATGCAAAAATGCAAAAGCATGACAAGTACCTGAGGACTTCCATAAGCAGCAATCAATGGGCGGCTAGGATGTATTTTGGAAGAAATGCAAAAGACATGTTGTGCCTTATCACCATTGCAAATTCAGAGTATTTAGTGCTGGCAGTTGTCATTATTGCTTGCCCACATCAAAGTTATCCTAGCCCTTATGAAAAACTCAGAGCATTTACAAGTGTCTTTCTAATGGGATAAAATAAGAGACAAACATGAATGACTCAAATGGTTACAGAAGACCACGTAATCATTTACAGGCGTTAGAGAAGACCCTTGGTTGTGCTGGAGGGTCTAATTTGAAAAAAAATGAAGGGAGAAGTGCCAAAGGGATTGAGGTGGAGCCAGATGAGAGGCTGCAACTTTGTGCGCTTAAGACATGTCTCTCAACCCAAACATAGAATCATCATAAAATCATTTAGGTTGCAAAAGACCTTTAAGATCACAGAGTCAACCATTCAATGGTATGAACAGGAGCTGATGAACTACACCATGCATATACACCCTGTTTTATGAAGGATTTCTGAGATGTCCTCAGGGCCAATCCAGCAGGCAATCTGGCCCATGGGGCACCTCGGTCTCCCTCTGGCTGGCAAGAGGTCTTCCTGTGTGAGGGGGAATGTCTTTTTGTAGCTGGTTGAGGTTGGAAGGAACGTATGGGGATAATCTGCTGCAAAAGGAGCCATCTGACAGTCTGAAATGGTATGACCTACTTTCACTAAAGCAGACACAAACAGTCACCTCTCACCTTCTCAGATCTGAGTGTTTCTGGATGAAAGATTGCAATTTTCTAAAAGCAAGGAAGGCTATTGCTCCTCTTCCCTTCTTCTTCTATGCTTCCTGGGTACATTTTTGGTATGTTTTTCCTTTTAATTTGGTTGCAAACTTTTTTTGAATTTATAAATCTTTTGCGAAATCAAATCACTAAACCTTGATCTTAAATCTTTTACCTCAGCTTATAAATGACTAAACAACTCCCTCGAATATTTACACAAGATAGGGGAGTTTATAGACGTCTATGAAGCTTTTGCCCTCCAGGCAGTTGTTGGGGTTTCTTTCCTTTAAGTTTTTAATGACTTGTAAGATCATTGGCCAGTGAGAGATTCTCCCTCTCTCTCATCTTTGAGACCCATACAATTACCTTCAGCTGCAAGTAGATGGGGAGGGGGGGTGG
>VZZY01024864.1:72631-95451 GCA_013400335.1 Eurystomus gularis | reverse complement strand
GGTGGAATGTTATTTTTACTCTTCTGGGTGGCCATGGAAACAATGTTTCCTTAGGGGCAAGAAGTGCACCCATCACACTCTATCTTTGCAAAGCAGGTGTTGCTGAGCTGTTGCAAAGATGTAGTTTGGCTCCAACCAAAACTCAGAATCCCTGAGCATCTACTGCCTTGGATATGGATTTTTAAATTTTTAAAATTTTTTTTTTTTTAAATGCAAGAATACAGACAACTTCAGTATTATGCATTAAATAAATATTTCAAAAGTTAAGTTTGTGGAGGGATGCAGGGATGTCAATGTTTTATTAATATAGATGTTGGCTTGCTTATTGGCATAGTGTTTTCTGTGTCACGATTAAAGTATGTCTCTGTAGGGATCTGTCAAACAGGGGGATGGGGATAGTTCAAGCCAGTCACCTGTCAGTGAACACTTGTGATTGCTTTATGCACAGGGCAGGACACAACCAGTAACTCTGAGGCTTTGATCCGATCACTGCTGGGACCAGGAGCGTACTTTGAAGAGAAGTACTAAAGGTCTCTAGAGCTGTTAAGAAACACCCCTTCCAGATTTCCAAGGAACTTTTCAGGTGGAGAAGGCAGAAATCAGCCTCACTTGAGTCTTGTACACAAAATCCCTTTGGACTTTTGAAGGTACTTAGATATGTTGAAGCTGTCATCAGGTGGCAGTACTGAAAGTAATACAACTGCCTCTTTAAGAAAAATAAAAATAGAATCACCGTAAAAGTTTGCTGCACTGGCTGATTCAGGTGCTTGTAATAACTGTTTCCTTGGCTCTCAGTGCCAGAGAATCTCAGGTATCTGGTACGCTCAAATGAGTTATAAGTTATACAAATTATACATACAAATTGGAGGATGAGAGGCTGGAGAGGAGCCCCACAGAAAGAGATTTGGGGGTTTGGGTTGATGACAAGTTGAATATGAATCAACAGTGTGCTCTGGCAGCCAAAAGGGCCAACCATGACCTGGGGTGCATCTAGCACAGCACAGCTAGCAGGTCAAGGGTCATGACTGCCCCATTCTACACCACACTCGTGCCGCCCCACCTTAAGTATTGTGTGCAGTTTTGAGTTCCTCAATATAAGAAGGACATCAAAATATTTGAGTGGGCCCAGAGGGGGGTGACCAAGATGGTGAAAGGTCTTGAGACCAAGACTTACAAGGAGTAGCTGAGGTCACTTGGCTTGTTCAGCTTAGAGAAGAGAAGGCTGAGGGGTGACCTTGTTGCAGTCTACATCTTCCTGCCAAGGAGAGAGATGGATGGGGAGGTGCTGATGTCCTCTCTTTGCTGATCAGTGATAAGACATGAGGAAATGGAATGAAGCTGCCTCAGGGGAAGTTCAGATGGGACATTAAGAAAAGGTTCTTCACTGAGAGGATGGTTGGTCACTGGAACAGGTTCCCCGGGAAGTAGTCACAGCACCAATCCTGTTCAAGGAGCATCTGAATGATGCTTTTAGTCATATGGTTTAGTTTTAGGTAGTCTTGTGAGGAGCAGAGATTTGGACTTGATGATCTTTATGGGTCCTTTCCAACTTGAGATAATCTATTATTCTAGATGAGTGCCAGCAGGCTCCAGCTAGGAAATGCAAACAGAGATGAGGAAAGAGGGAAAGGGAGGTGCACCGGTGCATGTCCCTGTGAAAATGCAGCAAAGGTGAAAAAAAACAAATTTCAACCTGGGCATTTGGTATGGATCTTGCTGCAAGTGTGTCAACCCTGAATTGCCAAGTAGTTAATGCTGCTATGAAATACTAGCTTATTTTGTTGTGGGAATAAAATTACGAGAATTCACTGCTGTAAAGTTAGGGATTTAGTATCAAACTTTGGTTTAAGTCTCTGGTTTAAAATCAAATACCCATCTTTCCTTTAACTCAGCTGCAAAAAAAAAACAAACCTCAAACCAACAAATGTGTGCCCTGCAAAGCCAAACACATTATTCCTTGGTATGATGATGTTTACAGAAATTGATTTGCCTTAACAATCAGCAATCTAACCTCAGGACAGACCATTAAGTTTTTTTGTTGTTGTTTAATATTTATCTAAACTTGGGTTTTAAAAGGATGTTTTAAAAAGATACAGCATCTTGGCTGAAATGTCCTAAGAATGTTTTAACTGGCTATATTTACTTAGGTAATCAATAGACCAACTTATACTTTTTCTTGTAGAGTGGCTGGCATTGTAAAGACTTGTATTTAATTCCTCCAAGAGTACTACATAAAATTATTTCAAATAAAAATAAAGCATAGTTTAAAAAGTAATGTTAATTATTTATTGCTATAATTAAGCTGTATTAATGCCCTTTATTATCCATATTAAAAATTCAGAAGGATTTTCATCCCTTTCATCTTTATTAGATGTGTCATAACTTGTTATGTATTTTCATGAACTATTGATGAATATGAAATGCTAAAAAGCAATTTTTTCCTTTTAGTTGTAATGACTATATGGGGAATATATTAATATTAGAACAAGCAGTTACATTTTCTAGTTAGTATCATTTCTACTAATTTTCCTTAGTACAAAGGCAACATCATTAATGCATAAATCCTGCAACTTCTTCTAGATAAAAAATAAATCTTTTCCGTAGTATATGCCATAATTACCTATGTCTCCTTTTCTCATAAAAGTAATAGTATTTTGATAACATAAAGTGTGCAGAAGACATTGAACATATTGGTAAACACGATGATGAAATAGGCAGGAGCTTCAGTGTTAGAGACAAGATCACAGAGAAGTTCAGGTTTTGTATGAAAAAACTTAGAGGTCTTCTCTCAAAAATTTCAGTATTCACTCTTCTAATTTAAACTCATCTTTTGGACAGTTAATTACTTACTTGCAATAGAAAGATGATAGCATAAAAATAAAGTAGGATATGTCCATACTTAAGAAAGACTGGTGGGAGGAATTTGAAATATAGACCAACATGGGCAAAGTTTGTAATTTTAATTTCTATTTCTATTATTTTATCATTTTTACTTCTAACTCCTTAACTCTTCTTAATAACCTAGATATGATAAAGTGGTTTTAGGCCATAGACATGTTCTGATACATTTGACTTCCAGGGTATTTCTAAAGAATTTGTGCTACCTTATGCTGACCAGGGCTTTTAATAAAACTGGTGGCATTTATATTCCTAAATCACTTAACCGCTTTGGGAAAATCCATGTTTTAACTACCTAAAAGAAAAGTGTGAATGCAGACTATGCTTTAATGTTAGTATTTCTACCTAGAAACTTAAAAACCCCAAACTTAATGTTTAGAAAGTGGAAGTAATTATGCCTCTTTAACACCAAGGCAATTTCTTTTCTAAGTTACAGCAATGTTAAGCAACTAAGAGAAAATAATACAATAAAACTAGAATTGGAGCCCTCAGACAACAATATTCTTCACTACTCAACCAAATCTATTTGTAGATCAGTTGCCTTTTTTAGGGGAGAAATTGATTGAATAGTGTTATGCATTTTCATAAATGAATCACAGGAGGAGTCACTGCTCATGCAGAAAAGCTAAGAAGCTGCCTAACTACCTGCACTACCAAACATTTCTTTTAAGGGGCCATTTTATTTCTTTGCCTCTAGATATGTTGCAAAATTCAAAAGCAATATCCTCACATTCACGTCATTAAAATCTGCATTCACAATTTATTCATTAAACATGGTAATGAAAAGCAGCAATGCACAAGGTTTTGAAGTTAGTTTTATGAAAGCTCATGCTGATCGCAATTTAAATAAAGAATTTTAACAATTATTTAAGTCTCTTTGACCTGAATTATTCCACACAGGTGTAAGGAAAGTGAGGCAAATATAAGACAGGAAGAAATTGGAAAATTGCATCAGTGAGAAAATGGGAGTAGTCTATAATTGTTTGGCATTGATCTTGTACAATAAAGCAGTTCTATAACTCAATTTAAAGGCCATCATGATTTGCTTAGTTACTACTATTCCAATATAGCCTAAAGCAGTCAGAACGAGCTGCTAATTTAACTATTACTCAAATAATAGAGATAAATTAGAACTTCCATCTTTTAAACTTTTACGATAGCATTCTATTCGTTTTTCCCTCAGAAAAATATATCATTGCAAACTCAATTAATGAAAAAAAAAAAGAATAAGAAAAAGAATATAGATACCAGGCAAAAGTTATGATAGAAAGTGTACAGTAGCATCACTCAGAAGCTCAGGCAGTAAAGACAGGAGTAAAACCTAGTCCTCCAGTGCAGCAATAGCTGTACTCATTTTTCCCTCTCTGTTACTATTCCAGCTTAGGCAAAGGGGATCCTTCAGACCATAGTCTCTTTCATTGCTTAGATGTAATTTATCTGCAGATCCATTCCACTGTGCAGTGAAAAAGGCAGAGATTTTGAGGGAAAGGGTAAATCATAAAATAATTTAAGATGGTATTGTAAGCCACAGGCAATAGAGGCAAATGAAGGCTGCACAGAAAATGTCACTATTTAGATATTTTTGAAAAATGAGAGCATTTATTTTACCAACTGAAAGATTTCACTGTCTATTTAATCAGATGAACATTATTAGTAATGGACTGAGAATTATTGGATAACTCTCTGAGGCCAGAGAAAAACAGTAACTAAATACGCTCTTCAGTCTACAGACTATTCCACAATACAGTAAGTATTGTTCAAAATAAAAATCACTCTTGGGAAAAATATAACACATTATAGTCTGCTCTTTGGATAGTGAAGAAAAGATGCTGCTGCAAGTATTTTATTCAAAACATTAAATAGAGTGGGTACAGCTCCCAGAAGACAGTATTTAGAAGCAGAAAATACTTAAAGCATCAAAATCAAAAGTACATCAAAAGGCAAACAGCAACCTATTTGTCATGGCAGCCCATCAGTAACATAATTGCATGACAGATTCATCCAGAGGAAACTTGAAGGATGCTAACAGAGGTGTCTGATGGGAGTCTTTTGGGAGACAGATGCCACTTTTGGAAAAATAGACTTTATGGCTAGAAATTGGATGCTCTGTGATTGTTGTCCAGAGATAAAATGGCTGAAAATACGGTTGAGTGTTATACAAACAGAACCCAATTTCTTCAGTAGTGGCAGCAGTTTAACAGTATGTTGACTGGGAGCATATGATGGCAACATAAAGCCTCCCAGACTCTTTTTGAGAAAGAATCATAAAAGGACTTTGCTACGTCATTTAATTTTTAAGAGTACCATCTAGAACCTTTTACCTCTTTTTATGAATATAGTGAAGACAGCGCATGTAGTCTGTAAAGGGCTTTAGAGTCCTCTAACCTAAAGACATAAATGCATTGTTACTAAGGAATTATACTTGTTCAATATAATTATCTTACCTTAGACGTTAGGTTATCTTCAAAATTGTTTTGGTTTAGTTTATGTTACACATATTGTTATTTGAGATGCTTTTCAATGAAATGCCAGCAGTTACTCTGTGGCCTCATCTTATCATAAACATTTTTTCCAACAGATGAATCCCCCGCATTCTCAGCTGGATGATGAATCGGTGCTTGGAAAGTTCTCAGTATATCATTTTTAAGCACAGTGAATACCATAAAAAGTTATATATGTCCCTGACTGTTCATTACAGTACTTGAAAGGAGCATAACGTTGGTGTTTGAAGGCTTAATTTCCATTGTAATTTACTAATTGCTTCATATGAAAAAAAACACAAGGCACTGGATAGGCAGGGTTTGCCCTCCTCTTATTCATAGTACAGGCATTAAGAAAAAACATACAATGAGGTATATTGACTGGAATGAGTGCACATTCTGGCCCCCTATGCAGCCTTCAAAGGCCTGATTTATATGTGGCTGTGAACTGAAATGAGAAAGGAAACTATGATAACATGGGGTCACTGGGCTGGTTGCATTCACACAGAAGAAGGAGAGGGGTGAGTGTGCTGGTCTGCAACCTACATGTGTTAACTGACGTGCACCTGGCAAGATGTAGCCAGTTGCTGCTAAGTCCTGGAGACTGTCTCACTGCATTACATTTTTCGTGCCTTCTGCATAGGATCTCCCACTCCAACTCTTTCAACTCATGGTTGAAACTCTTTGTGTGAAGGGCAAAAGTATAATCCTTAATCTGTGATCAGAAAAAAAGGAAATATCACATGCCTACACAAGATGAGTATTCTTTCTACCCTTGTAAAAGGAACCTGAATTTGTCACTGAGAATTCATCTGAAATCCAGTTCACCCAACTTTTAAGCACTAGCATAGCTAGTTTAAATTGGTTTCCACAGAACCCACTGTATCCTGCTTCTGACAACAGGTTTAATTTGCTTGGAAATCAAAAGTAAAATCCACACCCTTTCTGCAATGCAAAACATTGTGCATATTTAATGAGATAACATTTTACACTCTTACTCTGTAAACAGCACTTTTAAGGTTTATTGAAATAGGATTTAAATGTAAAATCTTCCTTCTGCTGCTGTTTTTATCTTTTACAATAGCATTAAATACACTTTATAGCTATTCATCCTAGTACATTCCCTAGAAGAGGTGAGATAATGAAATAGTTTTCCTGTAAAATTTCATAGGACTACCTCCTTTTCTGAGCAGATGCACCAGTATATACTAAAGCACATCTGAAATTTTTCTCTTTGTGGCAACCTAAGATGAAATACTGATGTAGCATTTGACAACACGACTTGGTTTGAGTTGGTTTCCCATGTATCCTGCTCTAATTTTGAAGCACAAAAGAAATGAAAAAAATACAAAACCAACAACCTCAAAGTAATTCTGAGTGAACAAAAGGAGGCCTTGCCATGTGTTTGCTCAGTGGAGGGTATAGTTCAGCACAGTTGTTGTTCTGAAAGTGGTCGTCATGGGAGATAGGGTACCGTGTTTGTTTCTGTCCTTTGAAGTTTATGCCTTATATTTAACCTTTCCACAAGTCTTCCTTGGAGCTTTGGATGACAGACAATTCCATATCAGTGAAACAAAATTGCTCCCTGCATGTTTCTTAGGGTGTCAGTAACAACCCACATTTGGGAGCTCAAGGTAGATTTGAATGCAGTAAGTGACTTTTGTTTACAGACTGCCTGAAGGAGTGAATTTCACCCATTCTGAAATCAATGAATCAGCCGTGTCATGAGTGAACCCCTGGAAATCCAGCATCTGGAACATCTTTTTTTCCTGCTGTGGCTCTACAGATTGGTTTCCTGGAGAAGGCATACCATTTTTTTCACTCTTCCCAATGTGAAATAAAAACAGACACCTTCCATGTAGTCTTGAAAACCCTTTGCTACTTCAGATACGGATATTTGCAGTTTCAGCATTTCTTCAGTTTAGATACTTCATATTAGAGTTGGCTTTGAAAATTTCCTTAGAGATCAATGAACATTGCAAAATAATTGATAGTGTACTTTACTGCTATCAAAGCTTTTAATAAAATACAAGTTATAAAAGAAATAATGCCCTAAATCCTAGTGGAATAAATATAATTCTTAATGATAGTTCCAGTACTTTTTCTGATTCTGTCAGCTTCTGTGAAAAATTTTCTTTTTGCAGCTAGAACAGTCAGAAGATATGTGTGGCTATAAAATAGTTTCTCATTACTTTTGGGTGTGGAGGAGCATAAAATATTAGCCACAGACTTCACTAATGATTACACACTGTATATAAGCATGAGGAATAAAGAAACAGATACATTGCTGACTTTGGACAGGTTGAACTATTTAAGAGAAGGAATACATATCAAAACACATACCAGTGGCACAGACTTGCGATAAAACAATCAGAAATAAATAGCTCTCTTCAAAGAATATTTTTTGAAGACCTTTCCTGTCAGTTGTAAGAAGCAAACATAAAGACCATCATCTGTTTTTCCCCTTCTGCTTGCTCCTTTTAAGCTCAATCCTTTCAGGCTTTCCAGAACATATTCAGTGTGCCTTTAAGACTTTCCAGAATATTTTGTTCTGAACGTTGTGTCTACAGGTTTCCTTTGCACATCTCTACCAGCAGTCACCCAGAGTTCCCAGGTGGCACTCTGTTTTCACCCCCATCAGCAAAGACTAATTTCCAATATTTGGTTGTTGCTATCTCCATCCTAAGATGCAAGAGAGAGCAACAAATTTGTTCTGATCATAATAAATCTAATAAATATTTGAAGACATAGCACAAGATATTCAACTAACAAATGCAGCAGAAATAGGATTCAAACGTCCCATCAGATAATGCTGCAGATATCTATCTAAACATGTGTAGGAGTATTATACAGACCTTATACAGGCAAGTGGAAGGTAAGAGATAGTTTTTCTCTAGGCAAAAAAACTATATAGCAACACAGATGTCAATGTCCACCTGAGGAGGTATATCCACACAGTAAGGAGCCCTGTGGCACTCTGCGTTTTCTGGGACAGTGATCTCCATCACTCACTGACAGCTCTAGCCAGTGCTTAGCATGTCAGTGGCAGGACCTGCTGCTCCTGCTTCCTGCTCTGATACCCAGCATAGACCTGACATCCACCACTGAGAAATATATTGTGCTGAGGAGTGAATCTCTAGACCTTCCCATAGGAGTCAACTATCAAGCATAATGTGTTTACTTTTTACAGTCTAAAATGCAATCAGTGCAAGAGACAAGCATGTGTCACCAAGACAAAAGTAAGCTAGGCATGAGTCTCTGCATGGAAATCAGCTGGAGATTTGCTACCTGATGCAGTGTTATTAGAGTAACTTCTAGGCTCTCCAAGGGTACATCAGAGATGCAGCTGCAGTGCATGCACAGATCTGAGCAGGTCTCAGTCATCCTGGTTAACCACTGAGCTACAGCATCATAGCACTCAGCACGGGTCACTTAGCCAAACTCAGGGTTGGGGAAAGGCATACTCCTTCCCAGTACAGCTACATTGCTATGGGTACATTCATCTTCTTCTGGAAGTACAAACATTTGTTAAACTATGAGAGTCATAATAAGGTTGATGTTTGAGTTCAGATCCACAACTTGCAAATTACAAACCAATTTTTGTAAGATACTTGGACAAAATAATGAATGCTCTTCCCACTCTTCCCCTATTTTCTGAAAATACATCCCTCCTCCAGGCTTATTTGGTAGGATTCAGATCCAATACAAAGGAAAATGTATAGAGAAACTTAATCAAATGTTAGCATTTGATCATAAGACCCTCTCTACATTTGGCCAGAGCTCTAGTACTGTGAATACTCAAAAGCAATTAACTGAACCCACACAGCTATTTAAACTTCTGGTACAGAATTCATAGGGTTTTTTTATAGAAATGTATGTAGGAATCCTTCCATTCCTCTTCTGCATAAACTTGTTCATGTTTGATAAAAATGAATTAACTCACCTCAACAAGGGATTTTTGAAATTTCCAAGTGTTACAGATGATTTGGACAGAAAAAAATGAGACTTCATATGCCAGATTTGCTCTGGCTTTCTGAAAGATAACAAAAGTTCTAAATTTTCAGTCCATTAAAAAATCCTGCATTATTTGAAAATATATATGATAATTACATACAGAATACCATCCTTCTTTTCCTAACTGAAAGTAAGGATCACAGTAGTACATTATTTGACATCCAGATGCTTTCTAAAGGAAGAAACATTTTTTCCTGCTGAAAAAGCTAGGATTTATGCAGATAGCTATAAATATAATTAATAGAATTACCTGCATAAATCCTTTTATTTGAACAGGACTCCACAATTTATATAGACTTAATGTAATTTTGGGCTCAGTATATTATTTACCATATAAGGCATTTTTTTAAAAAGATCTTTACTCAGCTCGGAGAATTTAATACATTTTGTTTGCTACATAAATCTGTTATGGCTATTTAAATAACTTCTCTAGTGTCCTATTAATGCTGTTCCACAGCAGGCTCAGGAATCATGTTTGAGCAAAAAGTGGTACTTAAAAAGTTTGCTGTTGAGTCACTGCTAACACAATAGATCCCACCTCAGTGAGAAAGCTTGTATTTCATATTGGGTGTTGATCAACTCCCCAGTGCAGGGCCAGAGCTCTTGGAGGTCTGATTTTTTTATCATAGCTGGAAACCATGAATAGGATCTCACCATAGCAGCCTAAAAAGGTGCTACTGTAGAGCAGGTTCTTTTGGTATTACAGGAAGAAAATAAAGATGCAATCCTTTCTTCTGGCTGAGGCCATTGATTCACATCCTGGGGAAGCAAAAGGAGGTAGGCAGAGGGGAGGAGGGAGTCCTGTGTCCTATGAACTGTATTTTTAACACTTGATCCTGCTCCTTCATTACATCCAGGCAATGAAAAAACCCCCAAACAACAAAACAAAAAAGCAACCCCAAAAAACAAAACAAGAAAAGTAAGGCTGCTGTCAATGCAACAGGAAGAGCACTAGGCATCTATCTTCAATAAAATGAACCTTCATGCAATTCATACTTAAATGACAATTGTTTCAAATTGCTGATGGTATTGTGTTTTTCCCCATAGATAGACAAATGCAGGTGACAGGAGCATTGATTAAATTATCTGTCTTGTGTGTAGCAAATGCAAAGATTATATACCGTTTTTATTTTTTTTCCTGGGAAATCTAGAAGTACAGATAATACTGCAGGGTTATTAATTAAATAAAAAACTTTAAACTAAAAAATGCTAAGTGTTAGTATCAGTCACAAATGAAACATTTCTGCCTTTTCTGTGAAATGTAGACTTAGTCTAACAGCAGTGAGTCAATCCCTTCTTTTTTTTTTATTTCCTTTGTAACTAACTCCTGCTTTGTTTGTCCTTATAGTCAGGGCTCTTCATACAAGGCCTGAGCACTAAAACAGGTTTTTCATGGATCTTGAATCAATTCCAAAGAGATGTGTGTAGGAATTTTCATGTGGCCAGCCTGCAAATGATGTTTTATCATTACTGTTTTCCCAAATAAATAATTAGTGCCCAAAATCCTAGGCTCTGGCTTTGAAATAGATCATGAAATGTCATGTCCATTGTACAGGGTTTTAGTAGTTGGGCAGCACATGATTGAGTAAAAATCCAAGAAAACCTACTGAGTTTCCATAATGTTCTAATGTAATGCTGCTTCTTGCTTTAGATGATTTGGGGAGATACAGTTTAATATGGTCATCTCTTTCCCTGCATTATTATAAAAACGCAGCTGTTCTTATATCTCATATGCCATTTGATCTTTTATTGGCACGTCCCAAAAAATAAATCTTAACAGAAAATACTGCTCCATCATTCAATATTCAGCTTTACAGAAAATGGCTTTTCAGCCTTAGTGAATAAAACATCTGCCCGATATGCTCAAATCCTGTCACTGGCATAACTGCTCACAGAGGAAGCATGGCATCCACTCCCACTCTGTCACACAACACTCAATCCTATAAAGAGCGGCAAAATGCAGAGCAGGGAGCAAATGTATCATCAGAAAGTCAGTAACATGTAACTAAATAACCTCTCTTTTGTGCCTCTGACTGTATCTGGCACAACCATTACATGATTTTTATTTGTTGTTAGTGCTGTGGTTTGTTTCCATTTTGCATTTTCTTTTACTGGAGTCATGGCTCTACCTATTTTAAACTATCTACATAAACCTGCAGAAAGCGAGGAAAAATTTATTCCTATACCACACAATCCAGCTGAGACTCTGGTCCTACTAGAAAGGCAAAAAATTGCTTCCCCATTACTGTTAACCTCCTACTTTTCCCCGGAGAGCAGGAAAAGCCACTCTGCAGAGCTGCTATTTCACTTTTGTCTGTACACCCATGACCAGAAGGGACATGAAGAGGCTGGGATGAGGAAGACTTTTATTTCTGCCCTCTCTCCCTCTTGTCTCTTTGCACTGTGCTGCTCTGCAAAGGGAAACATGCTGCTTTCCAAAGGTCCCCAAACCCGCTCTTTTTTTCTCAGGAGCTGTGAGAGTACAGGAGGAGCACCTGGACTGCCAGATATGGCAACATTGTGCAACGGGACGGTCTGCAGAAGCTCCTAGGGCAAAGACAAGCAAAGGGCAGCTGGAAGAAGGACCTGGATGTCAGCAGAGTGCTGGCCCATGACATGACCTGGCCAGTGGTGAAGAGAGGGCACTTCACCTGTTGTGACTTTGGGGCTGACATCAACGTGGGTCTTGGGTGACCTGAGCCTGGTGCCATTTTGTATAAACACAACACAGAGCCAACGCAGGCATTGCTGACAGTAAACAAGGAAACCGTGTGTAGGAGAGGCAGGAGTTTCAAAACAAGACTGCTCTAATCCAAACCTGCAAATTTGCTGTAGCCAGACAAGGTGTGGCTAAACTAATTTGGGCCCTGTATCAGACAATCACATCTCTTTTGAGTGAGGCTGGTTTGACCAGCACAGGTAAAAGTGCGCATGCCTTATGCCACCAGCCCCCTCTAGTCTGCTCCATGGGCAGCACAGGAACATTCTGTTCATCAGGAAGGAGGAGGCACCCTGTCCAGCCCTCTATTATACTTTTTCCCTCTGAAAGCACCAATAACAAAATGTTCTCCTTCAGTTGCCTAAGGGCCAATTAAAATAGTTACAGAATGACAACACCTTACTTAGTACAGATAAAGATCGAGTACAGTGGTCTACATATCATATTAAATCACTATCTTTCCTTCTACTGTAGAGTGCAAGATAAAATGTGTAATTCTGGCACAAGGCATCTCAAAATGCTAGATGCTATATTATAGTGGTGTAAAAATGTGCTACAAAGTACATAGAGAAGAAAGTAGAGAGTATTTGTCCCAAGGGATTTAAAAGGAAGTGTAATCATAATAATGGAATATATCACCTTTTTTTTTTTTGACTAAATAAATGCAAGGTAAAAGCCCTGATACACAATTTATACCCAAGAGATTTTTTTTTTTTAAAGATTCAGCTGTCAAAACTTGTGGGATCATAAAACCTGAAACTGGTTCTTCTGTAACTGTTCACAGATAGCTTTTTATCCAATTTGAAATTCACCCTCTAAGGACACAGGCATCTGCACACAAAGTCATGCATGAAGAAAAGCTACAATTTTTAATTGGTTGAATTTTCCTTTATTTATTCCTATCATATATACTTTCACGATTGTATTTCTATTACAGGCATTCAAAATTTCTACACTTTTGTGATATTTTTAAAAAAGAATGCATCTGAGTCATGATGGAAAGAAAAAAAAAAAGGAAGAAAACATAGCAGCAGCAGCTGTACTGCTTTGGGAGTCAGACTAGGGTGGTGGACTAGCATTTGCTTGCTGCGCCTCCCTCACCCTAAGGAGGTGCAACGATGGGAGTCAAATGGATGGTCCAATGCTGTTCATTAGTGAGACGCCTCCAGCCACATTTAGCAGTTGCAGAAGGATAGGAGGGGTATGTGGCATCCCCAAGAGTGCAGCGAGGGGCACTTTAGTGTGACCTGTCTCAGAGCTGCTATGCTAAGCTTAGGTAAGGATGTTCCTGATGTCCATAAAGCGGAGCAGCACAGAGAAAATAATGTTTTCCTGGCATTTCTCAAAGGTCATGTGGTGCTTTTTTGGCTGAAAACAATATTAAAGAAAGGAGCAGTGATCAAAGAGAGAAAAGGGGTTGGGAGAAGCCTGCTTTGCACAATTTGTCCTTATCCGTTACAGAAAAGTGGCATATCGACTGTCTGTCGAGCTACTTTGTAGGAGTGATCTGGCTGTTTGTCCTAATCACAGTAAAATACAGATAACATAACAAAAGACATGGGGTGTAGTGCTTGTTTATAGACTGACTTCTGCTGCTATTAATCAGTACTGCAGAGCTGTAACCCATGTATTTAATTGGAAAGATGTGTTTTTCCAGAAAACTTAAAGAAATTTGCACAGGACTCCCGAGGAGGTCATCTCATCAGAGAAAAGGTGACTTGATTCAATTCTTCTGGCAGTGTATTTAATTAACAAAACTAGCTTTATGCAATACAATTTTGTATGTGTCTTTATTTAGTGTCTTGTGTCTGACACGCTGTTCGCTCTTGGCATACAGACTCTCACTTTGATGGTCTCTTTAGTTCTCAGTCATTAGAAAAGTGTATTTCATCAGAAAAGCATATTCCCATTGTTTTAAATTTTCACAGAGTATATTCTCCTTTTACTGGAGCACAAGGAAGTAAGAAGAACTAAGCAAGAAAACATGATGCTGCCTGGATTTTGGGTCTAGACATGGTTAAGAGGAGCACCGCACCAAGATGAAGAAGATCTGCACAGATTTTCAAGATTTGGTAAAAGTATACTAATAATCGGGTAAAAAACCCCCCAAAACAGTTCTCTTTCTTATACTTGTTGGTTCCTAAAAAGGAGATAGTACTTTCTTATCTCACAGCAACACAGAAAAGATAAAGTCTGTTTGTATGGCTGTGGTATTTCAGAGAGGAGGCTGCAGGTAGATAGCAGGAATCACTTCCTGACCTCTCCTCCCCTGTAGGGAATAGTGGGAAATGGATGAATAAGTACAGGGAAGAGAAGACATTCATTTTGTGCTGATGTAGAGTATCTGCAAATCTTATTTGTAAAGGAAGCAACATTCTTCAGGAGGCAGATGCTATCTCCTGAAAGGTTTGGGTTAGTTTTTTTTTTTTAAGATAGGAATACTGGTCAGGCTGAGATGGGAAGGTGGTGATTTGACACATCTACTCATTAGCATCTGCTACTTATATTGTTATACTCTAAAATACAGATTTTCATGAAAAGGCCTCAGGTTCACCTGTTTCTCACTTCTTGATCTGTGCACAAACATGACATTTAGTCACATATGCTAAATAATTCAAAGCACTATTTAAGAACAGGACACCATATACTTTTCTGCAGTAGAGAAATATAGTGTCCTTATGTTTTCCTATTATGCTGCTTCACTCCTTGCTTACATTTGTTGCAACACAGAAAAGAAGAAGATTTTTTTTTTTCTTTAGTCCCTTATGGAAGTTTTTAACCAGTATCCACAAACTTATTTTATGGAATCTATCAGAGGAAAGAGGAAGGAAGAAATACGTTTTGAAAGTAGTTTTTAACATATGCTGCAAGGCCAGGGACTGGATCAGTACAGAGAATTAATTATTTCCCTGTTTCCAGAGTCTGTACCATCATAAAGCCCAGAAGAGGAAATCTGTAGACTGGAAAGTAGGTCCTACCTGCATTATTCTGTAAATTAGATTTTCTGAGTGCTACACTCACTTTAATTCAAAAGGAATGATATAGTAAGCAAATCTAAAAAAAATTACAAAGTGGCATTGATTCCACTGAAAGAGCCAAACATTCAATTATTTTCAAGAAAAACATTGTGTAACAAAGTCTTAGCTTTTAAGTGCAAAAAATATAACAAACATAGTGTTAAATTTCTGAAGTTTAAGAGTCAAAAATCATCTATCAAAAGCTAAGGCTTGGCAATATTAAGCCAGTTGCATTGCTTTGCACTGTGTACCTTAGCACCACAAATTAATACATTAAGATTTAAGCTAAAAAGGAGAAAAAAGTAGAAAATCCTGAATGTATGCAGTGAAAACCATGTAAAGAAAAAGAAAACCTTTTGTGATGTATATACACAGTAATGTTTTTGTGAGCATGGTGTTACAAGCACTCTTTGGCTCTAACTTAACCCCTGCTATAGGCTGTATGATGCTGTCCTCAGACCCTCTGATGGTGTAGCTCCCCTGGCTCACCCTTGGATGATCACTGACAGCATGGCAAAGGTGTAGTTTTCTAAGTAAGTGCCTCAATCTCATCTCTCTTACTTCAAAGGGTGTCTGAAAATGTCTGTTGAAGGCAATAATGAATCCAATGATTCATAAACTCTCTCCGGGCACTGGTATTTCACACTCTTCTAACTGGAAGAAAAAAAAAAACGTGTGTAACTGAACCTGTCTGTCAAGTCACTGATTTCTGAGGGAAAAGAAATGCATGCATATTTTGGAATGAGAAGGAAATTTCTCCCATGTCACCAAAAAGTGATTAGCACAACAGTAGCAACAAGCCATAAACTGGGACAGCATATATTAAAGGTGTACTGTGGAACATTCAGTGCTGGATGCAGAATAATTCTTTTCTTCCCAGTGTTCCTATTAGGAATGCAGGAACCATCGGTATAGTTATGCATACATATGGTTAGACATGGGCAAGCTGAAAAGGGAAAGTAAAAGTCTAGCGCGTCTTTTAAGGCTAAAGGTTGATCATATTCACTCAAGAAGGTCAAGAGTATATCGGTTCTGACAAAGCTCTTCTACTCCCAGAGGTGGAAGGGGTGGAAGAACAGAACTAAGGCAATATTTCCAGATCAGATTTTGAGATGTCATGCTTTTTAATTGGTGGGACTTGTAATTTCAGGGATCAGCTGCACCCACTGTGAGAGAATGGAAGTAAACAGGTCTCCTCTCAGCACATTACAGCACTTGTGGTCCATCTTCTCCACTTGCTGAAAGGATTGGTCAATGCTGGACATGCTGCCAGCACTGTACTGCTGTGCTTGACACAGGATGAAGGGCTTGAGCCATGCAGGTGGACACAGGACAGGCATTGTGCTTCCCTGTACCTCGATTTTGTCCTCAACCCCTTTCTCCACCACATATGCATACTTTCACTTTTAGGGCTGCATTATCATAAGATTTGGAATTGGGTAGTCTAAGATTTTTAACTCTTTTTCTCTTAAACCTTGTGGTCATTTATTAATTAATTGTCCACACTGTTATTTCCTTGTAACAATGCTAGGGCAGTTGATAGGCCCTGCTTCAGGTTCAGTATTCAACCTGTCATTCAGTGGGAATCTGAGACAGACCTGAGCAGCAATAATCTACATTAGTTTGGCCTCTGAACTTTTACATTGTAGATACTAAATTTTTAGATGGTTTTGCATTAAAGATAACCTCGTGAAAATAATAGCATACAGATTATTTTGCTCTTAAAGTTTTTTTCCTAACATCTCTGCTTTGTTTCAGAGTGTCAGCCCTGCTATATTCTCCACTTTCCATGAACCCATCCCTGTCCCTCTGCCTCTATCCATTTACTTTTAATTGTCAGCTGTTCCCGTGTGATTATTCGTGAGCTGGCATTTGCCTAGTACCAAGTAAGGCAAATGCATATACGCAAGCAGCCAGGTGCTTTTGATTATTGCTATTTACAAGTGAGACCAGAGTTGTGCACGTCGCAGTTTGGAAGCCTCTTTCTGTATCCTGGATTCTTTGTATTTCTCCATCATAATCTCTTTGTTTAAGGATGAGCAGTTGTTTTTTCAGACCTTTTCATTCCTTGATCAACACGTGTGAGGTGTGCTTGGAAAGGGCACATTGTCCTATAGGGAATCTATGGCTGCCTCAGTGTACTTTTATTGTTGCAGACTCAAAGGCTTGAATCTCTATCAGTGTCTGGTGCTTTGTGACAATTTTGCTCCGCACCAACTACTTTCTCTCTACGGGATTTATACTTCTTTTTTCCTTCTTTAACACAAAAACTCTTCACAGCAGACTGTGCGATCTTCCAGAGGAAACAAAGTAAAGCAAAACAAAGCAAAACAACAAACTATAAAGCAATACCAACACAAAAGCCTGGTTTCAACATGGAGTTAAGCTATCACTTCTTTATTTCAAAATGCACATGATGTACAAATGCAAGTGTCAGAATCGCCTGTAGCATAAGCCACAATAAGAAATAGTATGTTTGCTATACCTGAACAAAAAGATCAGCTGGAGAAAGATGAAAACAGATCTTTTCTTTCCTTAATAAGAAGGACTGCCAAATCAGAAGAGAGAGAAGTGACTTGCTTGTACATATACAGGCACGTAGTTTTTATGTTGGGTTGTGGTAATGCAAAATAGATTATTAAGTTAAAAGAGAGGGTTTAGACAAAGAGCAGTCCAAAAGAAACCACTTTATCATGATCTCTGATCAATAAATGAAATTTATAACATCAGAAGAGGTCTCTCTGTGTTTGCAAATGAACAATAGGCCATGACATGTACACATTTTTTTCTACCCATCATGTGAAATAATGGCTATTCGCAAGCAGGATAGTTCCTAATTTATTTTTCTAATAATCCAGGCACTGAGTAGCTATAATACTTATTGATTATGATTCTTCCAAATCAATAGCATATTGTCAAAACAATCCTTCAGTTGCTTCATAAAACAAAACAGAATTTGATAAAGTAGTATTGGCTGTATGGGAACAACACCAAATGCTTCTTAATATGCAATCATTATGTAATGCTACCAGCAATGACTGGGGCATCGCCCACCTAATTTTAGTTATCCAAAGGATAGATTTCCGTCTATCATCTAAGCTTGCTTCTTAGTCAGTTGGTCTACAGAGGGTAATGGATAGGCTTCCAAACCAGATGAAATTAGTAAACTTCTGAAGATGCTAAGCTCTCTTCAATTGCTACAGCAAGTCATAGTACCCTAGATAGCCCAAATGGACCCCAACAGAGCTATTAACCTGTGTATAACTAACTATTTGGGGGGGGAAGGTTGGAAAGACTTATTAGGGAGCCAAAAATCCTGTTTGCTGACAAGTTCCTGGAGCAGGATTATAATCTCTTTCTCATATTGCTCTTCCCCTTCCACTGATGCGCTGATGCACATCCTCAGGAAGAAACACATATTGACTTAAGAAACACACAGAATAACTGTGAAAGAAAGGATCCAACCCAATTTTCTTCCTATATATCTGGATTGTCTTTCAACCTCAAACAAAAATCTTGACTCTGTCTCTCAGAATCCTGAGATTAGGTTTAAAAACACTAGGACATTTTTTAAAAAGAATTGTTTCCCTTTGTAAGTTTCTGAACTTTTTTGGGTACAGGTGTGCCACATCCTCAAGTATTTCTTAACACTTAATGACACTTGTCATTAAAACATTTTTAGTTATTATTGATAGCCTTCATTAGTATATTTGCATGATAGAAGGATACCAGCATGGTGAATCTTTACTCTGGAAACAGGAATTCAAGAAAAACACCAAATATTACAGAGATAACTGCTAAAGTTGCAACTTTTTGCAGTTTTTAGGACTTCGAGCTATCCTACATTGACAGCTGAAAAAGGCTAAAGCTGTTGCTACAATGCAACACAGTTTACGTGTTTCAGTAGGTTTTCGGTGCTAAACTCCCTTACACTCACCGAGGGAATCTTTTCATTCACTGCTCTGGGTTTTTGACCAGGACTGTGACAGAAAAAATGGTTCACCCAGACTAACATCCTAAACTTCTCTCATCTTCTTATGCAGGCTACACAGAAAGCAACTTAAAAGGAATCTATCTTCCTCAACACTGAATTAAAAAACATATTTTAATCAATAACACTTAATATTTCATTCTGAGACAGACAACAGTGCCTGTTTGTGATCCAGGAAAATATCCCATGTAAGCGGGTTATCAATAGAGTTTCTTGCAGTATCTAAAGTTTTCATTTTCTTGAGATCCAGAAGAATGGCACACAACTATTCTCTGAGGTTTTGTGAGCAACAGCAAATGAAGCCCACTGAAATGTTTTCTCTTACCTAGACAGATGTTACTGCAAGCTAACAAAAGAAATACCAAAGGAAAAAAAAATCCAGAGAACAAATGCAAGCCTTGCTCACTGAATAGCCATTTGACATGCCTTTTCACAGTTTACCCCTTGAGCAAAGGTCTCTGTGATAAAGATAAGCTCACATTGTAAATGCTTACTTTGTAGCCAGCTACAGTGAACTGTGCTAAAGGAAATATTTGTAGTTAACATTACTGTCCAAATTTCTTGCCATTTTTGAGATAGCCAGAAAGAATACACAGCTCATGTTTCTATCAGAGTAGTACTTCTGCCCAATTGTTAGAGACCTGTGTTTTAATACAGGTATAATGTACATTGTGTACTGTCAACAGGTTACATAACTTAATGTAAAAGTAATCTTGAGATATATATATAGATATATAGTCCGCTTATATTTGAGGTCAACATTTGTACTGAGTTTGGCTGGGATGGAGTTACATTTCTTCATATGTTGCTCGTAAGCATATACAGAACTTTTACTTTACCTATGCGTAGAATCATAGAATGTTCTAGGCTGGAAGGGACCTCTAGAGGTCATCTGGTCCAACCTCCCTACACAAGTAGGGACATCACTACCTAGGTCAGGTTGCTCAGAGCACCATCAAGCCTGACCTTGAATGACTCCAGGGGTGGGGTCTCCACCACCTCTCCAGGCAGCCCATTCCAGTGCTCTATCACCCTCATGTTAAAGAACTTTTTTCTAATATCCAGCCTAAATCTATCCTTTCCTAGCTTAAAACCATTACTCCTTGTCCCATCAGTACAAACCCTTTTCAATAGACCTTCCCCTGCCTTCCTGTAGGCCCTCTTCAGATACTGGAAGGTCACTCAACCCACAAGTTTTCTCACTTTTACCCTTCTGATTCTCCTCCACCCTCTGCGGGGGGAGTAAGTGAGCAGCTGGGTGAGGCTGAGCCGTCCACCGGAGTTAACCCACAACATACTTGTTTTAGGGTCATCTAAAGTGTGGTATAATGCCTTAAATTCATTCTAGCTTTGGCTATGATTTAAAATGTAAAGTTACATGTAGGAAATGAAGCTCAATACCAGATTCAGCCTGTCCTCCATTTTCTGGTTTTAGAATACAAGAATGTGCATGAAGATAGAATGACGACATTAATTTGTGTTGTCATTTACACAAAGCAAGGGCATTCTTACAACTGATCTCACTACACAGTGAAGTGTAAGCTATAGGCATGTTCAATCTTTATGATAACTGCAGATAGAGAAAAATGGTGTAATGCTCACTTCTGTGGCTAGGATAGTCCAACTTGGAAAGACACACATTTTCCTTCTGCAGAGCACTGCGGGCTTTCATGTGGCATTCTAGAGTTACTGACATGTGAAGAGGATGTTGCTCAGGTGATAGTACATTAAGCTTCAATAAAATACTTGATCACTACCCTCCTTCTAGCTTTGTAAATCAAATTTTAAGTTTCTGTTTTTGAGACATTTTCCTTCAAGAAATGTTTAAGACAATACAGCCAGAATTGCAAAAGAGGAGTCTAAAGCCTACTACCAAATTTGTGCTCTCCACATTTTCAGAGATGATCATGTATTTACGTTCAGTTGTGAGCACAAACTGTTTAGGCATCTCATAATCCAATTTTGACTTATGAATGCACAGCTTGCTTTCAGAAATATGCTTGCATGTGTAATTAAAAGATATGGGGTAATGCGTACAGCTCCTGCCAAGGCATTTAGCAGAGAGCACCCTGGAGAAGGACATGAAAGCAACCAGAGCAGAAGCCAGACAAATTGGAATATAGGGCAGTAGCAGCAGGAGCCAGGAGTAGATAAAAGGTCAATGCAACATTCCTGGGAACAAGATGGGGACTGTGTCCCAGGCAGGGCTTAGAACAACAGGTCCTGAGATGCTCATGAAACAAACTGGTAAGTGTGAATTACCAAGATAGAGTTCTATCTTGGGGTTTGTGGCAACTCCATAAGTCATGTTTGCTTTTCTCTCATGGTTTATGACATCATTTGAAATCCTTGATGGAAATATAACCTCATAAGCAAGGTACCTGCTCTTTATTCTCTACCTCTTATATATAACTGACAAATATTTGTTTGCAGCAAGTGTGACTTACATCTAGTGACATTTGAACTCAACAACCTCCGGAGATGAGAAGTATAACAATAATCTGCAGTTTGCAAAGCCCACTCAGAATACTTTGTCACAGTGATGGAGAGCAGGAGGAGGGAGGGATGGAGGGAGTGCATTTCTGTTTGTGTGTGTGTGCAAGGAAAGGAAGGTGGTCAGGTACAGGGTTATGTTAGGCATTTAGGAAGCAATGCAAATCCATTTTCAAAGCCTTGCAGTCACACAACTCCTTAAAACCCGTGGGAGATGTTTGGCTAAATTCCATGAAACACTGAAATTTGAGGGGAAAATCTTTAGCCATTAACTGTGATATAATTTAGTTTGAAAGCTTAATGAGAGAGGGAAAATAGCATTTGGGGGGCAAAGCATTTACATAGCCCACTTCTTCTGCAGGTGTCTAATTGGTAGTGATACAGGTTTCATTAGAATACACAGCAGGTTGTGGAGCTATCTAAAATGCCACTGAAGATAAATGCATTTTTTAATCAGCAAATGTAACTGCTTGCACTGGGAACCAACACTGGAATATACTGTTTGAAACCCATACAGAGTCCTTGCTTCCATCAATCTCAGGGTAAAAATTGGGACACAGAAAGAATTATTAACACCTTGTACATTGGAGAGAAACTAGTTTAAAAGTAAGAATTATGGAAATCTAAAGTTGGGGTGGATAAAAACAATCCACCACCTTCATTAGTGCTGGCCCAGCCAGCATGGATTCATGAAGGGCAAGTCCTGTTTAATCAACCTGATCTCCTTCTATGATCAGGTGACTCACCTAGTGGATGAGGCCAAGGTGGTGGATGTTGTCTACCTGCACTTCAGTAAGGCATTTGACACCATTTCCCACAGCATTCTGCTGGAGAAGCTGGCAGCTCATGGCATAGACAGGAGGACTCTTTGCTGGGTTAGAAACTGGCTAGACGGCCGAGCCCAGAAGGTGGTGGTGAACAGAGTGAAATCTAGTTGGCTACCGGTCACAAGCGGTGTCCCTCAGGGCTCAGTTTTGGGACCAGCTTGTTTAATATCTTCATCAATAACCTGGAAGAGGGAATTGAATGCACCCTCAGTAAATGCGGAGATGACACAAAATTAAGCACAAGTGTTGATCTGCTTGAGGGTAGGAAGGCTCTGCAGCGCGATCTGGACAGGCTGGAGCGATGGGCTGAGGTCAATTGTATGAGGTTTAACAAAGCCAAGTGCCGGGTCATGCACTTTGGTCACAACAACCCCCAGCAAC
>VZZY01024864.1:54305-72461 GCA_013400335.1 Eurystomus gularis | reverse complement strand
GTGAAAGGGCTGGAGAGCATGCCCTATGAAGAGTTGCTGAGGGAACTGGGTTTGTTTAGTCTAGAGAAGAGGAGACTGAGAGGAGACCTCATTGCCCTCTATAACTACCTAAAAGGAGGTTGTAGCGAGGCTGGTGTTGGTCTCTTCTCTCAAATTAGTAATGATAGGACGAGGGGAAATGGCCTCAAGTTGCGTCAGGGGAGGTTTAGATTAGATATTAGGAAGAAATTCTTCACTGAGAGGGTAGTTAGGCACTGGAATAGACTGCCCAGGGAGGTGGTGGAGTCGCCATCCCTTGAGGTGTTTAAAGAACGAATAGATGCGGCACTTGAGGATATGGTGTAGTGGTTAGAGAGATGCTAGGAGAAAGGTTGGACTTGATGCTCCTGGAGGTCCTTTCCAACCATAATGATTCTGTCATTCTGTGATTCTGTGTGTTTACTGTAGTCCTTGCAGGAGGAAAGGAGGCCGGTGGTGCAACAGAACCACACAAGTTAATGGGCTTCTGTACTTTCAAGACACAGAGCAAGAAGATAAAGAAGGTTTATACTAAACCCTGCATGCAGGAAATTACTCCCAGATACGCTGTTCTCTTGCAAGCATGCAATATTTTTTGCATGGAATATATTAAGGGTTGCTGCCTGAGAAGAAAATGGTCCTTGGCTGGAAGCAGATAAGAATTACAAGTCACAAACCACAAGGAAATACTATTTTTGGACAGCCTCCATCTCCTAACTCTTTGTTAAATTTGAGTGTGATTGTTGATGCATATATGTAAAATAAATGGAAACAAATACAAGAATACTGCAGTCTTAAACCCACAAATATTAGAGGAACTAGACAAAAGCAACCAGCTAACCAAAGACAAAGAGAAATATGAGAAAAATAGGAAAGCAGAGTTGCAGAGTTAAAGTATCCTAAATAAAGTTAATACTACTCACCTCTAATATTTACATTATTTTACATTCCTTCATCTTTGTTGTGTTTTTTTTCTTTTTTTCTTTTCTTTTTTTTGTCTTATACTTTAAATAGTGAGTGCTTTTGCACGGCACTATCTTTCTGTCCTGTGTTTGTACAGCACTTGGCAGAACAAGTCTTGGTTGATGACTAATACTTCTAGGGAATATGCTTACACAATGAGGTGAAAGCGTCTGGCTAACTTCTTATTCATAAAATGTGGAGTTCTTGGGTGTTTTGGGGGGGACAGAAGAAGAGCTTATTCTATTTTGTATTTTTATTCTTCTAAAAGTAAAAAAATTGAAAAGAAACTTAGAAAATATTATCACAGGTGCAAAAAACTCTCTCTATTCCTCTGTGTACTATATGTGAACACTGGTAGGCATTTCCATCAGTCAGAAGGTGACTTCTTATAAAAAGCGTACAAGTTTACTTGCACTGCCAGTAATAGAATATATCGATGGTTTTGTTTGTTTGTTTTGGCTTTGGTATTGTTTTTGCCTTCAGGAAATGCCCAGACATTTATAATGGAGAGACAGGCAGGCACCTCAATGGCTGTATCAAAGGATGCCTCAGCATGGAGATGGAGAACCTGACAGATCTATTGTGTCCATGTTTGCTCTCAATAACCAGGGCTGCTCATGCCTCTCCCAGGCTTCCTGTCTGCCAAGCAGTGAAAAACCACCAAAGCTAAATGTGCCATCCACTTTGAGTTCCCACCAGTCCAAAGATTAAATGACAGTTTCTTAGGCAACTACTACTAATATTTCTTCAGGCTTTTCATACTTTATACTAACCACCTGCTGGCTGGGACCTGCCACACAAGATCATCTGTCTTTGGAAAACTGTTATTTTCAATCACAGCTAGTGCTTCACATAAACTGCATGTGTGTCCTGAATCTCACATATTGCGTATTAATTAGCATGTAAATATATATTTAAAGCTCTATACTTGCAGGAACTTCTTTAGATTAGTTTTCTAAGGGAAAAAAAGCTTCCAGCACCCTATTTCCTGTCTGTTATTTTTCTCTCTTTCTGTGTAACTCCTTCTTTCCTTCTCCTATGTAATTTTTGAGCCTGCTGGCAGATTTTAACCAAATCTGACAGACACCTAGATATTAAAATTTTACAAATTTAATGAAGAGAGGAAACAGGAAAAGCTTAATTGCGTCTATGTTTTTTCCTGTGGGCTGGCTTGGTGTCTCACCAGGCAGCACATGTACCTGGACCTGATAATCAGCACAAAAGTAGCTTGCAACTCAGCACAACTGGCATTTCTTGCCCAATCAGCTAAGTAGCAAACAGAATGACAAGGTGCTAACCATTATGTAAGTGCTTTTGTTTGGGTTTTTTTGTTGTTGGCAAACTGAAGTTTTTATTACATATGAGAAGTGAGGGTAGGGATGATTTGGGGAAGACCTGAAGGTTATCCATGGGGGCCATTGGTAGGGAAAAGGTGAGTATTAAAATATAAATTGATTGGGTAGAGGGCAGTCACAGCAATAAAGACTGTAAAGGATGTAAAATCAGGAAATCAGGTCTTATGTGTTACTCTGCCCATGCAACAACTTGTTTTGTATTTGCTTATTTATATTACATCCTTTTTGGGTTCTGCAGTTCACATGTTGCTTTCTGATATCTAAGATTGTGTCCTAAATAGCGGAACTACCTAAGCCTCCTTTTCAGCTGTAAGTATAAACCAAAACTTTCCCAACTTCACAGAGAGCTGAGTGGAAGTGGTAGTTAATGACCTTCTAAGCCAACTGGAAACCCACAAGTCTATGGGGCCAGATGGGATCCACCTGAGAGTGCTGAGGGAGCTGGCGGAGGAACTTGCCAAGCCGCTCTCCATCATTTATCAGCAGTCCTGTTCAACTGGGGAGGTCCTGGATGACTGGAGACTTGCCAGTGTGACATCCATCTATAAGAAGGGCAGGAAGGATGATCTGGGGAACTACAGGCCTGTCAGCCTGACCTCGGTCCCGGGAAAGGTGATGGAACAGTTCATCTTGGGGGTGATCACACGGCAAGTGCAGGACAATGGGGGGATCAGGCCCAGCCAACATGGGTTCATGAAGGGCAAGTCCTGTTTAACCAACCTGATCTCCTTCTATGATCAGGTGACCCGCCTAGTGGATGAGGGCAAGGCGGTGGATGTTGTCTACCTGGACTTCAGTAAGGCATTTGACACCGTTTCCCACAGCATTCTGCTGGAGAAGCTGGCAGCTCATGGCATAGACAGAAGGACTCTTCGCTGGGTTAAAAACTGGCTGGCTGGCCGAGCCCAGAGGGTGGTGGTGAACGGAGTGAAATCCAGTTGGCGACCGGTCACAAGCGGTGTCCCTCAGGGCTCAGTTTTGGGACCTGTCTTGTTTAATATCTTCATCAATGACCTGGACGAGGGAATTGAATGCACCCTCAGTAAATTTGCAGATGACACAAAATTAAGCACAAGTGTCGATCTGCTTGAGGGTAGGAAGGCTCTGCAGCGGGATCTGGACAGGCTGGAGCGATGGGCTGAGGTCAATTGTATGAGGTTTAACAAAGCCAAGTGCCGGGTCATGCACTTTGGTCACAACAACCCCCAGCAACGCTACAGGCTTGGGGAGGAGTGGCTGGAGAGCTGCCTGGCGGAAAAGGATCTGGGGGTGCTGGTGGACAGCCGGCTGAACATGAGCCAGCAGTGTGCCCAGGTGGCCAAGAAGGCCAACGGCATCCTGGCCTGTATCAGAAACGGTGTGACCAGCAGGAGTAGGGAGGTGATTGTGCCCCTGTACTCGGCACTCGTGAGACCGCACCTTGAGTACTGTGTCCAGTTTTGGGCACCACAGTACAAGAAGGACATTGAGGTGCTGGAGCGGGTACAGAGAAGGGCAACAAAACTGGTGAGGGGTCTGGAGAATATGTCGTATGAGGAGCACCTGAGGGAACTGGGTTTGTTTAGTCTAGAGAAGAGGAGACTGAGAGGAGACCTCATTGCCCTCTATAACTACCTAAAAGGAGGTTGTAGCGAGGCTGGTGTTGGTCTCTTCTCTCAAATTAGTAATGATAGGATGAGGGGAAATGGCCTCAAGTTGCGTCAGGAGAGGTTTAGATTAGATATTAGGAAGAAATTCTTCACTGAGAGGGTAGTTAGGCACTGGAATAGACTGCCCAGGGAGGTGGTGGAGTCACCATCCCTTGAGGTGTTTAAAGAACGAATAGATGCGGCACTTGAGGATATGGTGTAGTGGTTAGAGAGATGCTAGGAGAAAGGTTGGACTTGATGCCCCTGGAGGTCCTTTCCAACCATAATGATTCTGTCATTCTGTGATTCTGTGATTCTGTATATTCTGCTTATCCAAGCACTACAATAGAACATTAAAAAGTGAACATTTATTGGTTTTACGAGCTGTGGAGAACAATATTTTTTTTATTAATACAGTCATTCTGCAAAATATCCCTAAGCATGCTGTTAATTAAATCTTTGTATTTGTTTATTTGTAGCCATTTGTATGCACAGTTTTTAACCTCCTGCAGAATGTATTCATAACTGGTCAGTATGATTATTTCCTATTTGCTCTGTGCACTTTGATTAATCACCAAATTCATATGGCATTATTTCTGCTTCAAAAATGGATGACCTATGTATTATAAACAGGAAAAATGTCTTTTTTATTAATGAATTATACATCAATATCCACAGTTTTTGATGTCTCTTGTGATAAAGGCAAAAAAGGTTTTTAATAAAGGGCCATGGTGCCTTCTACTAGCTGTGAATACTCTATAAATCTATTATTTCTACTATTCATGATTCATTCCCTTTCCTTGACTATTCAAATAATAAAGTGTTCCTTGTACAAATGTTTGTGAATAAAATCACTGTCAGTATGACTGTAGTAAATCAGCAGGTATCTTGTTACTTTGGGAGCATCCAGTTCAAATAGAGTGGGATTTTAATTCTGCTGGCTATTTCAGACTAACTTATGTTTCTAAAATTAGGAAGGCAGAACTCCTATAAAGTCAAGAATAAAGATAATCAGAATTTTTCACAGCCTAAGTTACACAGGAAGTCCAGGCCTACATTGATCATAAGCACATAACATGAATAGCTTACAGTACACAGAGCATTTGAAAAAAGCATGATCCCAATTTTTACAGAAGTACAGATATTTCTGTTCCTATTATATATATAGATCAAGAGATAAAAAAGAGTGTGAGGGGCATTTTTTTCTCCCTAGACTTACCTATATTAAATTTTAAGAAATAACACTGGATGCAACAGCATATACACAAATTAATCACTTTGAAAAAAATATTAATTATACTTGTCATGAAATACATGCTCTATGAGACTCAAGAGCAATACTGCTTGGAAGGAGAGCAATAAATTAGAGTAAAAATGCTTTAAAATGCATAATTATAATGCATTAAGCTGAAAAAATAAGGGATAGAAATATCCATGCTCTTCAAAATGTCAAGTTGAACACCTTGCTGTGAGCCAGACTGCTTAATGTATGGGTGGCTTTCAGTTATGAAATTCTAATGCATGAAGGACAGCATGACAGGATGTTATAACTTTATAAAGATAACATGAAAATTGTAACATTTCATTAACATTAAATCATTTATTAACATTTCTGCAAAATACATTTTTGAAGTCTGATACTATCAAATGAACACACGTTAAAATGTCACATGCCCGAGACCACTGCTGTGCTCAGTGTCTTAGTTAAGGATGCAAAGCCAATGTTCTCTGTGCTCAAGAATATCGAAGCAATCTTTTTTTATTAATAAAATAAATCTTGATAATTTGTGGGGTATTTTAAAACTGAGTTTCTTTTTGTTCTTTTTCTTGTAGCTCCCAAAGCCATGGTAGAATCTGGTAAAAAAACTCTTTTATGATCTAAATTCTTGCCTCAAATTCAGATTTTTGTCAATATAGTTGTCTAAAGAAGACAAGGTTCCATTCACTGCAGGCTATGGGTAATTCACCTTGTCGACTCTGATGTTGAAAGGCATAATTGTGGCACTACTGCTTGTGGTGAGTGATGCCTCACTTCATGAAAATAATTCTCAAAGACAGTAGAAGCAATTAGAATCAGACTCCACAACCAACCATGTAAAACACACTCAAACTTTGTGATCCCTGCTTCTAAATATAGCACTGATTCAAGGGCTGTGGAAGCCCAGATAAGTCTGTTCTTTCTCCTTTCTTTCTTTTTTTTTTTTTTTTTTTTTTTTTTTCTCCTAGGTTGGTTTGATAAAAGTAATCAGTTTAATACAATGACCTTGCTTCCAAGACCTAGGTTACTGGAGATTATTTCGTTTGCATATGTAAATGTAATTATTTCCTCTCTGAAGGCAGACAGCTGCAGACCAGACCTCAACATGCAGTATGAACACTGATTCAGGGGTTTATGTAAGATTTCAAAACAGTTGTATATCTTAATTTGCAATATACATTCATAGAAAAGCTTCTCTATAAATGTGCACACAATCAAGCGTTCGTCTGCGGAATTTGGTTATGATTTTATTCACAAGCCCACAAATATAAAGGGAAGTAGGAAATACTAAATGCCACCAGGATTACAGGAAGTTGCAGAGTGTTCAGCTCCTTGGAGATAAAGCTCAAGATTACCAGAAACGTAGTTTTTAAAGTCAGAGGGGAGTAATAATGTGATATTTCATTTTCTGTAGAACAGGACAGAGAATTTCAGACAGTTTCACCAAGTACAAAGATACTGTCCAGTGGCATTTTCTACAGAATTGGAAATAGTATACAAACTTGGCTTAACTACTTGAAGAGATGAGAGCTCCTCCAGGTCTTTAGAGAAGGTAGATGTCGCAGTCGGGCACGCAGAGGTCCGACCACCTCCCAGAGGGAGAAGGGTTGAGGGCAAAGTGGAATTTGAGGGTAAAGTTAATTACTTCTGTTTTATAAATAAGCACTTTGAATTTATCAATCTAGAATTTGAAATAATTAATTTTTATTGCAACTTTGTTTTCTCCTAGATTAAAAAATATATTCTAGAAATTCTCTGGCCATTATCCAGATAGTTTTTATTTTCTGTGAACAAACTGAATAGATTGAGTTTCCTATATTTCTTGCTATGTTTTATTAATCATTTTTTTCTCACTCCTCTCTTATTGCTCATTATGCTTTTAAAAATGTTGACAGCAAAACTGCATTCAGGAGACTAGCTGTCATTTTCAAATGCATCTATAGGTCACGTTTATCCCCAGAGGTACGTCGTCTAATTGAGACTTTCCTTAATCACTCTTGCCTCCAAATTCTTTCCAGCATCAATGCAATCCAAGATATTCTCTCATCCACAGGAATAACCTAAATCTTTTTTTTTTCCTAGATGCATGACCTTGGATTTGGTACTGTTTGCATTTCTCAATTGAGCCTGCTTCACCAAGTAATCCAGATTAATCCATAAAGCTGACTTGACCCCGTCGTTATTTATCTGTTGAGCTAGCCAAAACTTATTTTTTTCAGTTGCTGGGAATTTTATTTGTTTGCTTATGATTTAGTTTCAGTCCTAATCAGATCCCAACTTGGGTCCAAGTTAGACACAGAACTGGCAGGTCTGCTCCAGGGCACTGACCACACAAATGACCTCTTACGGCTTTTAAATAAAACTGACATTTTTGTCATACCACTGTTTGCAGTAAAACTGTCAGGAGCATCATTTTCATGGGCTTCCAGCTATTTGTTGTCCTTACAATTGTAAAAAATAGATGCACTTGCTTTATTAACCTCAGAGAAGGGATAGCACAATTATGTTTTTGTGAAATCTTATCCACATCTCAAAGTCAAAATTTATACAGCCTTTCAGCATCTAAAATAGAAACCATTGTCCAAAAACAAAGAGAAGAAAGCTTGCACAAATTCTTGCCTTTGGCTTTCTGTATCGTCCCTTCTGTGGAATAGGTGAACTTTCCTGAAAACGAATTCATGGGCAGCACAGGGCACTAACACTGTCCAGACCCCATTGCCAGAACTACACAACGGAGTTAAAAATGAAAAGCTAAACTTAAGAGATTGTCAGGAAACTGCCTCGGGGGATGAGGGCTTGCAGGAGTGGTCAGGTACAGCTGGTGATGTTCAGATTGTGTTAGGGAGGGAAGAGAGGGAAGGGACCACAATTGCTACCTGCTGTTGGACCAGAGCAGGACAATAGTTTGTCCAAGGTCTGTTCAGAAAGGCAGTCTCCTCCGAACGGCTCACACAGAAAATTAAGGTTCCCAAACCATAAGATATATGCATATGCATCTGACAGACAGGGACACACCATAAGGGAGTCTGAGTCACCCTGTGGCTTGCTAGCCTCCACTGCTCATGTTTTCTAGGTTTTCTGTGCAAGCCAGTCTGTGTGTGTTGAAATATGACAAGAATGTTGTGCCATAGCTAGGCCTTGTGGTCATGCATGTGGAATTTTTTCTGTTTTCTAAATTAGTGATTTCAAATTAGTAATTTCAGATCTTATTGTCAGTGCAAAAATAATGATATGGCTGACTGGAATAAATACTGTTTATTAACTTTTAATTTACTCCTGGCATAATATCTTTATCTAAGACACAGAAAAGCAATCCAGCTCTGACTGCTACCATGAGGGAAATGCTTTCTCTGACCTTACCACGTAGAATGTATATAGAGAGAAACAAATGGGTGACTTTGATTTCACCTTGGCAATGACCAAATTATTTTCCTGTTCTCTCGGAAATTTTTTCTCTTCCCAGAGTTGGAACTAAAGCAAAATCTTTCTAAACATAGAGATTTAGGAATAGCATATGTGTATTCTACATGCATATATGTGCATAGTCTGCTCCATATTTGGGACGTGGCACTGCACTGTTTTAAATGATGTTGTGAATTACATGGTTCACAAGATTACCACAAAAACTGTCTGAGGGGGTTTGGCTCTAAAGGTGTCTTTTGGTTTTGGTGTTTTGTTTTTTTTTGTTTCTGTCTAGCAGTTGACAGAAGCTTGTTAACTTAAAAGGAGATGCTGCATCTTTCTGAATCCAGCTGTATAAATATTTTAACAACATCATAGATGTTTCCCCTCCTGCTGCAGCACACAGTGGTTTCAGCTTCTAAGCACATAAGTGTAATTCTTATTTCAGCTGGGGGAAGAAGTAAGAGAAAGAGAGTGAATGTGTCTAGTGGTGAAAGGAGGGTAGATGAGGCTCAGTCAGATAAGAAAGCAAATGATTCTTTAACAAGTGACCAGCTTGGTGCTTCAACTAATTTTGTATTCCTTTGTTCCAGCCCCACTGGGGTGCTTTTTTGGAATTCAATGCTAAGGAGCATTAGTGGAACTTATTGTCATTATAAGTATCTGCAAGAACGCTTTATCCATAGTCATTTATACAATCAATGGTAATTTCTATTGTAAAGAATTTACTCCAGACAGAGAACCTTGCTTTCAAAGTAAGAAATTCCTGCTAGGTGCCCTAAATTTCCAACAAGGTGTTTAATCCTGCCTTCATGAACAATTCAGAGTGCTTTCAAAACAAGAAGGAGAAAACTAGTTAAGATATTAATAATTTTTGTATAAACTGTGGTAAAGAAGCATGCTGCTCCAGCATGCAACATAAGAAAAATGCTTATTTTGAGACGATTCAGTCTCAAAATATTTTGGCTATTTTTATAGCCAAATGTAAAGGGCCACCTGCAGGGCTGCTATACAACAAGACAATGTGATAAATGTGGAGATTTATAGAGGCAAATCTTTGCATGTATCTTTGCATAACACTCAGTTTCCCATTCACTTGTTCCAGGAATGGTAACTGTACCACCTCATGACACAATTCTTCCCTCTTCTGGGAAAGTCAGAGGATTCCACTCACTCAACACAAGCTCCACACACCTCCCAAGAGGCATTTTTTGCCTATACTAATGAACCCGTTTATGGAGTGAAGCCTCTCTGGTTTTCATTTCACTTATCTGTACTCACTGTAAAGCTATGCAAACCTATAAAATCTGTGCTTTTTGAGTTTTCAAGGGATTTAAGGTCACTCTGTTGTATTAAAATTTCACGGAACAGAAAATCCATTTTTTAACACTATAAACTATAGAATATTGAGCACTCCTACCCCATATGACTGATATTGTTACGCTTTATTAATAAGAACCTGGTCTGGCTGGATATAGACCAGTTCTTAAATATTAATAAAACACACATTCCTCCTACTTTAACACAGGGAAAGTAAAGCTTTCTGATGCACTATTGCAACATTGGTCTTTTAATACCATATGACTTGTGATAAATTATTGACTACATTTTTCTAAATAATGTATCCTCATAAGTTAAAAAAATTCAGTAGAGCGTGGTAGGACCATCTGCCACTATTTCAAATCCTAAGTGGGTGGTCCTGTACATTTAGAAAGCAGAGCACTGCTAGCATTTGAATTAAACATTTCTTGAGTAACTAACATAGTCCTATTGCAAAATACCTTAAGTTGCAAGAGACTGAATCTACATGAGGTGTGGGGCAGCCCAGATCTATGCCTTGGGCTTGCTGGGTTGTGAACTGGGTAGCTTCATCTCCAGTCCAAACTAAACAACCTAAGCAGCTCCTTCAACCCTTTTCCTACTCTCTGCTTTTCTTCACTCCTGGAAATGTGTTCCGCTCTGAAATTTCTTGACTAACTTGCTGGGACCAGGTATGCAAGTATAAAGCTAATTTAGCAAAATGATCTTCAATCTCAACTTTTTTCCTTTAATAATCAAGATCATTCTTCAGCTATGCTCATCAAAACAATATCCCTTTTCTTGTCTGCTGTATTATTGCCATTGAGGAGGTACTGCTCCCAGTCTAGGACAGTTTTCTCTGTTTTCATCCTTTAATGTGTGGTATCACACAAGCAGAAGCCCTTGAGGCTAAGCCTGATGCCTTTTGCTTGTTTTATCTGAAGTATGGCTGAACCAAACAGGATTCCTCAGTCTTAGATGTTCAGATCCTTTGCTATTAAAGGGTACCTGTTTAGCCTGACATTAGCTTAACAGCTTCTTTGTACTCTCTGATGGACATTACACGATACTCTTTGGAATGAGAAAATGTATGCCCTTTTGGTCATTCCTGACAAACTTAGTTGAGCTTTTCCAATATCCCTTCTTTTGTGCTTATAGGGTATTATCGTCTCTTGGAGCACCCTGCCTACCCAGCTAACCTTGTTTGTTCACATAAAGAAAACACTTTTTCCGGGATGGGCTGGCAGGTGTTGACATGATCAGTGGACTCATGATGACACCTTCTAAATGTTTTGACAAATAGCTCAGGTGCAATGCAGAACCTCACTTTATGTGACTTTCTCAGTGTTTCCTAGAAGGTTGTGCAAGTTTCAGCATGGCCAGTGTTGCCTTTTTTTTTTTACATATTTGCCATTTTATCCCTTCTGAGCTTAATAAAAAACAATGAAGTGCTGCATAATGTAGTCTCTTGTGTTGTACTTCAGGTTCTACTTTACTTCAGGTTCTACTTTATATTTTTCCTACTATCTTAGTAGCTGTTTATTAGCACTATCCCTTTACTATCTATTGGCAAGCTGCACAAGTCTCTTAATTCTTCTCTTTCTGTTCGGAAATATTCTGGTGCTGCATTGAAATTATATGGATTTCTATGTCCAGCTCCCTAGCACTTGGTGCCACTGATGTTCGCCAACACCTATAAACCTTCTCTTTCTCAGAAATTATCAAATTACTGCGTTTGGCCACTGGCCTCAGAATATTTTATTTTCTAAAACACTATCACTTGGTCATACTCATTCAGCACAATATTTATGTTTTTCATTGTGGTAGGGGATACATTGCAGCTGCCTTCGCAAATCGGCCAGAATAAAACTTGCAAATGTACTAGTAGAATGGATGTCACCTTTCGTAGCAGATGAGATGTTTTGGAAGCATGTAATAATGAATATTCTGTTGACATATAACAGATGCTGTGGGTACATTAAATATTCAAAAACTATTGTATCAGTGTGCTACAAGTGTTATATGTGTTTCTGTGCATATACATGTTTTACAGTACATCGGCATTACCTGTTCCTATAATTTTTCCATAACGCCAATAGAGATTAACATAATACATATTGCTTTAGTAGGATAAGGGACATCAAACCAGAACAAAAAAATCCCAAACTTAAAAGAGTTCATTCCTAGAGGTGCAATAGGCAGTATTAGGAAAACAAGGTGTGACTGTAAGCTGCTTATTGCTCTGTAGTCTATTTCCTCTATTCTTTTATTCTGAACAAACAGTGCTCTAAAAGACTGGCCATCCCTGGGCAGCTTTGACACTTCCTGAGAAGGAGCACAGCTGTTGATGCTGGACTCACACAGGCCTGCTGGGATAATCAGAATACAAGAAGCCCTGAAGGGATGGCTAGTATTATTTCTCACCCTCTTCCCACTGCTGGATAGGGAGTGAATATTTTTCTGCTAAGCATGCTGATCTTAATGATATCTGTACTGGACATTACATACCTAAACACCTAGTGTTTCTGTCCTGCTGCTTGAGCTCTGGAAGCTTAGCCAGGTGCTCTTGTTCTCCAGCAAGGATTGTCACCTTTTAAATTTTACCCTGGGTAGCTTGGTCACCCTTGCTTTTTAGTCACTTCAGTGTGGTTAAATTTGTTTCTTTGAAATAATCCCTCCTGGAAATTGGTGTTACAAATCTCACAACTGATGTTTACTATGGTAATTCTCTAAAACTAACTTTGTATTGTTCCAAAGTCACTTGTGCTGTGTAGTCTTACTAAAAAGAGAAAACTTAGGAGCAGCATTAGGAAGAACAATGGCTGTAATGACTTAGACCAAAAATGCATGCTGCCTTGTATCCTGTCTCTGTTAATGAAAGAAGCAGGTGCCTAGGGAGGCAGATAAGAAGGGGTAAGCATATTACCTTTAATTCCTGAAATAGACTTGTAGTGCAGTAGATTATATGTGTTCAATAATCCTTACAGAATTTATTTCACATTATAACAACCTTTTCATTTTAAAGGTAATGAAAATTGGGTTAAGTTATCTGGGGTTTGTAGTGGTGTTTGGAAAACTAACAAAGAGATTTGACAAATATGTTAGAAATTTCCTAGGTACAGTCTTGTGGCAGACATAGGGATAAATAATTTACTGAGACCCATTTCTGCTTCCAAAGTAAATAATTTTTTTTTAAATGGTGTCACCCTAGCTTTTATTGATGAAATCTATTTCAGCCAACCTTTTAGTTTCACATTTAAATCTGAACTAACTGATGATTTCAGTAAGAAAAGTGGAGATAAATAATCTTTAACTTGTTTTTAGGATGAGATGAATTGCTTCTGGAGAGAAGGTTTGTTTCTCTCTATTCACTACAGAGGGAGTCTGGAGTGATTTACGTTTAGACTAGGCACCTGATGTTGGATGCAGATCAATTTTCCCTAAAAGACAGGTCATACTCAATCTATTAACTTCTGTGTGACAGCACTCAAATGTTTGCCAGCCATTTGGTATTTAGAAAGTTATGTCTAGCCACACTGTCTCACGGCCTTCCTAATCTGTGCTTTAAAGAGGCTAATAATGAACTTTATCTCAATATTCTCATTTTCATACCCTTTTTCATACCCTCATCTCCCAAACCAGACACAAACACAGATTTAATTCTTGTTACCACCACTTTCCTGTTGATGTAAGGTTGCTTTATTTTCCTGGAAATAAGGATTACAGGTATTCTGAGTCTTTCCATGCTTCCTGCTGCTCTGTTCCAATGTGTTGCTTTATTTTCCTATTAATCACCCTCTCTTCCTTGCTGTGAGTGCTAGCAGACAGAGACCTTCTACTTTGTTTCATGCATTGTGTACTACCTAATTACACTAGATGACTTGTGCTTTACAAGTCTGAACTCTTTCTTTATTTATAAGAGCTATTTACAAAAGTGGTAGTCTTACAGGAAGAATTCTAGTCCTGCGCACACAGACTGGTGTCCTGCCTCTTCCTCCAAACCTCTTTCTTTCTACTAATTAGTATTTTTTCACCTAAAGAGGTTTGTGCATATAATTCAGACACTGGCTAGATGGTGGGAATAACAAGATGAGGAATCTTACATCTGATTTTGAAATATACTTCTAGAGGCTCACAAAAGTTAACCGATGTCAAGATAGGGTTGATTAAGCCACCATAGCTGAATCACTGCTTGCAGTAAAATATGAAAACCCAAGGAGGGTGACAGTGCTACTTAGGTACAAAAAATTCAGTAGGGGCAAGGGAGCCTTTCTGCTTCAGTGACAACCCTGCTTATCATTACAAGAACCCCAGTTTGGTCCTTGATTTTCACTGCTACAGACAAGTAAATTTATTTTGATTCTGTGTTTGATACAACAGAATAATAAAGAAAAACCAAACAGATATTCTCTGCTTATATGATTTCTAAATCAGCCAACAGGAGACATTCATAACACTATACTGTACTTGAAAAGCTCAAAACATTTCAGTGGCTGTATTCTGAGAAAAGCGAGATCTGAATAAGAAAATAAATGTAAATTGTTATTTTGCAGAAAGTACAAGTATTAAGTACAATAAGAAAAAAGGTAAAGTCTTGCACCTGGAAAAGAACAACCTGAAGCAGCAGTACAGCCTGGAGGATGACAATCTGGAAGGCTTCTTCACAGAAAAGGACCTGAGGTCATGCCAGCAATGCAAACCAATGGTAACCTGGGCTGCATTTGGAAGAACACTTCAAGAATGTGGAGGGACAAGATCCTTCCCATCTACTCAGCACCGGTAGAGCCACACCTGGAGTGCTGGCTCCAGTTCTGGGCTCTCCTGTACAAGGCAGATATGGACATAACACCACTAAGATGACAAAGGGACTGGAGTGCCTGTCATATAAGGAGAGATTGAGAGACTGGGACTGGTCAGCCCAGAGAAGAGTAGGCTCAGGAAGGAACTTATCAGTGTATATAAATACCTGAAGGGACAGTGAAAAGAGGACGGAGGCAGGGGCTTTTCAGTGGTGCCTGGTGACAGGACCAGAGGCAATGAGCATGAGGCATTGAAACAAAGCAGGTTACCTCCAAACATCACAAAACACTTTTTACTGTGAGAGTTACAGAGCACTGGTACACGTTGCCCAGAGTTTACAGATTCTCCATCCTTGGAGACATCCTTCAAAAGCCGTCCAGACATGGTCCTGGGCAACCCGCTATAGCTGATCTTACTTTGAGCAGGTGGAGTGGACTAGGTGACCTCTAGAGGTCCCTTCCAAGTTGAGTTATTCTATGATTAGGCCATTCAAACTGTTTCTGCTTATGTATCTTTTAGATAAACCTCAAAGCATGCTTATCCAAAGAATATCTTTCAAATACAGTGTGAGTAGAGACCAAGTGCAAAATCAGCATTGATGTCATGCCACCCTGCAATGCCAATCAATCAAATTGGCATAGTCAGACAATCTTTCTCAACAATGAATAGAGAAATATTCTCTCTTCTTAAAAAAAATGTACAGAAAATAACAATATTTTGTTTCAAAGTAGCTTATTTAACTTGCAGTGATTTACATACCATATTTTTGTTTTCCATGCAATAATTCTTTAGTGAACAACACATAAACCAGCCTGAGGACAAGGACCTGAACTGGATCTTTCCAATACCTACTTCCTAGCTTACTTCCCTAAGCTAACCTTTTGACTAAGGAGTTAGATGCTTTTGTGCATTTTGGGCCTCATAAAACTTGCATACTTTGCTGCACTGTGGCACAGCTTTGGTTTTCCCTTTTATTTTTTTTTTTTCCAGCTGTTCTGTGCCCCTATTACTAGAAAAATTTTCCATGGAAGTAGCAGATTGAAACCCTGAAATCTGATGTAGAGGCCTATAACTCAGATTTTACATCATCTGGGAAGATGCTTTAATTATCACACTATTTGTAAAAGATAAGGATTATCATCCTTACCCAAATATCCTTTTTCAGCAGCTGACTTTTTAAAATGAATGAAGTGTGGTCCACTGGGTATTTACCTAAATTCTGTACACTTCAGCTTGAATAAACTGTGATGTTTAATGTTCAGTCCTGAATTAGAAACCCACATTTTCACAGAGTTTTTTTTTTTTTTACCTGCTACTATGTTATTTTTTTTTAAAGCTTTTTCTTGCCAGGTTAGAACAAACACAGTTCTTTGGATTATAAAGAACTTTTAATATATTTTTATATTGCTTGTTTAATTTTTACTTTTAGATTTGAAGGGTGTAATATGAAAAAATATTTCAAAAGAAAAACATAGAGATTTTGCTTTTGAAAGTATAAAACTGGACACTGTAAAATGTTCACATTTGTTCTTTTTAAACAACTGACACATTTTTGTAAACAAAATGATATATGAAAAACAGTAGTGCTGCAAATATTGCCTATTGCTCAAAAAGAAAAAAAGGGTTGAGATGAAAGGATTTAGTCAGTTTCAGTCAACATTTCCTTTTCCTTTACTCTTTTTTCTTTTATTCATCTAAGCATCAAAATATATCCCACAATAAGAATTAAAAGGAGAAAAAAAAAGAAGCAGCAAAACAGTGCTCTCCACAATTTTTGTGAAATTGTCATTTAAAAAAAATGCAGACACCAAAAGTAACATTAATTCAGTGGAAAAACAAGGAAATCTAGGAAGCCCTACATGCTAAAATTTCTATCAAAACACCTTTCAGCTGCTGCCCACAGTTTCTTTCTGATATGTGAGGATTTGTTGCATATGCAGCAATCTTACTTCAGCAAGCGTGGAGCAAGCAGTGAAAAGGAGCCTGTTCCTCTCAAATACCTCCTCAGCAGACACTCTCCTAATTGACACCTGAGTCTCTAGTTGAAATATCTTTATTGATCACAATTATATATGACAATAGTGGACTTCATCTCATGGGGTCTAAAAGCACTCATTCTTAATTTTATACATAGGACAATCTCATGAAAGTGAACGAGTCTGCTCAGGTTTGTTACATTAAACACGTAAGTCCACAGAACAAGACCCTGGTCAGCAGGTCTCTATAGGGCTTTTCAGGTCAATTTGAGCATCTTAAAGCAGACAACAGCTGGTGAACGCAAAACTATTTGTTTCATTATCTGACTCCTAGGTCTTCCCCAATTCCAGTTCATGGCTTTGAAAAGTAATTGCATTCAGTCATTGTCCCTGCATATAAAGCCATTGCACTACAAATTGTTTCAGAATTTTCTTGGACTGCATGTGATATAGCTTCTGCCTTGCAGTAAAACTGCATTATTATTTTTAGCTTTTAGGAAGATGAGGAGTTCCCTTCCAGCTAACTTGAAAAACAGTGCAAAGAAATCTTTAAAGAGCAAGTGCTGTTAGATTAGTTCCACCAACATTTCCAGTGACCTTATGTGCTTAGCCGAGTATTTTTTAACTCTCCATCTCTTCTTATTTCCCCCTCAGTTATTGAATTCCAGAAAGAAGTGTGAGACACTAATATTTCAGCTGGAACAACCAAGACTGAATATTACTGAGTTTTCTTATTAAATGTGGCATTTTCATTAGGATCCCTTTCTTCCCCCTGAAAAATCATGATGCTGTATTATCTGTTCTGATACAAGAGTGTTGCAGCATGTGCCTAGCAGGTAATACAGTTTAGGAAAACAATTAAATATGATGGCTAGCCAAAGGCAATTTATACATTTGTTTCCTTGTTGGCAGGTTATATTTCTAGCAACAAGTTCTGCACCTGAAGCATCAGTGCAAGTTTTCATGGTAACAAGGGAAAGAAAGACTGTTTTGCGTAATCTTGTCTACAAGGATGGCTAAGTCTGTCAAGAACGACAGGAGTTAGATGTTTGTGTTAAATTCAATGGACTGTCATGTGAAAGTAAAAAACCACTTCAGCAATAAGAACATGGAATAAGCAAAGCAAAGTGAATGACAAACTGTAAATTTGGCTTATGATGTGGTGCAGAATTACAGATACCATCTCCCTACAGATTTTTTGCCCATCTGAAAAATGTGTGCACTGTGCAGACACAAGTAAGGATAAGCTTTTTTTTTTTAACCATAGAAGTTTACGCTGAGTAAACAAGCGGTGTTCCTCAGGGCTCTGTTCTGGGCCCAGTGCTGTTCAACATCTTTGTCAGTGACATGGACGATGGCATTGAGTGCACCCTCACTAAGTTTGCCGACGATACCAAACTTTGTGGTGCCGTGGACTCACTTGAGGGAAGAGATGCCATCCAGAGGGACCTTGATAG
>VZZY01024864.1:7614-53794 GCA_013400335.1 Eurystomus gularis | reverse complement strand
GTGTTCAAGGCCAGGTTGGACAGAGCCTTGAGTAGCCTGATCTAGTTGAGAGGCGTCCCTGCCCATGACAGGGAGGTTGGATTAAATGATCTTTAAGGTCCCTTCCAACCTAGGCCATTCTATGATTCTATGATTCTATAATTATTTTAATTTCTTTGTTTTCCCCTGGCCCTCATCACCATTTCTCCTTTTCATGAAAAAGAACCCATCTGGCCCTGGTCCCTAACATCAGTGAGTGGTTCATGAGGAATCCCTGACTGGGGAAATGCTGTCCACTGTGAGAGCTGGAGAGATGTTTCCAGTATCCTACCTCTGACAGCTCTATGTGAACTGTGCAACTGTGAATGGTGTTCTTAGCCATTCTTTTTTCTCCATAAACTGTGACTGGAATATAGGTGCTTAATGCAGAGGCATGGACTCTTCTGTTGCCAGAGCTTCTTCCTCTCCTATATTCCTGAACTGAACCCATGATATGTATTGCTGTTGTGCAATGGTGTACTATGGTGAAAAGTAGCAGAGACAGTGGCTGCTCAAGAAACATTCTAGCATTATTCCCCCAGGCTTACCGCAACAGTCATCTGATTTTAGCTGGTATGTGTGCTGCCACTTTGCATTGCGTATGAGGCTAGTTCATAGTTTTCTGAAGTTAACTACACAGACGTTAAGCTTCTGATTCTTCCACTATTCAGATGTGTGCTTTATTTTGACCTTTTATTTGTGTGAGCTGCCCTGCTGGAGTCAATGAGATTACTCTTGTACATGTTAATGCTGACAGGACTAGTGCCTAAGATGGCCCCTATTCAGCAAAACACTCGAGCCTGTGTCTGCCTTTCCCCATTCAACGTCCCATTAATGGAACTCAAGTGTGCGCCTAAGTGCTTTCTTAAGCCTGAGCAGTGATAGCTTGTATAATTGGGGTCAATGAACAGAAACTGTGTTAGCAGCCACGTAATGAATGACATTTTCTCCATGTCAAGCACAGATGAAGTGTTTGAAAGCAAGGAATGGCATTAGTCATTCCTATTATATATGCAAAGTACAAAAATGATACCTTAAAGTAACTGCACTCCAAAAAAGAAACTTTTTCAGTGAAATTATTCTATCTATTATTTTATCAGACAAATAATAAAAATGAAGAGATGTATTTTACAGATGGATTTCAGTTGCAAAAATAAATTGAAAAGTACTTCTCTAATCAGTGGCCAAACAGAAACATCAACAAAGTGTGCAAATGTTTCAACATGTACAAACGTAATTTCTTCAATTTTTATCACCAAAAATGGAAATAACAATTAAACGCTAATTATTATTATGCTTTTTAATATGACTGAAGTAAAAATTATCTGTTTCATATTGAAAGGTAGATTAAAACGTCTGAAAGATACTCTAGAATTGCTTAAAGAAAAAAAATGTTTTTTTCAAAGAGAAAAATCAAAACAATTACCTAGACTATGTTACCACAAAATGACGATTTCCCCTTTCTTTCATTTGCTAATTTTGATCAATCTTTTTTAATATGTCTGGACCATGAAACTGCAGTTTTCAATAAATGTATATGAATTAATGAGAAAACCCAAATTGTTTGGCTATAATCTCAAGACCAGAGTTAGTTTAATTTAGCTATTAAAACAATTTTACCATAAAGTTATCTCAGATAAATACTTCTAGTGCTTACTTTTTTTAGAAATCAAAGTCTGGATTGTCACTAATAGAAAATGGGGAAGGCTCTTTCTTTCTAAATTCTATGTTGTGATCTGCCATAGGTTATGGCTTGAATAATATATGAAAAACAGCAAAGCAAAAAATAATGAGCTCTCTTTCTACTTAGAACATTACTCTTACTGTTAAAAATGGAAACATCCTGATGTGTCTGCAATGAGTGCTTCTCATTCGGGCAATACAGATTCCATACATACAAATTCCATATATATAATATACATATTCCATATATAAATGCAAATTCCATAAATTTACTACTCATTTCTGAGTAGCAGACTACAGTACAATATCAAGGTTTGAAGGCAGCCAAAGATTTTAAAAGAAACTTGGCCTTTCTTCAAGCGTTAAGGTAGTAGTTTAGGTAAAATTTATCCTTCACAGTTTGTTATTTCTGGATTTAGGGCTTTTAATTACTAAAAAGAGAGGGTAATTTTGGCCATATAAAAAAATCTCAAAGACAGACACATGCACACACACACACAAAACCACATTCTCTTCTTTATTCCCTCTACCATGAGTATACAGCCCACTCTTTATGTATATTACTGCCAGGGAGTTACTGATGCATTTTTCCTCAAAAAAAAAAAAGATGTAAGGGTGTCGTGGATTTGATTTTCTCCTATTCAGATGTGACCATCTGTATTTTGACTCATCTACCTCCTTTCCAAAAAACTTTCAGCATTTTACCCTCTTTATCACTTCCATCTTCTCCAAAGCATTTCCTTTTTCTGTTTCTGAAACAGTTTTTCTTTTCAAATGCTACACTTCTATATCAGCTACATTTTACAGAACACCTTCACTCTGCAGTTAGCCTTCCAATAATACCATGTTGAAGTTTGATTCTTCCACAGTTAAGCTCATTTTTAAAACACAGATGTCCCTGCTTAACGCCTTCCAGCCTTTCCCTGCTTTCCCATCTATAGCTCTAATATTTATCTTTGCCTCTTTCAGAGGGACTCTTGCTTCTATAAAGGAGGGAGATCTTGTCCTCCACTTTCCAGGATGAGTGATGTAGAAAAAGGAAATAAAAGGAAATGGACAGAGTAAAATAAGAGCTGCAAAGCTAACAGGAGTGATTTAAGCATAGCAAGATGACCCCAGCCCCTCAGCTGTGAGGCTCTGTCTGTGTCCGTTGCACGTGAAAAGGAACAATCTGTCCTTCAGCACATGGAGAAATGAGTTACTGCTCTTCTGCAGAGAGGAATGAATAATGGCAGACAAACAGGGAGAATTTTTCATTGGCTGCAAGATTTCCCTGCAAATCAGTAATTTCTAAAAATTACTCTTACTGGAATCCTGTAGAACTGAAAATCCTAAATTTACTCCATAAATACAGGTATTCCAAAATAAAAAATAAATTCTTATTGAAAATTAAAACCTTACCATTCTGCAAATAACACACAACATTAAGTAATCTAGTTTCATTGTGAAAGGAAAACAGCTTTTTGAGTCTATTTTGAGCCATTGACATTCTCTTGATGAAGTTATTTGCCCTTTCAAAATCTACCCCTTCATAAAGGCTCAACATTTATAAAGGTTCATATTGGTCTGAATAATCCTAATGTGAATGATCTGAAGAAGAATACTCTGCTCGCGCTTATAAAGCTCTTTCGGAAATTCAGCATGGCCAAGTTCTGATTTCAAGAGACCATTCCAGTACAAGATTTATGTCTCACATAGGTATCTGCCTGTGTGACAAGTATCTACATTCCCATTAAATGGGTCTATAATGCTCTGCTGCAGCCAATGGAGATATAGTCAATGGAGCTTAAGGAATGATTCAGATGACCACATGATAGACATCTTAGTGTCCATTCACTATACTGACAGCATAGTTGCACAGCATGACACACAAGACACTTATGTATAAAAGGTGCCTAAACTCTAGTGCCTTCCTATTACACTAAAGGCCTTGCCAAGGGGATGGTAGGGTTTCCCTAATGTAGGTAGTGAGCCAGGCTTGGTTGTGCTACCTGGTGTGCAGCTGCTGCTGTAGAGATGAACAGCTTAGGTGACTAGAAGTTGGGTGTTGGAGCGTTTAAATGTTAAGGATGTTGATCCCCAATAAAATATGTACTTACTGGACTAAGTACTAGAACATCAACCTAAAAATCTCACACAGTTAACAAGCTAATAAGAAATTTTCGGCCATATAAAAAAAAGGCCTTATACAAAAAATGCCTTGTATAAATCTTATATTCACTCCCATGTTAAGGACTTTCTTTCTATTTGGTATCCAACCCCCTTGTCAGGTCTTGAACATAAAAGTGAGATGGAGGCCCACCTATATTTTGCAGTTCCAGACAAAGCACCAGGTGTTATGCTATTTGCTATTCAGGCTAGAGATACATTCATGCCATCTTTCTGAAGTTGCATCGCTGCAGGGAAGAATTCGGAACCACAGGGCTTTAGGAAGTACAGTAATAAGATGCTCATCAGGATAGAAGAGATCAGGGTTTGGATCTTCTCTCTAAGAGATGTTATTCAATATTTTAGTCAGCGACTTTGAACACAAAAAGAACAGAACTAGTATATTTTTCTCGTAAAATGAATGCATTGATCACAAGGCTGTGGACTCATGCTCCCTCTTCTACACACTCCCTCTTTTGAGTTCTTCACTGCAAAGTCTCTGCTTCAAAATGGTGGAGAGATTTTTACTTTGAAGTATTTCTGCGTGGCTTGTTGATTAAGACATCTTTCCAGTAACTGGGAGACTTTGTTTTGTTTTTGACTGCTGTTACGAGAAGGAAAGAACTGAATCCAGATCACCTGCTTTCTATATGTGAAATCTAGCCACCACACTGCCACGAAAATCCAGCTTGTATTAGGTTAGGATTTAGGCTCTTTAGAAAACACAGACATGCAAATCATAGATTTTAAGGCAGAAAACAGGATCCTCAAATGATGGCCATTCTGGACACGTACAGGGTCACTGGATATTAAGAATTTGTAAGTCGGTGATGTGTCTGATGATGCCTTCATGGTCAGATGAACCTGAATAATAGTGGGTTTTTTTAAGTCACAGTTTGTACTTCTGTTGCTCAATACGTGTTTTAGAAGGTCACAACCTTCACAAGACCTAAGCCTTTGCTCTTCCTTTATCACTACATCTATTTTTTCTGCTTATCAAATTTGTTACCATATCTGTGAATGTACTTCTTTTGTTTACTATTTTTGATATTGATTTTGTCCAGTTGAAGGCAATTTTATTAATATAAAAGGAAACTCGAAACTTTTGATCAAGCTGAAGCTTCTGCCTTTCAGTTGTTTTTATGTCATACAGCACAGATTGATCTCTACAGTGTATTGAATGCCAGAAATGGATGAACACTACTCCTGAATGTAGCAGATGTTAAAATGTTGTTGAAAGCTCTGGAGAAGAAACATCAATTAACATTGTCACTATGTTTCAATGAAGATGATGAAATAAAAATGTCTCTTTTGCAAGATCATCAGATTCATCAATTTTCTGCTCATCACTAGATGAAATTTCAGTCAGTGACACGTTTGATGTTGAAAAATCTGAAGAAACCAATTTTCTGGGCTTTTTTTGAGTTCAACAGAATTTTAGTCTCAGGAAGAACCAACGTTTCTTAGGTCAGATCTCTTCAAAACAAGAATCCCTTCATTCTTTCTCTTTCTTTCAAACTCCTTCATGCAGAATTGGACAAATCAACAAGCTCATTTTTATGATAATCAGTAACAATAACCACATTTACAATATTGATTGTTTTTTAAATTTAGAACAGTTACAGTCTTACACCATAAATCTGAATGGTGTAGTCTACATTATGTGCAGACATGTGGTGTGATATAAACTGCTTACCTTTCAGCGGATCTTTCTGATTTTACTAGATTTAATCCCTTTATATTTCACAAGTCTCCTCTCATCTTTTCAGATTCTTCTCTTACAGTCAGGTTAGCTACATTCATTTTCTTAATCAAATCTCAGCTGTGCAATTGATCTAATAACAATTAAAATGCTGTTCCCATTACTTTGATAGTTTTAATTTCTGAAAATTTTTTTTATATAGATTAGACTCTCTCTAAATCTTGTATTTACCTCTTCTGGGTGCCTGAGAAGTGGGACACTTCTCCCTTACCACTCTGTTTCAGATTAATCTTGGCTATATAAATAATTTTTCCATGAGGAGTTATTCCTGATCAAAAAATACACTTAATGCCAGCACATACTCTAAAATACATAAAGAAGCTCATGATTCAAGTTCCACAGAGGTATTTCCAAAGTCTCTAGGAAAGTCAGTTTGATAAGTAAAGTGAGTACTTTTGACCAAAGCTTATAGAAATAATTTTGCCTCTAAAATACAAAATGCAAAACCAAGAAATTATATTCACCAGCACACTTGGAACCCATATTCAATATCCTGAATATCTATGATTGCAGATGCTGACTGTGAGGGACCCAGTAAATAGGCTGAAACCCCTAAGGTCTGTTTTTATTTTCTCTTTGACTTGTTATTTTAAACTTATATCATTATTATTTTGACAGCAAGAAATAGAAATAAATTGTTCTACTGAAGAGCATCAGATATCAGGTTTTCATGCTATTTCTATGATCTCAACAATGCCAAAGTGGCCTGCACCGTGCGAGTGATAGCTGTCATACTCCCATTGCCAAAAGCAAATCTACTCTCAGTGATCATAAAACTGGGAAGGTAGAAATGTCACCAAAGCATTTTAATGCTATTTTAAAGCAGGGTTTTATTTTTTATATATACTTACAACCCCATAGAAAAAATATTGATAACAGGGCATAGAAGGAAATAGTAGGTAAGGCAATTATGCTGCCATGGTTACTCCAGGAAAAGAAAGCTCACAGAAAATTTTAATACAGTTCCAAAAGGATAAAACTAATAGCATTCAACCAAGACACAGAAAGTTTCTATAGATTTTTTTAAATAAAAAATTTACAAAGTCAGATTATCACCTTGACTGTGTCTGTCTAAAGTTGCGAATAATAGGAATGAATCAAAGTAAAGCCGTAGCCCGGTGAGAAATGTCCCTAAAGTAACAAGAGAGGTATACCAGGGTCTTTACTGCCTCATTATAGGTTCATTCTTGAATAAAAACCACTTCTAAACCCTCTGTAAGGGTGGTATTGACATGGTGGCAGCATCCATCTTCTGAATGACCTTGGGGATTACTGCATTTCAGAGCAGGTAAGGCACAACATTTTTGAAGCTGCCTCTTCTTTAGCTGTAGAGGAAAGACTGCATAGGTAAAGGGATAGCGCCAAGGAACACACAAAGACAGAATAGTCCTCAGGGAAAGAGAATCAGAACTAAGGCTCTCTTTCTTAAAGCACAAAACCAAAGAATAACTCTCTCCCCCTCCCCATTTTTGCCCAGACAGTGTTGGAGATTCTATGATTCTATGATATTTGCAGAATGATTTTGTTAGAGACAGACTCAGGCAAGACAGGTAGGGTCTCTTGGGTCTTTCACTGATACTTGCAGTAGAACACATGTGTTTTTTGGTAATGAAATGATCCCATCAGGTCTCAGTGAAGTCTGCGTTTTGGAGTTAAAATACATGTATATCCTCTAACAAATCAGAATGCACTAAAATATTTCTGTGAAGAGATAGGAGCACCTGTCCACCCATTGTAAATTAAAAAAAAAAGGCATTTTAGTGTAAGTAGCTCCTTAAGTAACACAGCTTTTGGCTCATGTCATTTCCAGAGATGAGGTGCCTACATTACTCTCTGTTAAACTCAAGTAAGTTTCCTAGCAACCCAGTCGTTATCTCTGTAGGGGATAAAAACACACCAGCATTATATAGAAGTTGAGAGTCTTTGACAGCATCATGGTCTTTGACCACCACAATTAATTATCAAATATGCTGGCATCAGTCCGCATTGCTCTTCTTCAATAAGATAAGTATCAACAAAGTACTTTGCTTAATGCTAATGCATTTCATTTTCTGCTACATGATAAAATCAGATTCTGTGTATCTAGTATACTGTGCAAAATGCAGAGCATCCTAAACAAAAATCTTCAAATTAACCTCTTGTTTTTGCATGTTCAGTGTCAAGGATAGCAAAAACCGCATCATAAAGGTGACTTTTAAAGCTTTACTTTAGGAGGTAATTGATGGCCTAAATAGAAAACCTTTAGAGAAAAAAAAGCTCTTCCTCCTTTTTCCTGTGTGATGTTTGTTTGTTTTGCTTAGCTTGCTTCTTTGTTTTTAAAGCAAATTGTCCAATTCTGCAGTGTTAGACAATAGCCAACAATGTCAACTAACTCAAGACTAGCAGCTAGCTCCAGAACTAGAGAGGTAAAGAATATGATTTGCAACTGAAATATTGGGACAATTAATTTATGGTGCCCTGTGTATATAGTTAAGCAATTAACAGATGAAGAGATCTCAGAAAAAAAAAAAAAAAAGTGAAGAAACACAGACAAGTGAAAAAAATTATTATTTTTTCAAATCCTGTACTGAAATATCTCTATCTTTCTACGGCAAGCAACTGTGTCTTGAATATAATCCTACATGGTGCCCTGTAGCCTGACAGTTCTTGAGTTTATGGAATGCATAGAAGAATGATGAGATTAACATTTAGAGAGCCTCTTCTTTTATAGGGGATTATTTGTGGTTCAGTAACCATGTTCTTGAATAAACCCAGAGCTCCTCTCCATATAAAATATCACTAATAGTTCAAAATACCAGGATTTTGCACTATTTGCTTTTCCTGCACATTAAAGATAAGTACAAAACAAACTGAAAGAACATGTCACTACAGCTTACAGTTAAAAAAATATATCCATTGCTGGGCAATCCACCACTTTTCTCCTTTAGTTTTTGGAAAAAAAAACCCCCAACAACAAAAAAGGTATTTTTTTCAGATTTATAGGGGACAGGAGAAGCAATTAATTAAAATAAAACACCTTAAACCCCCAAAGAACAGGAACTATATTTGTAACTTGCTCTTTTACTTAAGTTACTAGAACCTGTATTCCCTTTTCCAGGAGTAGCTCAGAAATTGGAGAAGGCTGTCATTTCAGAGGAATCCATGACAGCAGTTCCTATGGTATGCAATCCATCATTACCTCTCTTCAAAACAGAAGGAAGAAGCAATGTACCCTTGCTGATTCATGTCCTTTTTAAAAGGTAAATCTCCTACCTGTTTTTGTTTGAGTATCTGGTCTTGGCCATCTTTGAAGCTTTTTTTTTTTTTAGGTTGCCTCTATCACCTAAAATTATACAATAAGGATTGCTCACCTGTAAGGCAGTCTATATTAGAGATGTTTATTTTGACCACAATGACTCCTATAATATGCAGGCAATATGATTACTAAACAAAACTGCAGACACCTCATATTACCTTACTCCTTAAGGTTACAGACTAATGTTATGGTAATTTATAGCTCCATTGCACGTGGTTGTTTAAAAGAATTTAAAAGAAAGAAGAAAAAGAACCAAGCACATATAACACTGTCCTGCATGCTGACACAAACTGGGAATACACTTTTTAACTAAATGATCTCATTATTTTTGAGGCATCTGTTATTTCTCAATGGATTATTATTCTAAATATAATACTATGGCTTCTGTTACATGCATAGTACCACAGGATAGACTTCTTTTTGACGTACACTACATTAGTCACATTTATCTATGAACACAGATGCAACCTCTACACCTACTGCTGTATTCTAGAAAGAAAATATTAATATATTACTTGGTTCTGTCATTAACACTAGCACATAAACCAATGCAAGTCCAAAATAGCTTTTAGGATTCAAGACTGGATGATGGAAAAAACATTCTTCTCAAAGTTGTTTCAGTGATACTGTTAGAGATAATTTATTATAGTAATAACAATTTCTCTACCTCTTGAAAGAAGTATGATGTAAAAGAAAAAAAAATATGAAAGCTAATGAAGAGTCTTTTCTGCAAGACATTAAATTAGCAGCTGTACAGAAAGGTAATAGTCCTTACATGATAAGAATCAAAAGACCTTCAGATATCAACTTTGCCTGAAGAAACTAAAAATCACACCAAAAAATATTGATTCCTGACCAGCACACAGATCTTGACTGCATCTTGTCCAGTCCAAATTGGCAGGATTCATGTCAAGATTTGAATGACTATATGTTAGAAGGCAAATTGTGAAAAGGGAACTTCCTTGTATATGGTGCAGGACCAAACTGTAACTGCAAATTGAGAAGCAGATGTCTGTAAGAAGGAATGATAGAAAAAATAGTGTATCTTTCCTTTAAAAACTTACTGAATTCTCCATGGTCCAACAAAGTAAAAAGTCCTGCACCTGGGAAAGGATAACTCCGGGCACCAGTATCTATGTTGAAGGACGACCATCTGGAAGGAATATTTACAGAAAAGGACCTGGGAGTCATTGTGGACATGAGGTTGAATATGAGCCAGCGGTACACCATTATGACAAAGGTTTCAAATGGTATCCTGGGCTTCACTGTCAGTGGGTTGAGGATAAGATTCTTCTCATCTACCTGGCACTAGTGGAGCCACAGCTGGGCCCCAGCCACAGCAGTGGAGAGCTGGCTGTACAAGGCAGACATGGACATACTGCCATTAAGATAATGAAGGGACTGGAGCATCTCTCATAAGAGGAGAGGTTGAAACAACTGGGACTGGTCAGCCCAGAGAAGAGTAGGCTCAGGGAGGATCTTATCACTTGAGAGGAGGGTGCAAAGAGGACAGAGATAGGGTTTTTTTCAGTGGTGCCCAGTGACAGGACCAGAGGCAATGAGCACAAGGCACTGAAACACAGGAGGTTACCTCCAAACATCAGGAAACACTTTTTTACTGTGAAGGTGACCAAGCACTGGCACAGGCTGCCCAGGGAGGCTGTGGAGTTTTCACCTCCAGAGATATTCTAAAACTGTCTAGACATAGTTCTGGGCAAGTGACTGCAGGTGGACCTCCTTGAGCAGGGGGTTGGACCAGATGACCTCCATAGTTCCCTTTTAACCTAAGCCATTCTGTGATTCTGCTATTCTGTTCCATGTCCTGTTGCAGACATGACATCCTATACTGACTCTTGCATCTCATGAAGGGGCTGAAACGAAATTACATTTTTTGAACATTATCAGCCCAGCAGGATGTTCTAATAAGGAAATCAGGTTATTGAATGTCAGAATAGGGGAAACACAGTCCTTACTCCTTGACTTTATAATTCCAGACTGCGAAAATAAGAGCATACTGCATCTTCTAAAAAGAGGAGAGCAACTTCCCAGGATTCAAGTTCTCCTCTTCTGTTTGTCTTGCTGGTATTCTTGTGAGACATTTGGTGGTTGGTTTCCTCTCACTAATCTTAGTGCTGTGAATGTTTCTAGATCATCCACTTTTGCAGGTAGAAAGGATGCTTGAGACTTACAAGGAACTGCAGATCAAAGTGAATAAAATAATATGTGTCAAACAGAAAATAAAATATTGCTGGAGCTGAATGAAACCTTTCAATTCTCTAGGCTCCTCTTACACAATCTCAGACTATCTATGTGATACAACGTGAATGACCAGTATCAGAATGCTTGCCAGGCTTTGGAAGTTACTCTCCCTCCTCTGCTCAGGGAAATGTGGCACACATTGTCCAACTTCCAGAGGACTGCCAACTTTGTATGGCAAAGTCATACAGGGTCACTCTCAGTGCAGTTCACGCAGAAGAATTTTCTAAGAAGCAGGATAGCTTAACTAGCTGAAAATAGGAATAATGCATCTCAAAAACTTCATAGTTGTTACTTCTATACATGGGTGACTGAGTATTCCTCTAGGAGATAACAGACACAGTGTCAAATATCTATAAATACAAGAAAGGATGGAACCAAGGACTGAGATTTTCTGAGCAATGTAACTAGGCTGCTAGGCAAAGCAATTCTTTCATCTCAATTTTGTGATTCAAACTAAAGCATTTAGGATGAATGTCCTAAGTGTTTTATGTAAAACATCTGTGTCTAGACTGATTTTGCTCACTAACACTCTTTCCCCACCTGACACAAAAGGTGTCATAAGGTGTTAAGTACTGGTTGCAGAGCACTTTGAGATAGGTATACTCTTACAGCCATAACTGATGCAAAGAAGAGTGGTTTCTTAAAGAATCTTGATGGTCTGTTTGATCCAGTCAAGTTGCAGCATTACTTTAGCACACCTAGAATATTATTTCTTACTGCATGCAGTTTTACTACAAGAAAAATATGGCTATAAAGAAAAATATGCCTAAAACCTTCCTTTACTTACTTCCATTCAGTCACTCCTGGTTAGTTCTCTTTGAACCAACCTACCTCAGTCCTCTCTCATTTACCATCTTAAAACATTTACTGATATTTATCACGTCATTCATGAATCATTAGTTAGACAGGAACCACATATTTAGCTCTTCTCCTTTTCCTCATAAATCAGTCTCTTTCAGACCCTCAATCATTTTTATTGCTATTTCATAAGTGCTGATAGTACCTAGAAATGAAATGTCTGCAATGGCACTAAGTAAGAAAAAGGGAACAAGAGATCAAGACTGGAGTTAATACAATAAAAATAAAATGTAACCTAACTTGGGCATCCTCTTTATTTTGACAATCAAATAGACATAAATAATAGCACAACAAGGCAAATGAATTACCAGAGCTAAAGTGACACCTGCTGACATATTTATAAGCTTTGTAGAGAAGGAAGTAGAAAAACAGCCAATGTTAACATCTATTTCTGTTTTTAAAATCAATATTCTATTATTCTGTGCACAAGTGGTTGCTGGCATTCAAATCTTAAAACATCTCAAAGCAGGACTTTTGTAAGCACATCAAGCAAATATACCTGTTGCCACAGGAGCACTTTCTGTGGCTATTTACCTTAAATCTGCTTGGAGATGGTTTCATGGGATGCTTTACAGTATTTAAGAGATGTCAAGATTCAGAAACAGTTATCATTTTAATCAAGATCAGTTAAAGGCTTAGCGTCACCCTTGTGACACTAATGAATGCTGGAACCCTGGAGTTTAAAGTTTAAAATTGCTAGTTTGAAGACTCTGTAAACTTGTCCAATGAAACATTTATGACTGCAGTGCTTTAAGCTAAAATAGTTAATGAAACGAGTCCATAATCTACAGTAAGTATTAAAAGTTTTAATCATTGCCTCTGATTAAGAAACTCCATTCATCAATCATTCTCTTTCAAATTCCATGAATACAGGCATACCTATGCACTGTAATGTATGCACCTATGCCTATGTAATATAGGCATGTGATTAAGATAGTCTGGATGTCTTAAAACAAATGATAATCTTGGCATCCAGAAATCTTGGAGATGATGGGTAGGAATCAGCTACACTGCAAACATAAGAAATACTGTGGATAAAAGTGTTTTGTCTCTGCATGTCGCTTTTGTAATGGAATATATCTGAAGAAAAAGTTTCAGGTTAAGGAAAGTACAACAATTTCCTAAGTACCAGTGGTACAATCTCTCTTATACGGGGGAGGGAATGCCTGGGTGGGCTTCCTGTCAGCCCTATTTATTTTCTTGACTTCATATAGGTTACAATTATTAGCGAATAAATGTATATTTACACACATTCGTGTAAATATATGATTTAATTCATATTACAGGCTGCATTTTCTGAGATTTTGATCTACCCTTGCTAGGAAAGCATAAGAAGAAAAGACACACATAGTGTGTAAGTGAAACGGGGAGGTTAACGCCTGATTGTGCAATGATGTTGAAAAGAATACTTTGGCTGCTCAGATGCTGGGATACTGTTCGATGAACTGGTAAGAAGGAAGAAAGGTCATGTCATGAGAAAGAGGAAGAGCATCTTCACCTTGAGAATATCACAACATCTTACAGCTTTTAATGAAACCAGAGGTAGTGGCCAGTGACAAAAGCCTATAGGTAAGTATAAACACTGACTGTTGGTCAGAAGGCTTATGTTATGGTGGTGGTTGTAGTGGTGGTGAGATTACATTATTCTTCAAAGGCTTGGATAGTGAGGAGTTCACTGATGAATATCTGTTTGGGGAGGCCAAATGTGCAGGAAACATGCAGTTGAACTGGAAATTCTATTATATGGTCAAATGTACAATAATTAAGAATCAGGAGGACACTGACTGGAATAAATAATGTCAACAGTTGTAGCTAACTCAGTAAGGACAGGCAGGCAGAACTAGAGGCAGCATTGACTTGTATGTTAATTATGTCTAAAAGCTGTTTTGACATCTAGAATTTAGCAAGAAGGTTCTCTTTAAAATGGCGATTTAAAGGAAGCAAAGAAAACAGATGTTACTTTTTCTGGAGGTCTCAGAACCATGAGGCTGATAGAAAGAAGTTTTTTCCCACACAGATGTAGAAGTAGTAAATACCATATTAAAAAGCAAAAGAGTATCTTCTGTGAGATGTATGAGGCACTCTTTTTTTCATCCCAGCACTGGCACTGACTCAACCAAAGCATTTCAAACAGTTTTTCTGGGCATCAGTCCTCAAAACAGTTGTGGGCTGGCAGAGATGCCCATAGAAGAGTAGAGATGAAGAGCTGCAGTCATGAAAATCTGAGGAAACAGTTCAAGGTTTTTAGTAACATAAAGGCAAATCTGAAGGGGGACATAGTAACAATTGCTGTTGAGCAACTGTTCTGTTACCTCTATGTGAGAACAAGGCAAAAGCAGCAGGTTAGAGCAGAAGAAGAAGATTTTCCTTCAATATAATAAAAATTGTTTAAATTGTAAAGTTACAGCTATGTAGTAATGATCTGGAAGCTCCATTCAAATGGCTATAAAAATACTGGACATTTAAGACTAGGCTATACAAGTATCTGTCAGGAGTTTCATCTGTAAAATTCATCTTGATTTTTCTGGATCTCTTCCAGTCCTGATTGCTACGACAATGTATATAAAAACTGTGGCCTGCTCTCCATCCCAGTGGACAGCTGAGAGTGTGTAGCTTGCACATACTTGCTAAGCTTGATTACTACTTATTTCCTACCCCATACCTGCATTTAAAAACCCTCTTGAAAGCTCTCTTTCCCAAGCAGTGCTTGTGAATTGTCTAGGCAATGATTGGTAGGCACAGGACAAAAAGTATGTCAGGGACCTGGCTAAACAATGCAAGACTATGGACTAGAGCCCGTGATCCAGTCCTTGCCTGAATCCTTTTAGATTTGCAATACAGATGTAGCCTTCATACCAGGACCAGAAACAGTTAGAACTCTGGATAAATAATACATGAATGAAATTCAGTGCCAACTAGTGCAAAGTAAAGTGCACAAGAAAAGAATAGATCTCTAATCCTATAATTCAGTGATGTGTTCTGAATTAGATATTAACAGCTAGAAAAGAGATTTTGGAATGATTACAGATCTGAAAACATCAAGAACAATAAAAACTTGAATTATTTTCTAATAAATAAAGTAGAAAACTAAACAGGACAAAATGGAAAACATAATTATGCCACTGTACAAATACATAAGGCATGGAAATCTTGAATACTATGTACACACTTCACATCACTTATCTCAGACATGACGTTATGATAATATTCACAGTACACATGAAGAGACAAGGATGGCTGGTAGCAAGGAACAGCTTTCTACAGCTCACGGAGACTCTAATATCCTGATTCACAGAAGCAGGAAGAGATATCAGTGAAAGAACACCCTACTCTTGCCCTCTGTCTTACATTTTTTTCTTTATTCAACTGAATAGCTTGAACTCTTCTAGTCCTTTTCTTGCAAGTCCTCCAAACCTCTGATCATCTCAATAGCTGCTGTTTACATATGTCACTTTTGAATACTTCATCCTTCATTGCAAACACTGGGACTATACTCTGTTTTGTATAAAGATTCAGCCATGCCTTCTAAAATAGCTTAAATGCCTCCCCATTTCTAGTGGAAATAGCTCACCTGACATAACCCAGGGCTGCATCCATCTTTTTAATGATCCTGTTACATTCATCTTAATAGTCATTCCATCATCAGATAATGAAAGCTACTGAATCAAGGAGAGCAGAAGATGCTTTATGACTTTAAAATCAAGCTATTTTCATTTAGGTACATGTTAAAGAGTGTAACAGTCAGCCATCAATTAAACAAAAAAAAACAAACAAAACCAACCAAACCCCAAAAAAACACTGGAAAAAAGCAGAACAAATATAAAATAGGAATAATTGGAAAAAGATGAAAACAACAATGGACAGAAACCTTAAAGTATGTTTTCTCTTTTGCTTTCTTTATTCCTGCCATGATAGTGATACCATCCCTGATATTTGTATTGTAATGTAAAATATCACTAATATATTGATACACTAGAGTCCACATTCTAATTTCAATTAAAATCAACCATATCTGGTGGTATATTTTTTGCTTCAGAGGAATAATTGCACATTTATGCTGTTTTAAATGAGGACAGAATTTTGCTCACTACATTTTTTACACACTTCATTGGCTGGGTACTGAGAATGTCTTACTGTAGTATTTTTAATTCTTTCCTCATAAGAAACAGACGTGATAATTTCTATTTGGAGTTAAACACCTGGTCACTAAATATTTAAAATTCTGAAATGAAATGCCTCTCAATAAGCTGTGGAGCAATAATAAGCAAATACTTACTTATAGTCAATTGGCATATAACAAGGTATGAGCAACGTGTGTGCATTGTAATGAAGTGATGTAAATGACCTTAGAAGCTGGAAAACACTGCCAAAAGTTTGAACTGTATCCAAAATAAGAATGTCTGTTTTCCCTACAATCTGCTGAATGCAGAATACATTAGTATCTCAGCACTGCACAGCTGTGTTTTTCTATCGAAGGAGGATAATGCCTGCTTTCAGATTTGGAAAAAAAAAATTCCTTCCTAATTGAGTTGGGTACCTTTATCTGCATTCAAGCTGCTGCTTATTTATTTTTAAATAACTGAATTCTGGCAACATTTCATCCTGAATGAAACACACAGTTTAAAAGGAGTTAGACATTCCATGTCAGCCTTCTGCTATGGAAATACAGTGCATTCTTAAGATGGATCTTGACCTTTTTTCTTTTTCCTCACTACTAATCAACCAAAATTTCTTTGTGAAAAGAAATGGCATCAAACTTTTTCCTCCCAATTGTCTGATACTGTCTAATAAGGCAATCACAACATACGGACACAGTCCTCCCTTTAATTTTCCTGGGGCAATCTTCTGCTCCATGCCTCTTCAAAGTGCAGGCTCCTCTCTTAAAGCGGATACCCTCATCATGGTGAGAACATGTCTGTCACTTTCTCTTCCATACTTTGCTTGTGCAGACAGTGTGCTTTAACTCCAAAAGATACAGATTGCTCAGCAAGGCAATATTAAGGGCAGGGCTGCTCAAGCGAAGGATTAAAGATAAATCTAAGTCATTAATAAATGGTGCCTAAACCACTTTGTGGCTCCAGACGTTAAGTGTTTGCCATTTTTTGTGAAGAGTCTTTTTTTCCTTTTTTCTTTTCTGATGTCACAGCGAGGAGATCCACCTCGCTGCATTGGGTGCGTGTGAGAGTGCTGTTGAGCAGCCTAGCATAAACGTGGCTGCTCTTTGCTGGGGAAGAGTTCAGTGAAGTCAGATCTATAAAAAACAACAAACCCTTTCAAAAGTAAGGAATCTTCAATACAATTTCCCTATAGGTGTGATCCATGGTATCTGCATAAAGCAGAAAGTGATCTTTTGCAGCAGAGCCATACAACTCCAAACCCCTCTCATCCATAGAGAGGCCTCAGGCTACTATAATGAAAATATTCCCAAGGTACTCTGTTATTCTGAAGTCAAAAGCAATTTCTCTTTTCAGTTATACTCCACTATAACAGAGGAGAACCTGTACTTACATAGTTGGAGTTAATAACGGTGCAGAGTCCCAGTTGGAAGAAATCCATAAGTATGTGCTTAAGTTTCTCTTTACTCAGGAGTTTGACAGAACTGAAGCACATGCTTGAAGGTTTATGTTTATCTTAAATGTTCTTCTTAACAGCTTTGCTGGCCTGTACTCAGGTTTGCGCATGAAAGAAATCACATTTTAGTAGTATATTAGAAGAAGGTAGATCACTAGGTAACATAAATAAATCATCATAGTTCCCCTGTCTTCATTACAGTGAAGGATCAGCACCTGAACCAAGGTATTCTGTTCATTTTGTTTTTACCTCTCCCTAATGATACCATCTCTTGCTTTTCAGACAGATGCGATCCATTTCTTTATATTTTCTCACACAACATTTTTTTACTGTTTGCACTTACTGTTGCATTTTAACCACATCAAATTTTTATTCCATAATTTTACTTTATATCTCAGCATATTTCAGCAACGTACAGATATGGTCTGATTACCATGTGTCAAATATGACTCCTTTTACAATTTTTTATTAAGTCAAGCAAACCTTGTTTAGCAGTCTTTTCTCAGTTTTGTACAGGAAGAACAAAATTCTGCTCACACAAGAGATTTGTGGTTTATTAACTTAAGCTTTTTTATAAAGTGAATTAGTTAAACTCCATTGTAGATGTACAACTCAGTTTAAAAGCAGTTTATTTCTGTTTAGCTTAAACAGATTCCAATTTATGCTAAATTGAAAAATGCCTCATTTAAACTGCAATAAAAGTAGCTGCACAACTTCATTTACTGGTTTAGTTAAATTAGTTAGATTTATTACATTTGGTTGAACCAAAATAACAGTATCACAAACTCAAGGCTGAAATTTTAAGCTAACACGTAGCCTGGCAAGTTAATCAATTTTAGCAGCAGATATATGCTGGTATTGCTAATTATCGTGTTACTTTGGGCAGTAACTAACAAAGCTCATGTCTGAAAAGGGTTACTGAGTGGAGCAACTGTGCTAGCATGTGAGTGAGACTTAACAGCATGCCACAAGGATCTACCAAACACTTCATACCAAGAACAAGTTAAAATACTGGATTGGAACATTCCTCAAATGCATTGGGGTGTTTTAGAGGAAAACTGAGCCTTATGCAGATCATCTTTATGGCAGGAAATTGGCTTTGGAGAAACACCTTTGTTTTCTGAAACATTTTCCAGCTGTCTTAGTGAGCTCTCATTGAGAAAAACAAACATTACTATGACTCCTCCAAGGATTTTCTGAAGTCATGGGACGCTAGCCCAGGTGAAGAGAACTCACTACTCATGTGACCCAGTCTTGCTTAAACTGTGTTTTTAAACAGATCATAAGCTTGCTGCAAGCATGGTTGAGGATTTAGTTGGGCAAAATAGTTAGCAAAGTCATTTGATGTACAAACAGAAGAAAGGAGGAGCCCATGACCTTAGCCTCAGCCTTGGGCTCCCAGGAATCTGCCACTAGCTCTCTCTCGGAACAGGATATTTCCCTGATGACAAAAATGAATTCAAAGACATGCTCAGGCAGCATCATCTTATTACTCCAATGTATTTACAATGATATAAACTTTTGCAGAGGGACTTCAGATGGCAGAATCAAAGTGCATCAAATTTAAGCCTCAACAGGCAGAATAAACTCACAGAAGTTGCAATTTTCCAGACTCAAGTGAGTACATATTCAATTATCACTGTTCTTTATACTGTTTTTGCCAAGCAAATGGAGTCTTTTGAAATGATCAAATACCTGTAGCTACCATGTTTTCAGCTATCGCAGCCTGGTAATTCAGATGTCATTCAAAATAAGTTTGTGGCTGAACTAAATGTATTTTTTTATTTATTTGTATCTTCAGTTTCATATGTTTGAAAAAAGACTTTGCTTTTCCTAAAATGAAACTTTTCATCACAAACAAATGACAGAAAGCACAATTCTCTAATTACTATTTCATTAGTATGTATCTTCATTCAGCTGAATAGGGTGCTGTTGCTATTAATCCTTTCACAAATCATTTCTTCCCCCACTGAAGTTACAAACTATAGCCTAAGTACTATTTTACTTTACTTTTCCACTACATACAGTTAAACAACTATAGAAAGTTTGAACATGTGCAGTCATTTGCATATATCTGCATACATTCATATGCATAAATACACATAGCACAGAAGGTGAAACTCAAAGAATGTGAGTTAAGAAACTGAAATTCTCTTCAAGGGCTGAGTTAGCTTTGAAGGTAGTTCACTGAGCTGTGAGGTAAACCAAGTACCATGTAAATTTTTATACTTATTTCCATCTTAAAAAGAAGAAACACTGCCTTGCAATCAGTGTGCAATTAATGCACTACCTTGTTAACTTACGAGGTCTAAAGTAAGCACAGGATATTTTTTTGTTCTTCATCTAATTTGTGATCCCTTTTTCAGAAGAGGGGAATCTGCTATTTGGAAATTCCATTTACATACAAGCATTTTCATATCAGGATAGATATCTTCACATGAAAGTCAGAGGAACCTTTTTTTGAAATATGTCCTTTTTAAGTTTTTCAAAGAATTCTTTTCAGGAAAGGCAAGCACCTCATCAGCTCTCACACACACAAATCTTCAAATGCTGTTTTTGAAGAACTGCATTTAAAAGTATGTTCAGTCATATACCAAGCATGAGAAGCTGGAAAAAAATTCTTTGAATCTGAACTACAGCTCATCATAATCTGGTTAAAATTATCTCCAACACCACCTGTCATTATTAATGCAGGAAGAGAGGCGGAAAAATACCTTCAGCCCAGCTACATTATTGCAAATAAGGTCCATCTGCTTTTCACTGTTCTGTCATATAATAATAGCAGCTATATTTATGATGGATTTAGGATTTTGCCTGTAGTAGATGAATGTGTAACTGCTTTTATTAAAAATGCTTTTCTGTGAGGGTGTTTTAACATCTTAGCAGACTTTATACCTAATTTTCAATGTGGAATCCTCAGTCTTTGATATATTACTTTGCTAAGTAAATACTTTTTTCCAATTATTTATCTTCTTCCTTTACACATATATATATTCACATATATATATAAATTACTCTATTTAGCATTTTGTGTTAAATGGTATAGCTGTGCAGAATCTGATTTAAGGCATAATGGCTATAAGAGCCATTTTATAATAGTCATAGTAAAATATTCATTACCAGCATCCTTGGAGGAAACACATTCAACAAATAAAATCCACAGAGTAATACTTAATTCCTAAAAGAGAAAGCAAGGATGTTTGTTAAAAATAAATTACAAGGAAAAGCTTAAAAGTTAAAATGTTTGCTGTTGTCATGGGTAGTGTTCAAAATGCAGCAAGGAGACTTAGACTAAACAATGGGTGTGTTGCATGTGCAAGCGATGTTGTGCATCGACCCAGGGGCTATGGTCTGACTTACTCTTGGCTTGCTGTCTGTTGTCCAAGTCTACTCAAATTATAATGACTTTGTGTGCCCTCAAAAGAGTATGTTGGTCAGAACAACAAACACTCATCAGTATGATTTTAAGCAGACCAAAAACTGTAAAAGAAGCTTTTAGCAGTAAAATATATATCTTTCAGAAATTGTAATTTGTGTCCAGAGTAGAAAAACAGAAACAATATAATATCTGAGAAATTGAGTGCAAAAGCCCAACAACACGGACCAAAAAAAGAATGTGAAGTACTTTGTAAATGCATTAAACTTAGAAAAGAACCTCTTTTTTTCTAGACTCATGAAGCCCTGGGGCCTGAGTTGTGGGCCCCAAGTTGGATTTGACCTGTGAATGAGTCACAACCTAGCAGAATGTTTTGTTTATCCTATTGGCTTCATGTTTCAGAGGCGGAACCTGGCCCACCTGTGGCTCTGCCCTCAGCCAGGTAGTCGTGTTTGGGGTGGTGGGCAAGGCCAGGGCTCTATTAACCAGGAGCCAATCAGTTGGAAGAATTTTTCTTATTGGGTGTGGCTTCTGTTGGGGCTGATTGCACCTTGCTGAGCTCTCTCAGTGGTGTCCTTCCATGTGAAGGGCCGCTGAGGGAGCCATCTCTGTCTGGTGTGTCCAGCAGGTGATGCTGGCACCACAGTGGGCAATGGAGGAGCTGGGCCCCCAGGAACCTATGGCAGGACTATCTGAAAGAAGACTTCCGAGGGGATGTTGCTGAGTTCAGCATTGGCCTTTGTGATCAGGCAATTGATGGCAGCATAAAATGATGATGGCTGAACCAGCACAACAACTTATTAGAAGATTTCATTTAGCTAAAAACTTCTTTAGTGGTATAGATGATTAGTAAGTTGTATAAGCACTCGAAGACAAGATTGCAGCAGAAAAATTAGACTAATTCATTCTTTCTAATGATGTTCACTACAAGAATTTTTTTTTTCTTTTCTTCCTTTTGGGTATGATTGTAAAATGTCATAGACTGGAAAGCCAATAGAACAGATTTTAGAATAGAATGATAAAGTAAATCAATACATGATAAACCAAATAGAAATTAATCACCTGAACTGAATTGCATTCACTGAAAAATGAATACATGCAGTATGTGCAAATGTCTAACACTTCAAAACTTTTCCTAATTTCTACAATAAAAAAAGAATTCAGGATAGTCAGAACTGGAACAGAGATGTGCAACAGAGCTGCAAGATACTGCAATGCTGAATAAGTGAGCAACAAAATAACAGATGAAATTCAATGTTGACAACCTGAAGGTAGCTTCTAATCTGGGTATTTCTAGTCCTTCTAGTCTAGAAAGAGCATCTGTGGGACAGTATTGAAAATCTCAGCTTAATACTCAGAGGCAAACAAAATGCTAGAAAGTATTAGAAAGAAATTGAGAACAGCCCCAAATATCACTATGCCACTTTGGTGCCATGATGCAGCCTTACTATGCACAGTTCTACTTAGCTGATCTTCAAATAGATGAAGCTGAAAGAAGAACGTGAAAAGATGTAGAAAATGGGATAAGGCTGATCAAAAAAGTGGAATGGTTTCTACAAGAGAAGAAGCTATAACTGTGGAAAGCAGAAGCTGGCAGCCTGTGACTCTACAGTCTGGGGAAGACAGGGGTATAAACATATATGCAATGACAGATATGATGAAAGAGTAAATAGAAAATTATTATTTTACCTAACAGGGATGCTAAATGAAATTGAGAACTAAAAAAACGGAACAACTTGCTTTATGGTCCACACATTTCTGTTGTGGAATTCAGGTTCTTTGAATGCTAGAATATTAAATGGGATAGAATAGTTACCACATAAATAAATGGAAGAAAGGTTCATTATAGGCTGCTGAACAAAATAAACTAGATGCAAATTCTTATTCAAAAAGTCCTTAAAATATTGATTAACTAAAGCTGGAAGGATACATGAGGAGAAATAAGTCTAATTGTTCTGCTGTAATATTCATTGTCTAATCACAGACACAGTACCAGACAAAATGAACATTCACTGAGATTTTTTGTTCACTCCAATATCTTATATGAGGTAAATAAAAATAAAGAAGCAAAAATTAATATCATCACCAAATTTATTATAGGTGATAAGAACCTCAAATTTGGAAGGTACAGAATGCTTTCATCTCTCAATTCTTTCCCACTTAAGCTATTGCAATGTACCACATGCACTGGTATGAACGGCTGGGGTGGGCTTACTAATAATAAGTATTCTCTCAAAGACTGGTAGTAACTGCTTCAGATCATATCTAATATTCACATTTCTGTGAAAGAAATATTCATTTTTTCCCCACTACCTATACTGTGACTCACTCATTGTTCTTTCTCCTTGCTTAGCATGCACAGAGAATTTTCCTCCTAAACTTATAGCACAGCACAGATCCTAATGAATTTTAATTGTAATTATTAAGATGCACATTTGTAATACTCCTGTTCCATGATGTGGGATTCTTATAAGTTTTAAACTTGAAGATAATTACATGGGGCATTTTTCTCTATAGTAGGGAATACTTTACTGTGTGATCTCTTGCAGCAAGTGAACTAACTCCCTGGAAGGATCAAAGAATTGAAAAAGAAATTGTTGGGAATCTAAATGGCAGGGGATGTACAGTAGGAAATTAGAACATGGCTCACAGCTTATGTCACGTTCCAAAAGTCATCACTCTTACAGTTATCTAGCAAGGATCAATTCCAAAAATGCAAGGCCAGCACTACAAATAGCATGTGACTTCTAACCTCACTACCCATAGGACAGGAAACTAAACATAGGAAACATTTATGTGGAGACTGAAAATCTGTCTTGCAGGAAATAGGATGTTAAACAGTTAGGGTTATGTACCAACACCTTGAATTTCACATTAAGGTTGATGGGTAGTTGTTGGGAAACCACCGAAAGATAGGCTTGACATACTAACTGGCTGAGAAGGCTAGCAATCTAGTTTATGTCATCTGTTTCTACCATGTGAATAACTCATTGTGACAATGAGCTTCTTACATTGACAAAGCAAGGTCAGCTCATGTGGAAGGAATGAAGAGGACCCCAGTGCCTGATTAGGCTTTCTTTTTGGCCATTTTTAATCTTGAAGATCTAGCAAAACCTGTGAATTTTGTGACAGGGGAAACTACTTTGAAGGGATATTCTTTCATTAGTATTTTGTTTTTAACAAACAATTTGCATTTAATTACATTCAGGCGCACCAAATATAAACTAGGAATATGCAACAGCCAGTTTGCTTTGGCTTTATGCCTGATATATGAATTTGCATTGGTAAGATTGACATTTTTCTGCTATACTTAAAAAGCTTTGTGTAAGGATCAATAAAGTCAACTGGAATAATACAAAGAATTTTAAACAGTAAAAGAGAAAAATTTCTCAACAACTACAAAACTTGAGAGAAAACTTTATTAATAATAACTTAATAAATTTGAAATAATCACATTTAATTAAATAAACTTACATCAGAGAATGCTGTGTTATTCACAATTTTCTTCCATGAAGAGTGAGAGCTTGCTGAAATCCTGTGGTACTCTTAGGTGATGTCATTTGAAACAAAAACTTCCATCAAAAGTCCTGAACAATTACTGACTTTTATAACTTCATAGCATAAAGAAAAAGGTGAGTTTTCAACTGCTAAAAGGAGGTTATCTTGTAAAATCACTAGAGGTTTCTCCACTGATTTTTGAAAGCTTTTCAGTAGAAGCAAGAAAGCAACGTAGATTATTTTGGTTTGTTTATTTTGTCAGGCTGAGGATGCTCTGTCAAATACTACTACTATAAGTCATATTTGAAAGCAGTTTCATAGAAATTGTAAAGTTTTTTGATTTACTTAAACTTTTTTGAGGGATAAGGAACAAAATCTGTTTTCTGTTTTATAACTGACTGAAACAAAAAGGATTCTTAATTTAACTTCATGGATTTAAAATAATTCCCACTTAATTTAAGAACTGTTCGAAGAAACCATTCTTTTATCCCTAAATTTTAGTGAATGCTCTTTATCTGATTTCTGCCACTTTGCATACATGAGCAACAGAGCAAGCAGAGGTTTGGTCTGATGTGTTCCTGACAGTATAGCTCAGTCATTTTTTCTGGTATGCTGTAAACTACAGGACTCGTTTCACATTGAGGCAGTAGAAAGATTTATTATACCATTTTGCTGAATCTCACTTAAACCAGTGTCAAAATCCTGACAAGCCTCCAATATTTGAAAACTCTTTTTGGCTGCTTGGGCATTATCCACATACTTTATGTTTACAAGTCCTGGCCTGTTATGAATAATATATTTAATAATAGTATTAAAATTAGGGGTTTTTTTAATGGCAAGAAGACTATCTTTATTGAAATGAATGCAGACCAGGTCAGACTTAACTTTTGAAATAACTTCCCTGAACTATCTATTCAAAATGGAGCAGTTCCTACACAAGTTCTTGGGAAGACCTACTCATAGCACCAAGCGGCTGTATACGTAGCAGGTGTGAATGAAATGTGGGAGACCCAGCTTAGGTACTCAGTTCTGAGTCAGGAATAAAGCTCCATGTAAATGTCTCCTCCCTGGCAGTCATCTTGGCCACAGGAGTATCCCGTGGGTGATGTCTCTGACTTCAATCAGTTAATCTGTCCTCAAGCTGTGAAACACTAAAAAGATGAAGGTTTAATAGAAATTGCTGTCTTCTCAAAAAACCAAACACCCTTGTTTCAACTACAGAACAAATTTTGAAATCTTTTCTGTCAAGAAATCAATTTTGATTGCCAGGAAGCAGTGATACCAATTTGGATCAGGAGAGAGCAGCATGTGTTGAAATCTGTGGTGTCTGCAAGGTTCAGATTCATCTTTAAATGAGGCTAAATGTGATGCAGTTTATGCAAACTGAATGAACTCAAGCTATAAACTATAGCAATAAGGTAGTGCTTTATTTGGAAAGTTTAGCCTTGTTGTAGATCTTATTTAATCTGATAGCTAACCTGTACTATAAACCAAGATATTTATGGGAAGAAATATACACAATATAATTTCTTTCTGTAAGCCATCTAATATAACTCAGTTGAAGCAAAGAAAGAAGAAATCAGTTCCTTCCTTCAGAGTCCTACTAAGTTACAAATGACAAACAACATTTTATTGTGCTCATCTCCACCGTTGCTTAAGTTAAAGTTTCAATTCACCTGAATAGTAACAGTCCTTAATCAATGCAGTGAAGATAGTGGATTCAATGCTGCTGTCTGTGGATTCATACCATCGCTTCCCTGACTGTTTTTCTTTTCTGACAGGCTTCAGTCACTTCATTCTCTCACATTTCTGGCTCAACAGTTCAGAATGTAGCTGGGCTGATGTTGCTATAGGAATTGTTCAAGGTTTTCTCTATAAATTTTTTTTTGTTTATGTTCTGCAGGCTTCATATTTATAAGCATCAATGGTTATTTTTCTCCCTGGTTTGCTGAAGTCATAGTTTTAATACACAGGATTTTGCTTTTGAGGCTTCAAGGCAAGCATATTGAAGTGACTGCTACACAGTAAATATAACATCAATTTACACTGAATTGTCAGATGTTTATAATTTAAACTAGCAGGAAGATCCCTCTCAGAAAACTGAAAATTCTACATTCTAATTCAAATTCCAACTGTTGCCCTTCAACAGATCATTTTTCAATATCATATCAAAGTCCTGAAGGCCATTTTTTATCTCAATCATTTCTCCTTCTTCCAGCATTACCCCACAGATCTCAATTAAATGGCAAAACCAGAATATTCTACTTGTCAGATATGGGCATTTGGTCTAGCTATGGAAATGAAGCACAGTATATTTAATTAGGGTGTCATAATGATTGAGCTTTTGTTGTCCCGTCATTTTTTATTACAGGTTAAGTAATTATTGCACCTTTCAACAGAATGAGCTATCCAAAATGAAGCATTGACGTGAAAGATCTCTCATTGAAGAGTAAACATGATATTCAGAAAAGATGCATTTTTTCTGGCACTATGCATGCAAGTTATCTCCAGCTAAAATCTCACAACATTCTAGTCATATTTTACAGTAAACCCTTCTAGTTTTGTGTACAGGAATTAATATGCATCTAGTATGTGCTTTTAGAATGAAAATAAGAATAAATTATACAAATGCATCTACACATACTGCTGATATTCAGGTGACAAACAGCAGAGATATGTGACAAATTCCATCTGCCTTCAAGTTTATGTATTGATTTTTTTTATAGCACCCACCATACTAAGTGTGAATTATACATGCAGCTCTGCACACTCCACCTGCACTCTGCCCACTGCTTCATTTCTTCCAGGATTACTTATAACACATCACACCTCTACATAGTGTGAAATGTTTGCCATTTTTATTTCTAAAATCTATCTTCTAAGGTTGTGTCTCTTTCTTCACTGAAAAGTTACAGTTGTTTAAGAGGTAACACAGGCTACACAGAAAGTGAGAACAAGGAGGAGTTTTAGATTTAACGCCTTGTGATGTTGTATCTATAAAGAGAAGCTACAGAAATCCTTTTAAGGAGAGTGAACTTGCTTGTAGTGGACAATCGTAATTTCATCATTTCAGTTTGAGGGGCTTAAGGATACCATCATTTTGTTTTTCTCAAATAGCTGCCTCTGCAGTGACACTTGAATTGCCTAATAGCTAGTAGGCACTGTTTGGCACATGCTGTCCAATAATTCCTAGAAAATAACATGCTAGCTTCAAGGACTTCCATGGAAACTGTACCTACATTATAATATAACTTTCCAAATGTTATCATTTCTCATTACTCTCATCCATGCAAAATAGTTTATTGCCAATATAAAGACATATTACAATTTTTAAAGTAGATTGACCTGAAGAACTCATTCTTCTTCACTGTCTGTATGTTGCAGGAGCTCTCAGCTGTTTAGGTCAACCATCCTTTTATATTCTGTGTACTGACACCTGCAGAGCTCTGTTTCACCATCTGCTTGGTGTGCCAAGCATTACAGTTACATGCACATTGCATGCCCAAATTTAACATTGAGGAAACAGAGCTTTCACTTTGTAGACAGTACTTACCGGGTCTACATTGTAACTTTTGAAAATGTTTTAAAATGAGGATAGAGGATAGCCTGATAGTATGATCTGTTTTACTTAGGCACAGGAAGACTTGGAAGTCTTACCCAAATTTTAATACAGTCCCTGTAGTCAACATGAAACTGAAACACATTGCTGAACTTTCAGGACCAAAGATTTATCCATGCAGTCCTCTCAACCTTAGAAAATACAATATATTCTCATTAAATTCAATGGCCAACTCACTGCTGAATATAATGCTTTAACTTACATCATTCCTACACACCATACATATCATAGAAGTCTATCTGTAAAGTGTGAAGATTCATTTCAATGCTTTATTTAAGTCCACTTACTTTATTAATAAACTTGCTTTTAATACTAATGAAGCTCATTCTTGTGCAGAGATGAGGACTTGAGTTTTGCTGTTTTAAAGATCCAGACTAGACTTTCTAGTACTGACTAAATGTCTCTATTCCAGAGAACAGCATTTGGCAGTTAGTCTCTTATTCATATGTGATGCTACTGGGAAAGAATTGATGCCATAAGTATGCAGGGGATCATTGCATCTACCTCCTGTCAACATCTTTCCCAAATGGCAAGGACACTTTGCTTTTATAGTTCCTGGCTGGAAAGATGAGCCAGTTGGCAGACATGCAGCTGTTATAAAATAGAAGTAGCTCAGACATGGCAGGAAAGCATAAAAGAAGATCCTCTATCCATCTTTTACTGGGAAGAGATTTAATTTCCCATTAATACTCTAGCTATTTGCAATGACAATTTGGGATCTCACAGTGACATCTGCGGCCAAATGTCAGTGACTAAACTATGTGTACTCTGAAGTTCTTCTATCAGTCTGCCATTAAATAGAACCCAATACAAGTTAAGTCATGCCAATGTGACATGAAGACCGTGCTACTGCAAAAACATCTGTCTTAAAAAAGCCTTGAATAGCATTTTGGTGGCCAAATATGCTGTATTGCTTTGAGTTTTCAGCTCTGAAAGAGTGAAAACAGAAAATACAAAAATATTTATGTCTAAATATCTATTAAATCTATTAAAAATACATATATTATCAGAATTGAATAATAATGAAGCCTGGCTGAGTTTTATTTGTCCATTTGAAGCAGGCCAGGTAAAAAGTTCCAGATACTCATGTTCTTTCACTCCCAAATTGAATCCTAGATTCAAATCAAATATATACCTATTGCATTGTTTGCTTTTGAAGCATAGGCAGTTGTCTAGGAAACCTAAACAACATTCATTTTTCCTTTCAGCACACTAGAAATTAGTCAGAGCCAGTGTGCTTGACATGCTGAAAGATCACAGATAGGCCCCTTGTGACTCTTTTAGGGAAGATGCTATATAAATGTACTGTGTTGTTACTGCACTGAAGAGACTGTTTAAATTCTCCATTGCTCATAGGTCAAAACCAGTACATTTCAAGACACAGATTTGATGTGTCAAATGTAAGAGTAAAATATTGATTCATCAATATATAAATGTATTCAGATACTGTACTATTTTGCTTTCATGTGCTTTGAAGCAGATTATTTGCTTCTCATTCCATCAGTTTACAAAGCAATACATTCTGGTGTATAATATTTTATTCTTATCAAAATATGTAGTTACATTCCTCACATCTTCATGCATTTTTACTTTTCTTAAGTATTGAGTATATGTTTCTGATGCAGAACAAGTGTACTTGCAGAGGTTGAAAGAGGTGATGCTGGAAAATGGATTGTTAGGGAGAACATCTGGAAGTGAATACTGTGTTTAAACCCCAAGAAGAAATTATGGCTTCTCAATGTTTATTTTAAGAACAAAAAGCTCCGCAAACACAAACACTTCAATTCTGTTCTGGTTACTCACTGTATTTGAAAGAAAATTTTAAAATGTATAACTTGAACACAAAACTTATCCTGAGATGCTCTTGCTTAAGTATTCACTATGAGGAAAAGAAGGCAGATTTTATTGTTCCTCATATCATATTATCGCTATCCATAGATATCTTTAATAGCAATTTCAGTAAGCAAGTCCTGTACACCATGAAGTCACTTCATGAAGAGAAGTAATTACTCTAGACTAGTTACTCTAAAGAGTAATTACTATATTTCATGTTATACAAAGGTAATCATTTGTCTATATAAGTCTCATATTCTCAGGAATATGATTGTCCTTTAGATTAGTCCAATCTGAACATATAGACTAGGCTAGGAGTTTACTATTTTTTTATTACTGAAATAGAGCTATGCTTTTGTACTTCACCCTGACTCTGACATAGAAAAACAACATTTGGCAGGATTCTGAAACACAGAAATTACATAATCAAAAAGAATAAAAACTAGATTCATTAATTTTCCCACATTTTCCCTTGTTCCCATGAAGCAACCGCACAAATGACAGGCAGACCCGTGCCAGAGATTTTAATTTGCCTGTGAACATTTTGCATTTGTCAGTGCTGGGTCACAGAGATTGTCACAAAAAAGCCGCTACCAACCATCCAACCAACCAACCAACCAACCAACCAAGATTTTTGCTATAGTAGATAATCAGTGAAAGTTAAAAGTAGCTGGTAAGGAAGGATGTCCTCTGAGACAAATAAATGCACTGAAGTCAGTTGAGCCATTTGTGCATAAACTGTGGTTTTGTAACACTTTCAGAAGTGGCAGAATAGGATTTCAAACATTCCAGAGGAAAAACCTTGAATAGGATCGCTGTTTTTCCAGAAATACAGTCCAAGTCATGGATGGACTAGCTTACAAAATTCAAGATAGTGTTTGATTTTATTTATTCTCTCTAAACACACAAAGCTTTGCAATCATAGTATTTAACAACACTCACCCATATAATCTTATTAATGAATGTAAGTATTGTAAAGCATACTTTTTCGATTTCTCTGTATTGAATGTCAGACACTTTGAGATATCTTCTGACTGAAGTGTCCTGTCTGCTAACTGAATTGACTAAAATGCCTAGCTTGGGGAAGAATGAAATGTGTGATAGCTAATGATGTAGAATTCATAATTTTAATTTTTTACAATCATCCTCATACTGTTTGTCACTGAGCTTGCAAATGACTTGAGGAAAATCGCCTTTGGGTATAGAAGGAATAAAGTGATTGTCCATGCTGTCTCAGTCCTGAGATTCTGCTGAACACAGACTGAGAATTGCCAATTAAACCTAACTGTGATAAATTATGTTCTCTGTATTAAAGATAACAGAGGACTGTCTAACAGGTAATAACGCTAAAACACTCTTCTAATTCTGGCTAGATCTTCAGGTTAAAATCACCGTAGATGTGACATACCAGTGCTCCCTCTACTATATCATTTATTAGAGTATTCACATTTACATACACAATTAATTTTGGCACATTGTAAAACATTATTTGCATAAGTATGGCTAACTAGACTTTCTACTGCACTGTTAGTTTTCATCAGATTATATCTGTTCTGAATCTGTGTTAAGAAAGACAGAGAGGCAGGCAATGCTTTTGCACTTTTATGTCCTCCTTTTCTTGCCTTCAACCAGCCTCTGTAGCAGATAGCTTTCTAAAATATACAAGAATTTTGAAATCATCCAAGTATAAAGTGCACAGTCATAATATTGATATTATTTGCATACTTCCTGCCATATGAGAGAAAAACCCAGCTATGAGAGAGCAGTTGCAGTTTGACTGATCAAAGCAGAGGCATGGTAAAAAAAATCCCTCAAACCCTTCTAATTGGAAAAATAATTCCCATTACGCAAACATATTCATTAAATGTGTCCATAAACGTTTTCCTTGGAAATGCCTCCAAATTTTCAACCAAAACCAGTGTTTCTAAAAGTCATGTTTCCAGTTTTTCACTGGGAAGACAAAACACTCTTCTGTGAATTTTAGTACACAGATTATGTAAAAATTTTCCATAGAGATAAAAATGATAACACAACAACCAGTTTTACTCTAGTTCTAAAAACATGTCACCAGCACTGAAAAATATATGAAGGTAAAGTGTAGAAACTCTTTCTTCAAAATTTTCATCCGAAGTATTAAATTACTTTCCCGAAGCCAAGCAGCAGCAAAGTGGTAAAAAGAATAGACAGCTTTGTTTTCCAACATCTTTAGGTTGCACATGCATGAATGAAAGGGATATGTCAGCATAAAGGAAGATAGTGGAAAACTCTAAACATAAGAGTAATACTTTTGAACATAACTGGATCTTATTTTCATGAATATGTAGAGGGAACTTGCAAAATCCCAGTAAAACTGCTACACAGAGAAACTGAGGTCACATTGAGAGATATAATGATTTTAACTGGCTCTTCCATTTCCAGTTTTGCTGACATGTATTTTAGCTGTCTCCTATATTGCTTCACAGCTGGGCTACATTTATTTTTCATGCATCACTATGAACTCCTACATTGTCCTCCCAAGTGGTGGATTTCGAACCTTTAAGCAATTTGAAATATATACACCATAAGTTCTCAAATACCATAAGGCAATTTAAGAAGTATAGTGATTTTGATAAAAATTGCAGGTAGATTAAATTAATTTTTTTTTTTACCATAAATAGTTTTATATTAAGCAAAAGGCTGAGGAAACTCTAGAAAATAGCAAATAACCAAATAAATAGCAGAAGTATTTTATTTTCTCTAACAATCTGCCCTGTAAAAATAACTTTTAACATCTTTGAATGATAATACCTTCAACCCACTATGCTTTCCCCATCCCTGTATTATTTTAACAACCCCCTAATGTTTTCCCCAAAGCATTTTGAATTACAAAATCATGTCCTATCAGTAATAATATTTCTCTCAGTTGATTTCACTGCCTAGGTGGATATTTTCTGATAGTATGTTTTATCCTAAATATACATCAGAATACTTAAGATTCAAACTATTGGACTCAGTGACGTGAAACAAATTGATATATCTATGCAGCCTTTGGAATTAATACTCCCTTGACATTATGTGAAAGTCCTAGAAGCTTATGTGTGCATTGAACACAGAATATGATAAGGAATGAGAGATGAATTTATCAAAGATTCATATATTTGTGCCAACACTTGTTTTTTGGTTTACTCCAAATTCAAAAGATATTTTCAGTTAACTACAGTTCAGTTTCAGGTTTCAGCTCTTAAAAGTTTGTAACAGTACATAAGACTCTGATTTTCCTCTTCTGTTATGGATAACATCATTTAATGATTCAGATACCTTTTGCTGTGACCTCATTTTAAGAGAAATTCCTCTCTCTTAAGCTCAGGGCATGCTTTTGAGTTTGAAAATTGAAACAAAATTTAAAGAATGGGAACTTACTATAGCTGATTTAGAATGAGTCAAATACAAGTAGATGCTATTGCAGTTTCTTTAAATCTATTAACATTTATCAATTCTGAGTTACAGAGCAATGACCCACTGAGAATATTTATAACCTGCTCAGATTTCAGATAAAAGGATTCATGTGTTACTTTTTTCCTTCCACTCTCTTTTTCCAAAAAGCTCTGCCTGTGTTATGAGGCTGGTGCTTCTTGGTTACTCACAATGTCTAAAGTCTGATTGACAGTGCTGGATGAGCTTAAGCATTTGTGGAGACCCACCTTCCCCACAGCAGTCCCAAGAAATGAGAAGGAATTGAGAGACTCCTCACCAACCAAATAAGGAAACGAATTTACTTGACAAGAAGGAATGAAGATGGGAGAGCCAAACTCTTTTCTGTAGGGTCCAGTGAAAGAACAAGAGGCAATGGACATGGATTAAAATGTATGAAGTTCCATCTGAACACAGGAAACACTTTTTTACTGTGGGGAGGGTGATCAAACACTGGCACAGGTTGCCTAGAGAGGATTAATAATCTCCATTCTTGGAGATACTCAAAACTCAGTTGGATGTGGTCCTGGACATCCTGCTATAGCTGACTGAGCTTGAGCATGGCAGGCTGGACTAGATTATTTCCATAAGTCCCTCACAAGCCCGCTCATTCTGTGATTCTATGAGTGGAGGTCCCCCACCTCTACAACTCAGGATGATCCAGATTCTGATTTCAAGGGCACTGAAGTAAATCTTGGAAATCTGCTGCCTTTCCCTGACGTCAGACCAAAATAGGGCAATAGGTTTCTCAGAGCATGATTCACAACTCCATACAAGCTTAGGCATTCATGGAGGCCCTCATTTCCATCGAGAAAACAAAACGATTTTCTCCCTTAAAGTATTGAACAAAATGATTTCATCCCACTGGGAAGAAAGTAATATGAATTAAGGTAAGAAGAAAGGACAAGCTTTATTTGAGCTTCTGTTTGATTCCTGTGTGGAAAAAAATTAACTCCCGGGGCTTCTCTGTGCAGACGTGCCCACTTTATACCACTTTTGAAATAGTCTGATACTACTGGGATGAAAATTCGTATAATTTCACTCAATCAGCTGCTATGTGGGTCAGAGAATACTATGCTGAGCAATTTGGCCACCTACTTTGATAGTTTAAATCACACTAAGAGGAAAATCCCAAACCCCCAAGCTTTAATGTAGTCCAGTAACATGCACGTTGGTGTATTTTTTCCTTATATAAGGGACAGGGCAAGATACAAGTCATAAAAAGAAAGCAAAATCTGACATTACACTGAAGATTTAATACTGATTTCTATCCATTGCCAATGTAATCAGAAAAATAAAATTCCCCATACTGCAAGCCAAGCATATTAAACAAGCATAGTTTATCTTCCCAAAAAGCACTGCATTAATTGCCCTGTCAAGTAGTAGTAGTCAAGTTTTATCCTTTAATGAGGAAAGTGTCGTGAAATAGGACAAGTGAAATGTCTAGAATAATAATTATAAAGTTAAAGAAAATGAACAAATGACTTACAGTAAGAGATATATATATTTTTTAAGTGTGATAATACAAGCCAGAAAAGAGAAGCTAAAGAAGGAGAAAGCAGTAAAGGCAGTAAAGCATAGTAAATCCAGAATGAAAATGCAAATAGAAAAGCAAAAGACACATCATAAAGAAACTACACAAGTTTAGTATAAAGACCTCAATCACCAGCCACAAAGACAACTGGAAAATATAGGTAGAAATTGCACAGTGCAAATAAAAGTGGTATTCTACCTTACTCATTTCTTCAAAGTGTAGGATAAAAAAGTCTAAATAGTACATGAAGCTACCATCAAAAGCTCTGAATAAGGTGAAGGAATTTCACAAAATGCCATAACACAGCCAGGAATGCACAAAGACAATTAAAAACAAACCAGGATTTTAAAAATATTTTCTGTTGAGACGTGCTCATTTAATATATATAAAAAAAAAGTTTCATGAGAACATCAGCAGATTCAGGGAAGCTTGATTTAGACACCCCCCCCCACCCCCACCCCCCCAGTGTTTATTTTTATTTGTTTGGAAACTCAGTTGAAGTTTTATATCATAAATCATTAACAGAAAATTTAAAAGTTGAAACAAGAAGTAAAATGTTCAGCTGAAGAAGGAAGATCTTTAATTTTTCTTATTCTATTTCCAGTGAAACAAGCTATTAATAATACAGGATTTATGAAAGCACTGGAATTCCATGTCCTTCACAGCTCTAGTAATATATATTATGCATAGCAAACTTTCTGAGAAAGAATAGGCAAAACTTTTAAAGAACCCATGACACCATTGCTAAAGATCAAAAGCTTTTTAAAAACATTTAAGAGCTACAAAGAATGGTTATAAGTGTTCCAGATAAGATCTCTGATAGACTTGATCATATATATTAATATGGCCAAGCATGTACAGAGGCACTATTCTATTGTTGAAATAAATTTGGTTAAGACAGCCCAAAATGATTCTCAAATGCATAGTTTGATTAGAGTTAAAGAATTATTTCTAGATGCAAGTAGGAAGGAAACAAGTCATACTAAATATCAAGTCAGTGAAGAACTAGAAGATGTGGTGACTGTCATTTGTGTTAAAATGGAGACCTTCTTTATTTTTATATGCATATTCTATAGAAAATGAAATAATGGAATTTGGTGTGCATTAATGCTTTCTCTATATATCTATGTGTGTAGGCAGATGAAGAAGTACTGCATGTTAGTGATTTTCCCAACTTGTTGAAACTAGATTGTTGCAAATTCTGTGTGACAATCAAATCATTAGTCCTTGTTGACAACAGAACTGACAGATATCCATTTACAACAGAAATTTGACACAAATTTGGTCTCTTGTCAGATTTTTCACAACAACTTGCAGAGAGGGAGAGCTGGTTGCAAATTCACCAAATGAAATATTTGCTGCTGGCAAATATCAATATGAAGAAATCAAGATATTTCATACAAAACTGCCAATTTCCACTGAGGCTTTTGAAGATAAGGAGGGAGACAAAGCTCCTCAGATGTCCTGATCTTCCATGTTCTGAATTACAAGGCCATGCCTCCTCTCTGTCAAATCTAAATAATCTTGAATTCTATGGTGTGTAACAGGCTGTGCTTGAAGGATCAAGAGTATTACTACCTCTAAAGGGAATACTGCTGCCAAATCACTTTATAGTATGGTTGTAGGCTTAGAGTTGGCTTTGCCAGGACAGAAAGAAAACTTAAAATTTCCCCCATGGCAAGTGACTGGCATGTAACCCACGTAATCCTAGTACTTCCGTGCAAAATGAAGAGGCAATGTTACTGTGGGCTAGTTCTCTCCCTGACCCTGTGAGAACTACTGAGGGTGGCACATACTTCACACCAGCAGATGACAGTAAGGATGTAGTGATGTGTGGCCTCCCCTCTAGCCCATCATCAATACTACAGCAGTTACTCTCCTTGCTTCTCCCCTTGTCTGAATCTTGCTCTGAGGAGCCTACTGCCAAGAGCAGTATTGGACTGCCAAACATTCCACAGTTTTAATTCAAGCTGTCTATCCATGTGCATCGAGGTTGAAGAGGAAATGGCCTGGGTAGTTTGGGTGTACTGAAAAAGTGTGAGGACAGGTGCTATACAAATGAGGGAGTGATGGATGAGCATGGGGAGGGAAGGGCTGGTGTGGATAACAGTCTCCAGAAAACAGAGATGCTGAGGACCGAGTTCTTTACATGCAAGGGTGATTGACTGCGCCTTGCAACTAGTTTGGGGCAGTGGAGACTGGGTGTTGTGGGATACAAGGAATTTGGATACAGCAGGGGACAGAGGCATTGCTGTTACATCTGCATCTCTGAAACTAGCTAAAAGAAACACACAGAGGCAACACACTTGTCCCTTGCCTCTTGGTGATGATTAGCATCCTTTGTTTTATCTCCAGAAATATATTAGCCTAAACAGTAAATGCAACTGAGTGATATGGACTCCACTTTGGACCTTGACTCTTATTCATTACATGTTGTAGTGTGTATGGAGTCGCAATGTTCAAGTTAATTACTCCTCATAAACAGGTATTTCATAAAGCTTTACACTCTTCTAGTTATTGCCAGAACTATGTCTGAGGAGAGGTATATACACATAGCTAGACTTCATATAATATAAATTCAATAAATGTAGTGCTATGTAATTTCCTTATGGTTTGTTTGTCTGGCGATAGGGAAAAGACAGAAAAAAAAATTATCCTTCCTCTGGAATTTTCTCTGCCATAAGGATGAAGGTAACCTTACAAAAACCAACCATGTCAAGATGTGTCTTTGCCTTTAATATCTGACAGTTGTTAATTGTTGTCCAACTGTATTTTTTGCTTACAGAATAAAAGAAAATAATTTTAATAGAGTCCTTCTGAATTATCAGATTAAAATAGTATCATTAGACAGTTAACATTCAAGGCTTTTGCTGTCCCCAGTGACAATTTGGTATGATCTAAGGACTTCTTGAATTAACTTTATTAACACTGGAGTCTTTCTTCACTGTTGATTTTATTCTCATTCTTGAAAAGGACTGGAAAATTCAGAATATTAAGGCTCAAAGAAATAAATAAACAACATGCCTGCTATGGTTCTCATTTAGCTGGACCATGGAACAGGTCCACTTTTTGTTCTTTGTACACTATCCATTATGATTTTCCTTCAAGAAATTGAAAAGTTGACATCTTATACCTTGATTTTCTATACAGAAACAGCACACTATTACTGGAAAATAGATAATATAATAAAGAAATCTAAGGGGTGATTCAACTGCTAAAAAATAAATTATTTGATCCCTGAGCAAGATATACACTTTCTCATTTTGTAAAAAAACTAGCATCCATGTTAACCTATGTGAGAAAAGCTGCGTGATGCAATTTAATGAATAGCTAGATTCGCTATCACTAGCTATACAACCACATATAGTTTGAAAGCGACTCAGCAGCTGCATTTTTACCAGCCCAGTTTTACAGCAGAATTTATATAATTCACCCATGAATAACTTTGACAGCAATTAATACCTTCTGATAAGTTCTTATCTTATTTTTCACAGGCTCTCTACCTTTAACAGCTCTTACACTTTTACTAGAAAAGAAACTGGAGATAATGTCATATAATTGTGAACACATTCACCTGCAAAACTGTAATCGAGGGATTCACAAAACATTTTCTTCTTCCTGAAGATAACTTTAATGTGCAATATTTGTACAGGATTGCTTAAGGTACAGAAGTCAGGGTATTGTTGCACTGACTCAAAATCTTTTGGTTCTCCACAGACTTTGGTTTTGTTACAAAGATGACCACAGGGCTAGAACACCTCTCCTATGAGGACAGGCTGGGAGAATTGGAGCTGTTCAGCCTGGAGAAGAGCTGCCAGGACAGGTGACCCTACACTGACGAACGAGGTATTCCATCCCATATACGTCATATTCAGTATAAAGCTAAGAGATCACAAGGGTCTCGACCCTTTCCATCTGCCTTTGGGACACTTCCGCTGGTGTTCACTTCCCCTGGGGCCCTTCTTGCCTTTGGGACTCTTCCCTTCCCTTCAGCCTTCTTTCTTCTTGGTCCTGCCTTTGATCCCTATTTGTGTGTTCCTGAACCCGGTTCCCATCAGCTGGTGAGCCCAGACTGGGATTTTGCAAGTGCCTGCTACAGACTCAGTGGTGACGGTGACATAATTGCCACGAGGGGGAGGTTGGGTTCGATACTGGTTTTGTATATATTTGTATATTTTCCATTTTATTATTATTATCTTCATTAGAGCTGGTTTAGTTTTCTAATCCGGAAGCCTCTCTCTCATTCCCTTCCTCTCCCATTTGGGAGGGGGCCATAAGTCTCTCTCCCTTATNCGAGTGAATATTATTATCTTCATTAGAGCTGGTTTAGTTTTCTAATCCGGAAGCCTCTCTCTCATTCCCTTCCTCTCCCATTTGGGAGGGGGCCATAAGTCTCTCTCCCTTATCACCTTCCTCTCTTTGGTGGTGGGAAGAGGGGTTAACAGAGAGCATCTGTTGTAGGTCTGGTGGATTGAACCTAAACCTCGACAGAGTGAAATTCAAAGAGAACTCGCTCCTGAACAATAATCCCAACTCAAGTTAGAATTAAAGGGTTTGAAAATGAAAGATTCTTCCAGGACCATCTACTAATTAAGAAACCTTCTGCCATGTATGGTTTCCCCTTTCCCTTTCCCTTTCCCTTTCCACTTCTTTTCCTTTCCCTTCCTCCTTTTCCCCTTCATCCCCTTTCCTCCTGCTTTTTCCACTTTCCCCTTATTTCCTCATCCTCTTCGCCATTTCCTTTCCATTCCTTGCCCTGCCTTTCTGCCATAATATTCACTCGCAGAGTGAATCTTCTGACATTCTAAAAAAATGCAGTTCTTCCAGTTCATAGTCACTGGAGAGAGCAGGGAACTGTTGCTGTGATAAGGGTCATCCTTTTCCTAGTTTGCTATCGCTTTTTAAGATCAGATATGTGAACACAAAAAAGACAAAAAAATGAAGTGATGCAGGGATTCCGACGAGTTCCTGCTCCCTACATAGAGAATTTTGAGGCTCTGCCACAACATCAGTATCTCCCGCATTTAGATTAAAACAAAACAAAACAAAACAAAGTAGAAAAACATGTGGCAATTGATATTTTGGATTTCTCAGACTGTATTAGTATATATTTTGTTCTTCTCTCTGAGAGTTTAACATGACAGATGACAAATATGACAACATGAAGACTCTATAACTTCAGTCATCCTGCACTTTCCAAGTAAGGAAAGTCTACACAGAGTCCAATCCATTTATAACATACTTTTGGTTTTCATCAGTCTGCATCTCTAGCTCCAGGAGAGAGAAAAATGAATCAGAAAATACTTCTTAGTATTTATTATTCCTAGATGAAAAACGGTCCATGAAATGACAAACCCATTAATCTGATCCGACTTGGAATTTTTTTTTTTAGAAAGTGTATTTACCGGGATCCTTGATGCTTAAGATAAAAAGATTAAAGATAGAGCTGGCACACAGCTTTCAATTATTAAAAAAATGAAAGCAGAACAGGTTTTGAAAAAAAGAAACAATGCCTATTAGCAATGATGGGAAAGGCTCAAGCACATGGGAAAATAAACACCTAAGGAATATTTTGGAAACATATTTAGTTTCTAGGCAAAACAGAACAAACAAAACTAAATAGTTAGCACTGGTTTAAAAATTCAGGTACAAAACCATCATTATAACATTAGCAAGATATGTGCTAGCTGTACTTTTCCATAACTGTGAAAAGTTTTAAGGTTATTCTAAATCTTCATAGCAATATCAAAAACTTCTGTTTCAAATAAAATCTGACTTCATTAAGACTTTTGGCACTAGGTTAGTCATAGCTGCAATGCCTGGATATCCTTGCCATGGCCTTCTCAGATTCTAAAATGAAAATAATAAGTTTCCTTTGGAAATTCAGGAACACAATTGCAAATGGAGACAGTGTCCACGGTTGTTCTGGGGACATAAATATTTTTTAAATATATTTATTTATTATCTAGGAAAAGAACTGCAGATCTGGGAGGAAAGAATCTCTCAAATAGATGGCCTAGAGGATTCTGAGAAACTATATAAATGATATATTTATTTAGATTCTATGGTCCTGCTTGGCAGGCGGGTTGGACTCGATGTTCTCCAGAGGTCCCTTCCAACCCCTAACATTCTATGATTCTATGATATTTCACATTGGCAATTTTTGTTTGGTTGGGGTTTTTGTTTGGTTTTTGTTTTGCCTTTATTTTTTTTAATTAAAGCCATATTTGATGATTATTTTAAATTTTTTTTATGACACAAGTAAAGACTTGGAGAATATCCCATTTCTGCAGGTAATTACAGGATAGAGAGACAGTTCTGATGACTGATTCAGGTATAGTGGTGTTTGACTCACAACGTAGACTTACACATAGAATCAGGTACATCAGTGTGAGTGAGAACAGCACAGCCTTGTTTCTAACTGTCGTATTAAATTCTCCTTTGGAAGTATATAACCCTGTCTTAAAAAGCAAACATGCAATAACACCTGCAGGTATTATCCCACCCTTGTAGCACAACAATCCAGTCTAAGAGAACGTTTAATGCTGACATTGATGGACTAAATCCACTACTGATCATTAAGATTTAAAAAAGCTAAATGTTTTAGCATCTGCATATCAGCAAGGCTGATAAATATCTGGATTTCAGTTAAGAAATCCTGCTGTGCAGCTATCCTCAAAAAAATGCAGGTAGCATACATAGTAGTTTTTTGAACAGATGCCAGCAATTGCCACAAAAGTTTTGTGCAGCAGAAAGCTGGGATAATATAGAGGTCATTTATGTTGATCTATTTTAACATTAATATATACGGAGTAAGTTCTTCAGCTTTGACCTGAACCTTTTTCTGCCTGGAAGTGGAACATACATATTTCTAATGATTTGGAATTGTGGCAGATCAAACGCCTCTTTCCTCTGGGCATGCCCAGGTGGCTCTGAGGCTGTGTTTGTATTGCCATTTTGTGAGACGGATAGTGACAAATGCATTGTATATTAAATCCCAGCAGAGTGAGGATTCTTTTGTTTCATTCTGCAATGGCTATAAATAAGCCATGTGGCACAAAACACACTGCTGGATGAAACAAATGCACACACACAAAAATAAATCAGAGAAACCTTAGCTATTTACAAATGGACATTTTCAATACGATCCAAACGGAGAGACAGAAAGGCTTTTTTACACAAATGAAAGAACAGCTTTACAGCTTTCCACAGGCATTTCTGGGAAGAAGCTTCTATCAAATATTCATGGTAGCCTCTTGTCTACACAAGTCTGTTTGATGGAGTAATAATGCCGACTCACCTGGCACCAAAACTCAGCCATTTTCCCCTTGCCCATCCGGTAAATCTGTGGCTGTCAGTGATAGGAGCTGATGGGAAATGATAGCCTTATTGAGCTGCCTCATGAACTGTAACTCATTTGTTCTGAAGATCCAGACTGACAGCCTCTGCATTTCTCCCTTCCAGTGAAATTGAGTATAAATCACTTTATCATTTTTCCTCCACGACAGTTTATCAGAATTCTGGAATTTTATATGAAATCATAGAGGCTTAAGTCATAAGACTCACAGTCAATCTTGTTGTTGGAGAACACTGCACCTTGCAATGTTTAACTTTCCCATAAAATATTGCAATTTGACTTCCACTAACCAGACATGTGCATAGACATATACACACACTTGACATGGTGACAGGGAGGGAAAGCTAATCAGGCTCACTTCTACTGGGCAAATAATCTAAGCTTCAAACTCATGTGAACTTAAAAATTACAATTACTTTCAGTTCTTGATAAGTTAATTTCTCATTTTGACTTTTAAGTCTCCTAATACATTTCCTGATTAAAAAAAAATCCCAATAAAATCCTTCCCTACACAAAAGTACTTCAGTGGAAAAGAAACCCCCTGCTGTCCTTTGTTTCAATTTTTAATAAAGTGCAAAAAAGAAAAATAGGGTGGGTATATTAAAAGTATTCATGTAGATTGCTGCTCTAATATTTAAACTGTTTTGTGAATTTGTTATTTAGAAAAATGAAAGACAGTAATCAACAATCAGAATCATATAAAGTTGAAGCTACTTAGTTAGTACAGGACAGACAGTTAAGTTACTGATTCATCTTCTTTCAAAATCCTCTGTGAGTTGATATGCACCATGCAAACATTATTCATTAATTCCAGAACTAAAGAACTTGCTGTCCTTAAGCAAATGGTCATCTCGTATTACAAATGTAAAAAATATTAGGCTAGGTCCAGAAAGTATCTACATGAAGCAACAAAGGACAGAGACACTTAGAAACATATGTAAGCCCATAAAATGAAATGACTTACACTTCTGACTTTACTCATTATGGCTTCAAGGACACTTAGGGATTTGATGAGCACTGTCTAGGAACACAAATCACAATTAGGAGTCAGGTTTTTTTGTTTGATTACATTGAACCGAAACACGTTTCCTTGGGCCCCTGTAAGAGGAGCACAGAAGATGACCTAAGCTGAAATGATTGGATTTTGGTTTCTTTTATGCCCTAGGATGAATGAATTTCTCCAATTGATTATTTTTAGCTTTTGAAGTCATTATATAAAAATTTGGTTTTTTGATCCCTGTAGGTCAAGCATGTATATACCCTTTTACATACATGACAGGACAGGAGGTAAAAATTCCTGTAGGTGGATGACATAACAAAGAGGTGTAATCTAACGTGTTCCCTGTTCACTGCATTTGTTTTGGCAAGATGCAGTTCTATGGAGGCAAACCACACAGATCTCTCTACTTACCAGCTGCACTGACCATGGCAAAATTCACAGCATAGAACATGTTATAACAAATAATAAACTAAAACTACCACAGTAGATAATATGGCCCAAAACTGAAACCATTTAGTCGATAACATTTAGGCCACAATGTAATGCATGCTTAAGCCTAGCTTAAAAGTTGTTCTGCAAGAGAAAAAACTTCAAGCGGCAAGCCACCAACCTGTTCCCCATAGAAGGCATGTTAATACCAGTAAGTTATAAGTGAAAAAGAGTTCAAATCTGATACCTGTAACACAGCAGGTAGTGAGAATGTGTCTTACTGACATGAGCTGCCTGTTTTATACTCCCTTAGCACTAACTACTGTCATTTATAACACTGACCAGGGCAGTAGAAACTTCCCCACATTTCCATATTAAACTCCATTAAATGCTTTTGTATCAGGGTACATGTATCATTAGACAATGGACATTTTCTTGCCCCATTAACTCTACTAATGATATGGAATATTTCACAGCTGATAGATTGGTAAGATAGAAGAATGTGCACACAGTATCCAGAAAAAAACAAAACAAAACAAAAAACAAACAACAAAACTAAGAGATATCTGAATTAAATGGAAATGAAAAATAAAACATGAAGATCTCTGGGAGATCAAGTTTAGGGCCATAAATAGCACTTAGTGTTTAAAAAAATCCTTATTAAATCCAACACTAAAGGCATTGAGAAGCAGTTTACATCCCTGACAGGAACCTAAACAAAGAGTGGATGAAATTCCAATGCATTCGGATGCTTAATGGTGCCATCTGAAGTAGAAGAAAAAGAATTTGTATAAAAGAGTCTAGGTTTTTTCAGGTTTTGGGGGTTTTTGTTTGTTTTACTCTGTGAAATTTGAAACACAGGGAGTAACAGTGGTCAAATATTTTAATTTTCAGATCTTACGACTGAAACACAAATTGTTAACATAATTCTGATGGAATTTCTCTTAGATTAATGTAAAAAGTTCACAGTCTCATATGGACTTCAGAGCTGCAGGAAGAAACCATTTCAGAAAGATAGCTGAACAAATATTTGTAAGAAATTATATTGTGGGGTATAAAAAAGGACATACAAACTGAAATGGATTTTCTTTTCTGTTCATAAAAATCCAGACTATCCACAGAAAATATTAAGTACATGCAAATTTAGTGCAGCTACATAGCTGTCTATTTTTAAGAAATATTGTAAGGCTCTTATAAAAAAAATAACAGTTTTGAAGCCTGTTTCTGCCTTTAACTTTTTTCAAATATGCTGACATTGTACATTACCCTTAGGTTAAAAAAAAGGTCAAGTGAGCAAATGTCCAGAAAACACACTGCTCTGCAACTGTCATAAGGTTATTGCTGTTTTCATGTGGAGAGTTTTAAGGATTGTTGAGATGAAAAGGAATTATAGCCAAGTCACTTAAGTACCATGAATTTTCCACTGTGCTTCAGGCATGCTTTTTGCGAGCTTGTGTGTGTCTTGCTAATAGCCTGACCTTCACGGATTATTAAAATGGAATTTTATACAATGAAAACGCTGATAAATTTGAGCTAAACAGCATAGCTTGAAAGGGCTATGGTTAAAGATGCTAATTACAGCAGTTTTGTAAAGCAAAATGGCACCATAATTGCAGAGCAGATTGAGATGATGACTATCACACAATGGTATGTAAGTTTTCTTTCTTTGGGTAGCTGATATGCTTCCCTGTATTTATTTATGGATTGGAGAACACACAAGAGAAACAAAAAGGGTCTTTCTTCAGACACTCTTCTGCTCCCACCATAAAGTGAGTCAGAAGAATAACATTTCTCAGCATATTAATCAGACTGATTTTCCCTTCATCTACATTCCAGATAGAAGTTATGAGCACAGTTTCACTGCTAGTGAAATGATAGCCCTGAAGGACAAAACTACCAGAAAAAGGAGGCAGGTAACTGATGTCAAGGCAGAGTCATCTTTGTTGCTGTAGATAAATTGTAGGTGCTCTATGAGGGCCATGGGCTGTGATCAATGAAAAGGACTGTAAAATTTCTAAGCCAAAGCACTGCAATTCAACTATATGAAGAAGGAATCTTGATACAGGGGGAGACAAGAATTGCAAAATGACTTCTGTGAAACAGAAAATAGTCTTTAAAAAAAAGAGGAAAATCCAGACAGATTTAGAAAGACTGCAAAGCAACAACTGTCAGAAAATATGGGATTCAAAAATATCTGGAGCTTGAAAACAGAGACAGATAGTACAAATCCTTGTACCTTTACGTATTCATAATCTGAATAGTAATATTTCACTTGCTGCATATTTTATTTCTTCAGTCTTGTTATTTCCTTTCATTTGTTGCATTTTATCCTTGCTGCAGAATCTATCTTTGCAGGACACCAAATGAGAAGCATGTTTAAACAACTGATTCCACGATTTCCTAACAAAATGGTACCTTATGATACATGGCTTGTATAATTGAAGAGATTATTTTTTTGCCACTTCTTCTGTATTTTATAGTATAGTGATC
>VZZY01024863.1:35609-76485 GCA_013400335.1 Eurystomus gularis | reverse complement strand
TCTTCCAGCTTTGAACTAAAAAGAGTTTATGTAGCATCTTCCTCTTCATCACCCTCTCTTTTTATTGGCGTTTCCTCCCACAATACACATTTTTGTTCATGAGAACTTGCTACTAATTGTTGTTGTCACTGATTTGACAAGAAACAGAGTAGCTGTGCCTCAGGTCAAGGACAGCTTTGGGTATTTGTGATCCATCCGTTCATTGAATGTCCAGGTTCTCCTTGGCAATGCCTCTGTAGTCATCACCATAGACTTTTGCAGAGCAGTTCACATCCATCGGGCATCACTAAATCCTTTCTTTATAGTTTGCATGAAGTGCATTCTGGAACAGGAGGTCTTCGAAAGGGGTAAAATGTCCACCATGCAAAGAGAAGAATCAGTCATTTCAATATCTGCTCTGTCTTTTAGCTTCCAAAGTACCAAATCAGACAATCTGGGGTTGAGTGTGTTAAGTCTCTCAGTTGCCTCAATTTATCTGCTGCACCTGGACAGATGAATTTCCTCCTAAACTGAATTAACTACGCTGACAAGAGCTCCCTAGAAAGGAGTTCAAATGACTGGCTCTGACATTAACAACTGCGTAACAGATATAGAATACTGGGTGAGAGGAATTTCCCCCAGAAAGTCAATACTACAATAACGAATGCTCTTTGCTTTCTGTTTACAAAGCTGACGATAGGTTTTCACACTGGCCCAATTATCACAGAGAAAACAGTGATGCTCCATATGACCTTCCAAGACCTGAAAGAAGGCAGGGGAAGATCTGTTCTCTAGGATCTGTAGTGAAAGGACAAGGGGGAATGGTTTTAAGCCAGAAAGTGGTAGATTTAGGTTAGACATTAGGAAGAAGTTCTTTAACATGAGGGTGATTGATCACTGGAACAGGTTGCCCAGGGTGGTGGTGAAAGCCCCATCCCTGGAGACATTCAAGGTCGGGCTTGATGGGGCTTTAAGCTACCTGAGCTAGTTAGAGATGTCCCTGCTTATTGTAGGGAGGCTGGACTAGATGGCCTTTAGAGGTCCCTTCCAACTCAACACATTCTATGATTCCATGTGCAGTGAAATGTAGTTCTTCAAACTTTTGTCTCCACAGACAGACAACGGCTTTAAGGCAAGGGATGTTGGGTGGCAAGCTTTTCCACACTCGGTGGCTAAATTCAACCTGCAGTTGAATGGGGTCTATCAGATGTGTTCTCCTGGCCTATGTTATGAGTTTATTCCTGCCCTGTTAAGATTATGTGAAGAAAGAAAACCTATTTAACCAAAGTGTTCACATTTGAGGAGGTCAGAAAAGGTTTTAATGGGAGATCAGAATAAATGGGTGTTCAGAATAGTGGGGATCTGTGTTGTCCACCTCACCAAATTGCACTGTATTATTTTTAATTTGCTTTTCTTCTGGTTCCTGAAAAGAAAAAACTTTGCTAATGAGTTTCTGCAGCCAGAGTCTCTGTACAATAGTGAGGACTCTGCCATTTATCTTCATCACTGAAGTGCTTCATACCTATGTGTCATAATACACTTCACCAGCACTTTGCAAATCCTTTGCTTTTTCAAGTACTTGTTTTTCCTCTGACAAGAGACATGGTCTAGCTGAGGGCGTGTGATCCACTTGCAACCCGTTGCAAAGGCTCCCTAGAAATTTCTCCCTTGCCGAAGTAATTACTACTTTGCTCTTTGACTTAATAACACCTAAAAAGCTTTTTCACTGCTACCAGACCATAGCACTTCAGATAATATTGAATCTGAAGAATTTCACTTTTGTTGAAGGCTTGGGCAGCTTCCAGAACTGGAATATTACTATGGATCTGAGCAGCTTTCAAAAGAATGTTCCATTAATTTACATTCTGCAGTGTAATTACATTGGCATTTGAATAATGAGAGTGCCTGAATTATATCTATCTTTTGTTGATGTTAGGAAGGGTGCTCATTGACTCTCACCACTGCTTAGCTGCGCAGACACAATGCTTGTGCTTCTAATCTGCCACGAAAATTCATGTGTATTATAAGCTACATACGAATTACTCAACATGTACATAGAAGAGGACAGGTTGAGAGAGCTGGGGTTGTTTAGCCTGGAGAAGATAAGGCTCTAGGGAGACCTTATTTTGGCCTTCTAGTACCTGAAGGGGCCCTACAGGAAAGCTGAGAAAGGATGTTTTACAAGGGCTTGTAGTGATAGGACCTGGGGTCATGGCTTCAAACTGGAAGAAGGTATATTTGAATTAGATGTAAGGAAGAAGTGAGCTTGGTGAGTCACAGAAACAGGTTGCCCAGGGGGGCTGGGGATGCTCCATCACTGGATGTGTCCAAGGCCAGGTTGGATGAGGCTTTGAGCAACCTGGTCTAGTGGGAGGTGTCCCTGCCATGGCAGGGGGGTTGGAACTAGATGATCTTTAAGGTCTCTTCCAACCCAAACCATTCTGTGTTCTATGAATAAGTGAGCTGATGTAGTAGGGTATTGGAGGAACCAGAATTAATTTGGTCACCATTTTGAAGACATTAGTCACATAGAAAGATTATTGTATCTTTAACTCTTCCCTTCCCTTTCCTTCCACCAAATGCAATCAGTTATTCACAGAACCCCAAATAACAAATCAAGCTGATGAATGCCAATTTTTTTCTCTGAGATGGGGCAGCTGGTGAGAGCCCAGAATTGAGGAGTACTCTATTATTTTGTTTCCAAGCTTTATCCTTGGCCAGCCTTGGCCACAATGACAGAAATCCTCTCAGGAGCTGCTGGTGCCTGGCCAGTAATGGAAGCAGGAGAGGAGAAAACCATCCAGTCTTCTTCCCCAGGTCAGATAAATGACTATGATTATAAATAACCTTCTAATTTACAACAGATCCTTGGAAATGTGACCATCATGAACCAAGAAAGGAATGAGTTCACACTCAGCCAAGAGGACAAAGCCAGACAGGCTTTGGCAGCAGGAGGATCAGGCTGAGTAACTTGCTCTTGTGCTTACTACTGTCTCAGAAAGACCTCTGCGAGCTGTGAGATGTGTGGACCTTCTCCCATTGCAGACCAACATGTTTGGCATTTTCTCCAAAGCCAAAGAGCCTTGCAGGAACAGCTCCTAAGGAGCCGTCTGTTTGTAGATGCTGTGCTTAGTGATATGATTTAGTGGTGGACTTGGCAGTGCTGAGTCAACTGGTGGATTGGATATTGGGAAAAATTGCTTCCCTGAAAGGTTTGTCAAGCCCTGGCCCAGACTACCCGGGGAAGTGGTGGAGTCCCTTTCCCTGGAGGGATTTCTAATCTGTGGAGATGTGGTGCTGAAGGACATGGTTTAGTGGTGGATTTGGCAGTGCTGGATTAACAGTGGGACTCGATGATCTTAATGGTCTTTTCCAACCTGAACGATTCTCTGATTCTGTGCCTCCGATCTATGAACTATATGGGATGTGAGGAGAGAAGGTTGGGGTTTAGGGGAGAACTAGATCACACAGGCTCTGACTTGGTGGGAGATACATGATGGGATGGAATGAAAAGCTGCACCCAGTCCAAACCACAAATCACGTTGCATGCATAGATTTATTACATGAAATAAATTCCTTCATCACTGCAGACTGAAGCCATGTTTCTATCAAATTCTCGTATTTTTTAGCTGGGAGCAGACAGGTTGTAATGAAATATTATGGCTTCTAACTGCTTTATGCCAAAGAGCTCAGAGTTAAGTGGTTAATAAGAAACAGCCATTGATTAGGCATCTCAGTGACATAAATCTGTAAGGGTTGGGGGAGGTAGATTCTTGACAGCAGTGACCAACTCAGTAATGGGGTCTTGCTGCTGGTATTTCCCTTCTGTAAAATAAGATTCACATGTGGATTCAGGGAAAAAGGTGACAATGGGGTGCAACCAGTTGTCAGGACCTTCGAGAAAGAAGAGGAAGGTATGCAAATATGTGGGTGCTGGTATGTCATTGGTCTATCCTAGTTTTCTTCACGTCATACAGGCATCACAGCTTTAAAAGCCCCTTCCCAGCTCCCACCCATGTCTCTCAGTTTCTCAGGACTCTTATGTCACCTGCTGGAAAAATGGAGAACTTTCCAGAGCTAATGATGAGCTTGTAGTGCTCACTCATGTGATATCTTGGCTAGAGATCCTGCTTTGAATCTCCTTTTTCCTTGATATGGAGCTGATGTTAATTGGCAAAGCTCCTGTTTGTCACCTGGGATGTCTAACTATAAAGGTGTTGAAGTTTTGAGTTGAAGTAATTGTTCCCTCAGTGTTTGAACAACTAAGTGTGCTTTAAAGTGTCTTGGTTGCCCAACAAGCACACCAACTCTGAGGCTTACAAGTCAGACATTGTTTTCCATTTTGTCCCAGTCAATGTAAAATAATTACGTAGAGTTGCTCTAAAAGCCAAGAGCAGGAGTGATATTGGCTGGTTTCAGTATGCCAGGTTAATTCCTGTACCCTTAGGCTGTGTGTGATAAGGCTTCAAGGCTTTGATCTCAACTGGGCAGATATTTCCAAGAGGAGAGGTTCAATCAGTGGTGTGATGGGGCAGGGATCGGTTCTAGGAGAGGGTTTATCATTGAGCGTCATAAGGGGGAACCTAAAATCTCTTGCCTTCTCTGGTCTTGGGCTGCAACACCAATTTGGTTCTGAGAATACCACTATGTGGGAAGTGGCTATTTGGAGATGACATTTCAACTTACCTGAGCTTGTTCGTATGATCCAAGGAAAAGGGAGTTATACCAGCAGGGATGATTTGTCTGCGAGCATGTGTCAGCATCAGAAGAGGTTTTAGGGCTTTCAAAGTGTGTGGTATTACAGCAGTGACGCAGTGCTGAGGCTCTTGTGCCACACTACCTTGTGATGCTCAGATACTCCAGAGTCTTTCTGAACTTGTCTTTTTCCATGGACTGCATTGAGAGTCACAGTTCAAGCTTTATATTCCCGGTGAGAAGGAGTGAATGCAACTGGTTGCATGTGAGAGAGACCTACTTGAGAGAGTCCAAAGGGGGGCTATGAGGATGATCAGGGGACGGGGACAGGAACACCTGCCTTATGAGGAAAGGTTGAGAGACCTGGGGCTTTTTAGTCTGGAGAAGAGAAGACTGAGAGGGGATATAATGAATGTGGATCAATAGATGAGGGCTGGGTGTCAAGAAGAAAGGGGCAACCTCTTTTCACTTGTGCCCTGCGACAGGACAAGGGGCAATGGATACAAGCTAGAGCACAGGAAGTTCCACCTCAACATGAGGAGGAACTTCTTTACGGTGAGGGTTCCAGAGCACTGGAACAGGCTCCCCAGAGAGGTTGTGGAGTCTCCTTCTCTGGAGACTTTCAAGACCCATCTGGATGCGTTCCTGTATAACCTGCTCTAGATTCTATGGTCCTGCTCTGGCAGGAGGGTTGGACTTGATGATCTCCAGAGGTCCCTTCCAACCCCTCACATTCTATGATTCTATGTGGGGTGAAGATAATTTAACCACTAAAATTGATTCACTGTATGAGAAATTGCTTTAATAGCATGGAGATCACAAAAGTCCTCAACTTGGCATTTTGCCATGGAAACCACAGGGGGTCGAAGGAAAGGGATGCCATTGGCCATTTTTATTCATGGATCTTGCTTATAGAGAATGATGTTTTTGCAGTCATGAAAAGCCACTTTGCTGCTGAACTTATCCAAAGAAGCTCTAAAAGCCAAGCTCAAAAATTTCCAGACATATGCGACCCCATGTTCTATCAAATTCAGTGCGTGTCTAAGGAGAGCAAAGCTGTGCTCACTGTAAACCAGGATGGATGGCTCTTGTGCAGAAGACAAGGCGACCTTCTTCAAGTTTGTTCATCATTGGGAGCATTCAGAAGAATGTGACCAGCAGGTCGAGGGAGATTCTTCTCCCCCCTCTACTCAGAGGCCCTAGTGAGGCCACCTCTGGAGTATTGTGTCTGGTGCTGGGCTCCCCAGTTCAAGAGAGACAAGGAACTACTGGAGGGAGTCCAGTGGAGGCTACAAAGATGCTGAGGGGACTGGAGCATCTCTGTGCTGAGGAAAGACTGAGAGCCCTGGGGCTGCTGAGCTGGAGAAGAGAAGACTCAGAGGGGATCTGATCAATGCTGATCAATATGTGAAGAGTGGGTGTCAAGAGGATGTGGCCAGACTCTTGTCAGTGGTGTTTCTTATCAACTACTTTGCTGTGAGAGGGTGGCCCAGGCTGCCCAGAGAGGTTGTGGAGTTTTCTTCTCTGGAGAGATTCCAAGTGCAGCTGGACATGATTCTGGGCACCCTGCTCTGGGTGACCTGCTGGAGCAGGGGTGATTGGACTGGATTATCTCCAAAAGTCTCTTCCAACCCACATCATTCTGTGATTCCGTGAAAGCCACTTACATTAGCTAGTTTCTGGGCAGTGATTGGAATTCCTCACATGAAAAACATAATTGGCCGTAGGTGATTATCATCACCGCTATGGACTCAGAATAAATGCAGTTGGTCGGTCTTCCCTTTCCCTTGCCTTTCTATCCTGTTTTTCTGATTTCTGAGTCAATCCACAGAGAGATTCAGTGGAACATTTTTGCTTCTCAGAATGGCCCAGAGCATTAGACCTCTTGCTTTTAAATGAAAATGGTTAATCCACGCAGAAAGGAGGGACATAAATAGCAAAGACTTGTCATCCCTAGTTGTAGATTTGGCCTTTATCAGTAGTGTGGACAGTGGGTGTAAATCAGCTTAAAAAGGGGGTGAGATGTGGAACTGGCCCCATGGTCAAAAAAAAGCTCACTGACCTCTCACTGCGATCTCTTTTCACTGTTTATTATTCATGTGCATTAAATAATGTGTCTTTTATATGAATAACTACTGTTCACTTGTAGCTGCCTGTTAGGCATTTCTCCAACACAGAGGAAGGCTCAGGCTTTGTTTGGAGCAATAAAGACCTGGAAAGACAGTGCTACTGAACTGGGCACACAGCAAGGACAAAACTCAGACATGATGCAGGGGCAGCTGCAGCACCCTTGGGCAAGCTGGAGGAAGCTCCAAAGCTGAAGTCATCACTGGAGGCTTGGGAGGTATTTGGTCACCTGGCAGGGTGGAAAAGCCACCAGGAATGAGCACACAGGCTGAACACTACTGCTGTGTCTGCTGCTCCAGGGACTAGTGTACAAGATGTCGGCGCTTGGCACGCACACTGTGTTGAGGAGGCAGAGACAGACCTGAGCTTTGCAGGACTACCAGCTCCGTGGAGGGGCAGAGGAAATGGAAAGGAAGAGTGTTGTCTCATTAGCCCTACTGGGGAGTTCTGTGCCTGCAAGGAGTGTTAATTTAAACGACTTGCTGATGATTTGGAATCAACTAGCAGAGATTTGGAGGCTTTGCAAAATCCCTGTTCAAACACCAGTCCATTTCTTGCCATGGAGAGAGCATGTGAGAGGATTTAAGCAGATGAGTTTGTTCTCCACATTGGAAAGATCCAATGAACTGTGCATTTTCAAATATGAAGGCATTTCTTGTTGGATAAACAACACATCCAGAGGACAAATAGAATTATAGAATCATTATGGTTGGAAAGGACCACCAGGATCATCAAGTCCAACCTTCATCCTAACATCTCTCTAGCCACTAGACCGTAGCCTCAGGTGCTACATCCACTTGTTTATTGAATACCTCCAGGGATGGTGACTCCACCACCACCCTGGGCAGTCTGTTCCAGTGCCAAACATGACCTGTGTCCCAAAGGCAAACTAAAGTAACAACCAAGCAGCAGGATGCTTTATCCCAGCCCCAGCTTTTGTGCTTCCCTTTACACCTACACGTAGTTAATTACCCGCTCATGTAATTATTGCTACAATCAGACATAACATCTTTGTATACACATGTCCAGTGTTAGTATGCATGTACAGTATTGAGGGGAACGGGCGAGGGTCTGGCTGTAAGAGCTGCAGGTAGGATGTTCTCAGCACTAGTGTGGCCAGCAAGACTAGGGAAGTGACTGTCCCCCTGGACTGGGCATTGGTGAGGCCACACTTCAAATACTGGGTTCAGTTTTGGGCCCTTCAAGAAGAACATTGAGGTGCTGGAGCATGTCCAAAGAAGGACAATGAAGCAGGGTAAGAGTCTAAAGCACAAGTCTGGCTAGGAGTGGCTGGGGTACCTGGCATTGTTGAACCTGGAGAAAAGGAAGCTCAGGGGAGACCTTCTTGCTCGTGACAACTCCCTGAAAGGAATTGGAGACAGGTGGGCATCTATCTCTTCTCCCAAGGAACAAGCGATAGGATAAGAGGAAATGGCCTCAAGTTACACCAGGGGAGGTTTAGGTTGGATATTAAGAATAATTTCTCCCCCAAAGCGTTGTCAAGCCCTGGAACAGGCTTCCCAGGGAGGTGGTGGAGTCCCCATCCCTGGAGGGGTTTCAAAGCCGTAGAGATGTGGTGCTGAGGGACATGGTTTAGTGGTGACCTGGCAGTGCTGGGTTAACAGTTGGACTCAACGATCTTAAAGGCCTCTTCCAACCAAAATGATTCTATGATACTCAGATTATGAGTTCACATCACCAGGGTTGTGAAACCATCTGGTTATGACAAGCCTAAATCAAACTACTGCCTCGACCTGGAAACTGCATTGTAAGATGCCCTTGACCATTATATGTGCCAAACATTGCAGAGAGCACCCGACGGCAGCTCTCTTGTGTGTCTTATGGGTAAAACATTTTAATTTCTTGCAGAGGCTGGGATATCCAGGAATCTTTTCATATCTCTTGATTGTGGCAGAAGAACCATAGTGTGTCTGTAATTGCATGACTGTTACCTCCATGTATAAGTCCTACCTCCAAAAGACATTGCATCCAACCACCTATCTCATGCAGTGGTGTTGCCTTCCTTGTGGTAGTTTTGGGGATCAGTCATGCCGGGGCTAGCATCCATTATCCTATTGGCATAGATGTTCTCAAAGAAGGTCTTCTATTTTGAGAAGTATTTGGTCTATCTGACTAACCTTGCAAAATACGAGATCGTTAAGTCTAGGCTCACTACTTGACCAGCTCGCTATCTCCTTCTTAGCTTTTTCCCCCTCTGTGTCTTCTTCAAGACTGAAAAAAAATATCAATATCTAGATTGAAATTTAAATATCAGGTGGAACATCTTAGACACAACGTCTTCACAATGGTTTTATTGCTTCTTTTCAGCAGTGTCAACCACAGAGAAGAACCTCCTCTGAAGCAAGGAGATGAACCAAATACAAAGGAAAAAAATAGCCAATTCATTGCATCTGTACAGAGTCAGAACAAAATAAATAACATCAGGCAAAAGGCCATGAAACAAGGCGGAGATTTCACCTGTGCTAAGCAAGCAGGCCTGTTCTCGCTGGCATGAAGAATACATCACAAGCACCTAGGTACATAGAAAGTCCACAGAGACAATGAGTCTCTGTTCACAGCCAGTTTTCATCACTCCTTGCTGTCAAAGCCTATTTACAGGAGGGCAGAGCAGAGGTGCTTACAGCTGGAGTGAGAAGAGTCAGTTGGCACCAGCTACCGAACAACAGCTTGAGGTGTTTGAAACTGAGTCTGAAAAATGCACTTTTGAATTTAAAAGTGCCTTTTCAAACTTAATTTATCAAAACCGTGTTGGTGTTTTTGTTTGTGGTTTTTTTGTTTTGCTTTTTTTTTTTTTTTAAAATGTGCTATTCACATTTCCTCTGTACAGATTTACAACATCCACACAACCGGGATATAAAACGCTAGTGCTCTGCTGATGCCAGTCTGCATGTCCTAAAGGCCTGGCCCTCAGAACCCAAATGGTCATTATTTCCCTTACAGACCTGATATGTCGTTTCCAGTCCCAACGTTTGTCTTCTTCCCTGTGACTTCACAGTATGCTAGAAATAACCAGGGTTTCAAACCCAGGGCTCCTCAGTATACAGCGCAACACCATGCAAGCAAACAAGGAGTTAGGATGTTCAGACAGCAGGAGGTGGAAGGGACAATCCGTGGGCCCAGGAAACTCCTAATTCCTAAAAGCCATAGTTTACAACTGTACAGATCTCCAGGGGAAATATCAAGACTCGTCATTGGAATTATACCTCATCAGACTAGCAGGTAAGTACTGGGATTGGAGAGAGGGTGAAAAGTTGACCGACTGAAAGACAATAGATTTAAATCTGTGTTGTTCTGGATTTCAAGACATCTGACTCCACGTACCAGCCTGGCACTTAATTCTTTTCCTTGTTACACCAGTTCAGTTCCAGAATGATACCAGCAGTCATTACAGCTTGATATGGGTGTATACAAGGCCAAGAACTTGGTCTCCAGCTCTTTGAGGGTCATCTACAATCAAGAAGCTTTATAGTCCTTGCCACCATAAGCAAGTGAAAAGTGCAAAGTTGCATTACGAGTCAGGGAGCTCAGGACTGCAGTCCTCGTCTCCACGAGTTTGGCACATTCATTGGTGCAGAGATGCCTTGGGGGGAAGCACAGGCTGTGTCAGCACCCCAGCCAAGATCCTTTCTTCAGCTGTACACCCTAAGTGAAAGCAGAGAGGCTGGGACACCATGAGGAGGAAGCATGTTTTACACAGGCTGTGGTGTTAAACCTCGATTCATTTTCCGGAGAAGAAAGATTGCTTCTCAGTCTTCTTGCTTCTGGATTTCTAAAGGCCATTTATCAAACTAAGCTGAACTTGTGCAGACAGAATAAAATAAGCTTCACAAAGCCACATATTGGCATTTCCAAGCTTGGCAGCTTCCGTTTTAGACTGAAAATATTTCATATTTACCACAGAAACCCACTGGGTTTTGCCTTTTTTAAAACACTGTGGTGAAGGTGGAAGGAATGGAGACAAAATAATCCCACCAAACCCCTTTAAACGTTGCCATGGAACCAAGCGATGCTCACTCCTGGGCTTTGGAACTTTGTTTTGCTTTTTAAAAAAACGCTTGCAGTCTTTCATTAATCAGCAGGTGCATCTCTCACTGCAAGTATTTCCATCAGATCAAAGTAGAGATTTGGTTTTAATCCCTTTTCCTGTGTAGTCCTGTGACCCACACCACCAATCTGTCCCACTGCTGCTGATCCACATGGGATCTTGAGAAAGAAGTAAACCTGCTGGTTAGTTAATGGACAAAACATTTGGTCTCCAGTAACATCTTCCTTGAGAAAAATACAACTCCTTCCTAGGCAAAAAAATGAAATGAAATAATTTCTTGCTGCTTATGAGAGCAATAGGTCCCAGCTGAATAGAAGTAGCTACAGTCTAATGTTAGCACTGAACTTTGCACCTCTAGACCTTGAGAAAATATTTTAATTTTTGTGTTTTAATTGTTCCATACTTATTAATAATTGTTAATTAGTATAATTGCTGAAATATGGAGTGGCTAATTAACAGGAGGGGGTTGATGTCGCACTGGCTTGAAAAGGGAGTAAACAGTTCCAGGCTGAAAATAAAGGAATTATTCTAAAGGTAAACTCCAGTTTCACAGGATCATAGAATGGTTTGGACTGGAAGAGACCTTTCAAGGTCATCTAGTCCAACCCCCTGCACTGAGCAGGGACATCTGCAACTAGAGCCAGCTTCTCAGAGCCCCTAACAACCTCACCTGGAATGTTTCCAGGGATGGGGCATCGACCACCTCTCTGGGCAACCTGGGCCAGGCTCTCACCACCCTCAGCGTAAAATATTTTTTCCTTCTCTCCAGTCTAAATCTCCCTCATTTAGTTTAAAACCATCACCCCTTGTCCTGTTGCAACAGGCCCTGCTAAAAAGTCTGTCCCCAGCTTTCTGACAGGCCTTTACTGAAAGGTCGCAAGAAGTTTCACTCTGGTGTAATCCAGGAGTCACTGAAGTGAGCTGATCGGTGCAAGTGGGATCAGAATTTGGCCTGATTTTTGCACAGAGAATCTAAATTAATGATCCTCAATCATATCTAAAAGCCTGTCACAGCCAGGTATGCCTCTTAATCTTATTTTGCACGGAACTGATGCAGTTGCCTTCACTGGAGTCGTTCCTGTCTTACACCAGAGTTAAGGGGCCCAACAGCAGCAGCGCTGAGCACCACATCGGGGATTCTGCATGAGTGTGGGCCAAGGCAGTTTGGGTTGCAGTAAGGTCCTTGAACTCCATTTTATTGATGACTTGGATGAAAAACAGAGCAGAGGAGGCCAAGTGATCGGGCCAAATTCCTCCACTAAGCCACATAAATGAGGACCTGATCCCAATGTCATCGGTCGCTTGATTGCTCACATCCCCCGAGTGAAGAGCTCTGATTTCACCACTGACTCCTCTGTTCTCCTCAAATACGAGGCCAACGCAGCTGAGCTGGCAGCTCTGCGCTGCCTCCATCACTAATATTGCCATGCCTGTCACAGCAGGTATGTTCAGCACATTCATTTAATCTCTCAAACACCCTTGACAGCATAATGGCGATGTCGCTGCGTGTTCGGTGATGAAATAATTGCAAGTAGGATGCCTGGGGGCACTGCTCCTGGCATGCTAATGTAGTCAACATTTTTTGAAGGAGCCCCTCAGTTTAAGTCACATCCTATCTTCAGGATGCCATACAGAATTGTCTGGTGGTGCATCTTGAGGGCTGCAGAAGGCCCTGTGGCGTTGGTGAATAACCAGGCACATTTTTTCCCTGTCATGTCTCTAAAAGGCAAGCCCATTCCTGCTGCCTTTGGCATATGGTTGCTGTTGGCACAGGTTAGCACAGGGCTGAAATGGAAAAGAAGCTGTAAATACAAAGCAGAAGGTCCCTCCTGCAAGTGGTGTTACAAGCACAGGGAGAGGACGAGGAAGGTGAAGAACAGAGTAAACACGCACAGGGCTTCTCACTGCTCATGGCTCACAGACATGGATCTTCTACCCCAGCAACGCTGCCTAAAACAGATGGGAAGGGTTTCCCTCACATCTCACAGAGGAGGTCCCTGGCAATGTTGTGTCACTTATGCTCAACAGCTCTGTGCTCAAACTTCTTTGCTTGTCTGGGACCTGGGATTTAAGTTCACACTTGGGCACCTCAGGTGGATGCCCTAAAGATCGGGCACAGCTCCTCTGTAGCCCACCAGTTTTGTTGGGCATAAATATCTACCATGACAGAAAAAAAGGGTGAATGACTTTGGAGCCTGATGAATCAAATCTTTTCCAGACTGACATTGCTTCCAAATTGTGAAGCAGTGAGAGGAAGCATTTTACATCAAATGGAACAACTTGGAAGCTGAAAAAGAGCTTTCCCTTTCTTCTTCTGGGCTTCCTTGCAGCTAGCCTTCTCTATACCTGGTAAAATGCAGAGCTAGGCTAGATCCTTGCTTTGAACCAGGCACAGGAGAAGAACTGGTGGGCATGGTGGGACTTCTCCAGCATCTTCTGCTGGTCTGAAAGCACTCACCAGAGCAGCACCATCACTAAACACAAAGAGGGTCCTTGCATCTGAGAACCTCATGGAGATTTCAATGGGAGATGTCAGAGCATAAGGGCTTCAGTGCAAGCAACGTGGGGAAATTTTAAGCATCCTCTTAGTTGCTCTGGATTTTGCGAATTAGAGAGCCACTAGGAGTAGATTTTGATGATTTTATGGCATGTCAGTTCTGGATTCTAGCTGCTAATCATAGAATCATAGAATGTTAGGGGTTGGAAGGGACCTCTGGAGATCGAGTCCAACCGCCCCTGCCAGAGCAGGACCATAGAATCTAGGGCAGGTTACACAGGAACGCATCCAGATGGGTCTTGAAAGTCTCCAGAGAAGGAGACTCCACAAGCTCTCTGGGGAGCCTGTTCCAGTGCTCTGGAACCCTCACCATAAAGAAGTTCCTCCTCATGTTGAGGTGGAACTTCCTGTGCTCTAGCTTGTATCCATTGCCCCTTGTCCTGTCGCAGGGCACAAGTGAAAAGAGGTTGCCCCTTTCTTCTTGACACCCAGCCCTCATCTATTGATCCACATTCATTATATCCCCTCTCAGTCTTCTCTTCTCCAGACTAAAAAGCCCCAGGTCTCTCAACCTTTCCTCATAAGGCAGGTGTTCCTGTCCCCTTATCATCCTCATAGCCCTCCGCTGGACTCTCTCCAGTAGATCTCTGTCCCTCTTGACCTGGGGAGCCCAGAACTGAATGCAGTATTCCAAGTGAGGTCTCACTAAGGCAGAGTAGAGGGGCAGGAGGACCTCCCTCCATCTGCTGGACACACTCTTCTTAATGCACCCCAGGATACCATTGGCTTTCTTGGCCACAAGGGCACATTGCTGTCCCATGGATAACTTGCTGTCCACCAGGACTCCAAGAGTCACATAATGATATGGTTTCAGTGTAAGGTAGCCATAACAAAGATGGCTTGCACTTGGTTAGCCTGGGTTCTTGTCAGCACTTTAATTCCAGGACCATAGAGCTTATCATGGCTATTTCCACAGGATCTACCTATCATCTTAGGTTTTGCTGGCTGAGCAGCCACCATGACAGCGTCCGAGCTAGTTCACTGAAAATTCATGACTGCACGTCTACCCTTCACGGCAGTTGTATCAGAGTATCTCACAGCCCTTACTGACTTCAGCTCTCTACACTGTTCTCAGTCCCACACGTAGAGAAATACTTTGGAAGCATGAAGTTCAGATGGTAACAGGTATAGCTCTGGGGAGGGTTACAGCATGGAACAACCATCCTCTCAGAACTGAACTGGATGTCCAGATCTCCTCCTGTGCTCAGTGTGGTTTGTTGGCAGTGAATCACAGGTGCTTAGGGCAAGCAAACAAGAAAAACAAACCCCAAACCCATCAAGTTAAAGATGCTTCAATGACCTACGTTTCATTATGAAGAAAAAGAAGTCTGGGTGCTCTTAGTACCTGATACACAAGTTGAGATATCTGGACTCTGAAAGAGAAGCTCACTTTCCTTTCCATGTACATTCACTGGTGACCCAGACTCTCCTTCATGAGGACAGTGCTATGACATGCTATGATAGGATGACAGCAGCCCAGTTACTAAGTGTACACATGAGCTGGGCAGGGATTTCCCACCTCCAGTGTAAAACCGGTGCAACCCCATTTGATGCAGTTGGGTGGGACACAAACATGAGCATCTACATCCTTATCTGTCCTCTGGCTGAGTTTTGGAATGTGGAGATTGTCTCAAATGCAGTGCCTGGGATCTTGAGCCGCACATGACGCCCTGTGAGCCACCAGCCTGGCATGTCTGAGCAGGGTTTGGATTCTCACCTCTCCTTCACCCCTCCACCAAGAAAAGAAAAGAAAAAAATAACAATTCCCTTGGTTTAAACAGGATCTATGTGTGTTTTTCAAATGGGGTTTGGCCCTATATGGAAACTAATAGGCTTTCAGAAAAAAAGGTAAAATACACACGCACATCTTAAAGACCAAACAATGCCTTCATCATAGGATGAAAGCTCCCCACAAAAGCTGAAGAAGGAATCAATTTAATAGCTCCTTTGCTCCTTCCTGACTCCTAGAGTGGCAGTTACGTGCTGAGACAACCTTGTTCTGATGAAAGCCATTTTGCTTGCTGCTGTGACGCTAATTTTTTTCATCTGGAGAGTGGCTCCTTATGGCAGGTCTGATTCAGTTAAGGATTACAGGGTTCTACATCTCCCTTTCCTGGCAGTGTGCGCTAAGCAAGTGCAAACGAATTACAGACCAATTGCTTTCCCCTGATCCCTGATGATCCTGGGTGCATTAATGTGCCAAGATCTATGGGTGAACTTAAAGAGAATGAAAAACCCAGCCGTGCTCTGCTTTTTGGCATCTGTACCTGGTTTCTATACATGCAAGTCGAGTTTCCTGTCCATTGGAAACAACCAAATGAAATACAATGTCATGGACACAGTGCAGAGAAGGGCGTTCACACTCTTCTTCCTGTGCAGCCTGCTTTTCCAGAGGGCACCCAAGGGTGCTTGGAAACCTCTGGCTAACAAGGATGGTGGCTGAACACACTGCAGCACTTGGGCGTCCTCCGAGGGGCTTTCCTGGTGCTGCAGCTTCATCTTCACACATGTAAAATGCAGAGGCAGGGGCCCTGCGCTGGCTTCTCCCCTTCCTGCTGATGTTCCTCCCATCCTTTCTCCCCATGTCCCCAGCTCCGTCTTCAGTGCCTTATCATCACCTCTTAGCAACAGGACTTTGGCACACTCATATGTTTGGCTTTTTTTTTTGCCCTGCTTCTTGCCTCCCTCTCTCCTTTACTGGCTCATTTTCTACAAAGTGCAATTTATCTGTTTCAGAGATGCCGGTTCTGGTAAAGCCACCAAGGACTCAGGCTTTTCCCTCCCTTAACCCCTTGTACTTCATTATTTATGACACAATCAGGATCTCCCAGGCGCTCCTCAAGTGACTGGGACCTTTACTCATAGTTATCAACCCCTGAGGGCTTGAAACTTCAGAGTGAAAGATCTGAAAAGATGGAGAGGAAAAGTATTTCTCTGCCTCTTGGCTTGTCTGATCTTGTTCTGGATGCCAGTGGCTTTTCCAGTTTCATGTCCTCTGTTGGCTCATGTGGAGCATGTCATTTCACAAGGATTTGTGAACGTATCACTGATTCCTGGGGATCTTTCTGTCTCTCAGTGTGTCTCTTGGATGCTCAGTGCTTGGAGAGCCTCTACCCATCACACCAGAGAGAATTCGGCCTGGAAGCCAGAGCACCGGCGTGTCTTTGGTGAGCACTTGGTCAACATGGAGATCTGGGTGCTGAAGTTTGTGCCGTTACTGCCTAAGGAAGGGTGGTGATACTTCATGTCCGAGCCCAGAAACCGCTCCAGATGCCACCTCCTCCACTTTCTCTTGAGTTCAGCTTGGACCTAGATGGTGGAAAGACAAGAATGTCAGCAGAGGGGAGCATTTTCTATCGCTCTGACTTCATGGTGTGAGGAGCCATGTGTGGCCACCTACTAAGAGGCCAAGAATTATTTTATAAAGGTCACTAAACTCAACCTGGCTTGAACTTTTAGCCACATAGAAGAGAGGTGACACTCCAGATAGTAAGCCACTAGAGCAGAAATCCCTGAACTTCAGCACATACGTGAGCACAGGGAATTTCTTAGCTGAAACAGTGAAGGTGCCAGACTGCTTTCCTCATCCCTGGAAACATTCCAGGTGAGGTTGGATGAGGCTCTGAGCAACCTGCTCTAGTTGCAGATGTCCCTGCTCACTGCAGGGAGGTTGGACTAGATGACCTTTAAAGGTTCCTTCCAATCCAAAGCATTCTATTATTCTACTTAACTTTAATGACAACATGTTCCACACTTTGTGAGCACAATTAAGATTTTTTTTTTTTCACTGCCCTGTTTTTGTCCAAATACAAATGATTTAACTAGAGCTTGTTTGTGAAGCCATCAATACAGCTGTGCTTTTCTGATAGAAGCTACTTGTTCCTGCTCAGGATGTTTACAGACATCATCTGGTTTAGACTGTCCAGATTCAAATCCTGAACAAATCTGGCCACCGTCCCTGTCCCCTCCTGCATCCAGATTTTTAGATAACAGTGTGAATGAGATAAACCAGATGTGCCTGAGGGTCTCTGGGATCAGCAGGCGCAGGAACAGTGCAATACCAGAATGCAAACCCCATGACTGGAAACGTAGGGAAGGCAAGATCAATGCTTGTTAAGGTAGAAACATGTTTACCTGGCACTGGTCTGTGCCTAACAAGTCGCGTCAATGCCTCTATTGGTTTTGGATCATTAATAAGTTTGTGTGGTATTGCCCTGCTCCGTGTAGGCTTACTGGCAAAGGTCTCTGCTGGAGCTGGGCTATCTGCCCTGTGTGATGTACACATGGCATCAGTGTGGCTGAAAGCAGCATCAGAGCTGTTAAGAGAGCAAATTGTGATTCTGGACACTCTTCCTCTCCCTAGGAAGCTGGAACACAAACCCAGATCACAGCTGCTTCTTTCTTCTCCATGCTCAGATTATTGAGCTAAAAGTTCTCCAGCTGACAGCAGCTCCAAGTTTTTAGCAGCTCACCCCTACTTGGTAGCCTTTGTGATATGGACTTAATCAGTCTCTTCTGAATTTCTTATGTGCAGATGGAGCCTGGTACAAAAATATCACTGCACTAACAAGCCTCCATCTTGGCAGTGGGCCTCATCCTGTGGAGGATTCATTGAGGCTAAGCATGAGTAGGGCTTTGAAGATGGGCTTTAGCCTTCCCTGGTGAAGGTGATCCTTTTGGATCAGGGTTTCTGCAAGGACATATAGGAGTTCTGCTGGTGCTGTCTCATTAGTAAAGGATGGACTCAGCAGCAGCGATACTACAGTGCGCATAAAAGTTCTAATATGTTTATTAATTCTGCTGGAAACTGTCAGGCAAATGGTTGAGCTGTTTTTCTGGGGTGAGCAATTTGACTTGGATGCTTCTTCCCAGTAAGGTAACATCAGGAATGCGACACTTCTCAATCCACTCTCCACAAGCATTCAATTTGCCTTAGCTGCAAACATTAACGAAACAGTCCCGCTGATCTTACCTCCCCGTTGAGAAAGCAGTACAGAACAGCCACCACAAATCCCTAGGGAAAAGGAGAGAACAGGCTGTTAGCACCTCTCAAACTCACTGCAGCCCTGAAGAAAGGACACAGCTGCTGGGGGGCTGCAGAGGTGTCCCTTAGAAACCACCTGATTGCATTTTCCCTATAAAAGGAGCAGGGGAGGATTGGTTCAGGTATGTTGCAGCAAATGTATGGGTGTGAGTTCAAAGATTGCACGAGTGGAGTTTAAAGCCATCAGCAGTTGGCTCAGCTCTAAGGAGCACTTGCTTATTCAAACTGGGGCATTAGAGGCACCTGGATGCGCTCCTAGATCCAACTTTCCTGCTGAAACTGAGGAGATCTAAACATGCTTACTAATACATCACCAAGGTCTTAGGCACAGTAAAGGACTAAACTGCTCCTTTCCCATCTGCCCTGCAGTGACACTTCATTTTTGTGAATTTCAGCTTTCACTGGAAAGGTCAAAAAACCCTAAAGATGAGGAGTGAGTGTAGATCCATTTACCTCTCAAAGGAGAGATGCCAGATGCAAAGTCACGATGATGTAAACAGGGACATTAACTCGTTCACCACTGAACATAGCATGCTACTGGCACGTGTATGAAACATGGTGATAGATCCTGCTTGAAGGCTGTGAGAACACAAGGTGGCTAGAGCTGATTAATGGATGTATGCGATGGGACATCTTTTCATGCAGCAGCAGGGCCGAAGTTAATACCCAGCACTGGAACTGACTGAAGTGAAGCATGTGGGAGGGTCTAAGAAGCAAACTTCATCAGGGCTTCCTAAAGATTAAAGTGGAGGACAGCCCCATTATCCATCTTTGTTGGGAACCTGCCTCCTATGCCAAGGAACTGGAGTTCTGCTTGAGCAGGATCTACAGGCAGGAAATGGCTTATTAACAGAGGAAAAAATTCATGCAGGTCAACTGGTTGAAGACATATTCAGCTTCTCTCAATGTCCAGAAAGACAAGGGTGATTTGTCTCATCTTACACCGTGTCAATAATACTGAACTGAGGTGCTCACTTTTACACCTTAAGTACAAAAAGCTCCAGGGCGACTAACTTATAGAGGTACATTTTCTTCTCACATGCCTAAAATGAGGAGATAGAATCTCCTTCTGGAATTCCAGGAGGCAAAATATAAAATTATCAACTGTCCTGGCCAAGCTGCAGAGAGTCGCTTTTTCCCCAAGTATATAATAGCAGTATTTGGCATGTCCAGGAAAAACCCAGCTCACACGTTTGCTTATTCCTTTGCCCAGCTTGTTGTACTTCTTGCTGACAGACCCGGTGACTGACTGGTGGCCTAAAAGGTGTCTTACCTGGAACGACCCAACCACGAGCTCAAAGACCAGCTTAACTTCTGCTTTGAAATTGTCAGGGAAGAAAGCAAACATGATGTAGTGAATGCCAAAGAGAGGGATCAGCAGCAAGGTGGATTTGGCCAGCCTCCTGTTGGAAAGACAAATGGGTTCATGAGCAGAGGGAAGAGGAGATAAACAAATCCTGCAACCCCAAAACTCACGTTTGCTGCAGTGCATATTCACTGTTACCTGGATCATGATGGTGTAGCCTGTATCACGCTTGTTAAGTGCTTTTGTTTGCCCTTAGGAGATGTGATATGGGCCACCTACCCTGAAGTCCTGGGACCATTCAGACTTTTAACAGCAGCCTCAAGCAAGGCAGGATCAAGAGGCTGCCCTCACCCAGAGGGAAAAGGTGTCTGGGGTACAGCGAAACGGAGGGTGTTGAGATAACTCCTCACAGCCTAACCTCCCCAGGATCCCTCAGACGACCTAGGCTGGGGTGCAATGACACGTGGAGGTGGACCCTCAGCTGGGCATAGTCACTGTATGGCAGGTCAGACTAGCTTTCCTCCTCATTAACAGCTCTAACAGAAATACATACATGCCTCCAGCTAAGGCAGAGTGATCAGCCCTAGATTATTTCTCCTTGGCCCGCAGGCTGCAGATGGCTGGTGATTTCAGATGTGGTGACAACATGAAATGTGACATCTTTATTCCTAGTAACTCCAGTGGAGGTATTTCTTTCTCCCTTCTCTCTTCTTCCCCTCCCACTGGAGATCTTTTTTCATCTCTACATGCTAAATCATCATCTAGTGCTGTCTTTGTTTGCTTGGGATGTCTGAAAATTACAGCTTCTGGGAAAGAAATGGTATGTTTAGCTCAGAATAATGACAGGCTATCGCACAATGAATGTCTCCAAAGGAGGGGGATGAACAGTATTAGTGCTTAATGGCATCAGGCTGGGTAATCAGAGGCCTAATTAGGAAGAGATGATAATTTATTAAATATAATCATAATTAAAATATAGCCGAAAGAAATGAAATGAACTCAAGGGCCTAAAGATGCATATGGGGCTTTTGGCTCCCTCATCCCCTCCCATGTACCCCTCTCCCAGAGGCTTTTGAAGGAATTGAAGCTATGGCCAGGATGTTGAAAATGTTCTTCTATCTGCAAACCCTTCACCTCCAAAGCTTCATTGGGCTCAGTCCCCTCAGACCATCTTCCTTTATTTGCCAGCTGCATAAGCCCACTGGGAAGGCTGATATACCAGCTTTATGCAGATAATGCTCATGGCTGTATCTCCCAGCAGACCTCCCAGCTTTCCCTGGGCCTGGCCCAAAGACAGCTTGACATTAAGGCCGTGGTTGGAAGCTGTGGTTCCCCAAGGAATACCTGCTGGGTGCAACTCATTCCAGGCAAAACAAACGCCTGTAGGAAGCTGAGGAACTTTCCAGGAATTTGTCTTTTCCACCACGTCCCTCACTAGCGGGCACATCCCTGCTCATAGTAGATCCAAAATCTGAGTCCTCTTGGACGTTTTGCTCTGCCAGAGGGCTGTCACTGTCACTGGTGACCATCAGGGTACCATGTTCCTCACTCTCAGAAGCAGCTCTAGCCAGTGTGACCCACACTAGTATGACCCAGCTCCTGACCTATGAGAAATCAATGTGTTTTCTAAGCAGATCACAGTTCAGAGAATATATATACTGGCTTTGCAGAAATCTCTTCCTGTCCTCAGTCTTGCAGGAGCAGTTAACCTAGAGGAGATTGATGTGATGGCATCTTCATGTACCATAGCCATAGAGTCACTATTTGCAGCCTCCAATGGATCTTATCCTTGAAGGCAACATCAGGGCTTTCAGTTATAGCAATTTTCCCCCCCTCCATGGCTGCACTGTGGCAATGAAAAGGGCATAAAATGCCAAATATTGGGAGACCCCCTTCTCCCAACACCCCAAACCAGTCTCTTACTCCCATCACTGAGCTTCCCCAGGATACTGAGTGAGGTTTTAGGTCTCAGTTTGGCTTCAAGACAAGGGTCCTATGGTCTAGCCCTATGATACTTAAAAGATTGCAACGTGGAAAACCATCTTCACCAGTCATGGTGTAATTTCTCCTAGGAAGCTAAAGTCTGGCTGTGCAGGAGGCAGAGCTGCTTGAAAGATTGTCCAAAGCTGGTCAAAGCTACCTGCTGGAACCTTTACTCATTACTTCCACTCCCAGCACAGGGTGTACTTCGCAGACCTGCCCTCTCTGACAGATATACATGGTGACAGGTAATTTAGGGAAAACACATCTCCACTAGCCTGCACTGAACCTACTCCCCTCCTTGGGAGTCGATAAGAGTGAACCAACATTTTAGTGATGCTCCTTGAACGCATAATGGAAAAGTTACCTAGAAAACTTTTGATGATAATATTGATCTATGAACACGTACAGAAAAGAAAGAAATGAATTTTGCTCGAGGTTTCTGTTGCAAAAACCCACTTCTATTAGCCTGAATGTTGCTGTCCCTTTCTTGCGTGTTTCTGTCATTTCTAGAAAACTGTTTTGGGAGACTTGTTTTCGCTGTTTCCAGCACATTAAAGCCAAATTCTCTGTTTGTAGCATTAATGAGTGAGTCAGCAGCACACCTGAACTTCCAGCCTGCAGCTAAACTGAGACCGCTTGGGATTGAACAATACTGTCAACATGTCAACATGTTGGTTTTTTTTGTAAAATAAACAATATAAAATAAACAAGAGGAGGAGGGAGAAAAGCAAATGAGAGATCCCTGATGGTGTTAGTTTAAAACGTATTTATCTCATATTTGGCAGGAGGAACGGTGATGGTGTGCTCCCTTCTCAACCTGACCTTTACTTCCCATAACCCTGCTCAAGTGATAAATAGAAGTGTCTGGTCCAAGTGGATTTGGGGAGAAAGAGAACAACACAATAGACAAGGGCTAATTTGAGCAATGCGCCCACCTAACCATGGAGCTGGTCGATGTCCAACTCAAGCCAAATTTGGAAGAAACTAACACCTGTAGTTGGTTTGTAAAAGTGACTATGAGTCAATCATCTTACTCCATAAACAGTGGACAGCCCAGGGCCTGCTGAACTCTCCTGCACGGCAGTGGGTTCCTACCTCGAGTAGGGACAGCTCTCAAGGTTACTCCTTGAGGTTGAGAGATTCCTTGTCACAATAAATTCTTGGTAAGTAAGTGATTAATAGCTAAACTTTGAAACCTTAGCTAAGTGATAGAAAGGCTTGATTTCACATACATAATCCTTTAGACATAAACTGCTTAACAAGCCTGGGATTAAGACTGGATCCAGCCACACTTTGACTCCTCTCTGAGAAGGAGTTTAGAAAGCAAGGGGCTCCTTTCTGAACCTCATGACTCAACAGGAGGATCTCCCTGACAGATTTGTCCAACCCTAACCTCTATGTAAATAACCCAGTGTCTCTTGCCATTGAATCTTGTTAAACCACTGTCGCATTTACTATCAAACTTCGTTAAATCACTGCTTATATCAATAAACATATTGCTACTTCTCTCTGTATGAGTGAAGTGCACCACTCCACCCATGACAGGAACCCACACATGTCATTAGCAGCAGCTTTTTGCTGAGATCTCTTGGCTCCTGCAGGCAAAGCCCCTGAAGCTAGCAATAGCGCTTCAGGTAATAAGAGAATGATGTGTAGAAGGATCCAGGTACCTACAATTGCAGATCACGGGCCTAATGGCATTTATAAAAGAGTTTGATCCCCAGATGTCTCTACAGAGAGCTGGCTAAACATTAAAAACTTAGGACCACACTGAGAACTCCTCTTTGTGGGATCCAGCCTTCAGGCTGGGACACAATATTCATTTCCATTGGAAAGTGTAGTGTCTCATGGCCCACTGCAGTCAATACAGTCAGCGGAGACTTTCAGATGTCCCAGAGAACCTGACTGGTGGCCAGCTGCCACTGTATAAGGGCACAAGTCTCCCATATGTCCTGGGTCCTATCTAACAGGTCCAGGCAAGCATCTCAGATCCCAGAATCACAGAATAATAGAATCATAGAATGGTCTGTGTTGGAAGGGACTGTTAAAGGTCATCTAGTCCAACCTCCCTGCACTAAGCAGGGACATCTGCAACTAGAGCAGGTTGCGCAGAGCCCCGGCCAAGCTCACCTGGAATGTTTCCAGTGATGGGGCATCAACCACCTCTCTGGGCAACCTGGGCCAGGATCTCACCACTCTCACTGTAAAAAATGTCTTCTTTCTCTCTAGTCTAAATCTCCCTTTTTTGTTTTAAAACCATCACCCCTTGTCCTGTCATAAAAGGTCCTGCTAAAACGTTTGTCCTCATCTTTCTTCCAGGCCCCCTTTAAGTACTGAAAGGCCTCAATAAGGTCTGCCCAGAGCCTCTGCAGGCTGAACAAGCCCAACTCTCTCAGCCCTTCCTCATTCCAGCCCTCTGATCATTTTTGTGGTCCTGTGTCCTAAAGTATCTCTGCTCCTATGGCTTGGACACCTGTAAGTGAGCAGCTGATTCATGCCCTAATGGAACTGAAATGCTTTTCCAGGTGGAGAAGGAAGGTGAGGAACTGTAGATGTGAAGAACAATTGTACTTCTGCAGTTCCTCCTGTGGCAGGCCAGAGTGGGGAAGTCCTGCATGGCTGTGCTACAAGGCAAAGAGCTTTCCCGGCAGCCTCCATTTTATTGGAAAATGTGAAGTAAAAAGCCCTGAACCCAAAGCTCAGCATGACCTGCAAGGTAATCTGGGCACAACCCTTCAGATGCGTGTTGGCAGCACTTCTACTGGGAGCCAACTGCTCCAGGCTGCTGCTTAGTACTAGAACATTTTTCAATATGCTGATTTAATCTGTGTACCTGGCCGAAGCTGTTGCAGTCCTGGAGGTACAAAGATACAATGCCCAATTGGAAATACATAAAGGGAGGTGATAGAAAGCACGAGGTCTGGTAATGCTGGCGTGCTATGATGACAAAAAAAAAGAGGTAATTGGCTTTGGCTGCTGCATGGAGGAGTTAAGGTCAAATACTGGAATCTCTCGAGGCAGATGAAATGCATAATTTACCATCACTAGAGAGAAAGACTCAGAGTCATGGCTGGTCAGTATTTAAGGACCATACTGATATTGTCTTCTCTCTTGCAGAAGGATGAACTGAGTTCAGATTCTTCATGGTACCTAAGTGCACTGGTCCTTCTGAAGACAAAGAAGATTTATGAGCAGTGACCATGTAGACACTGGACTTCCGTTCCAATTCTTTCCTAGGAATTATTTAATAAATCTAGGATAGTTGAAGTGCTGAGCCAGGACAGTGACAAGAGTCAAAAATAAGCCAGTATGAGCATTTATTTTATTTGCACTGAAGCAGAATAAATCCACATAGACTGGCAGATTTCTTGCACTCTTAAAATACTGCAACTAAGACCGGTCTTGGCCACTGAGACAGTTGCTGACCTCACTTGCATGTCCACTATAAGCAGCCCCATTAAGGCCAACCTTGTACCACTAAAATAAAAGCATTACATCAAGTAAAACTCCTGAGACAGTGCTACTGAGACAGTGAAGATATGCGTTGAATTCATCCAATCTGGTTTAGGGATTGGCTTTAGGATAAGGAAAATTTCCCATAGATTCTTCTGAGTGTACTAATTTTCTAGATCTCTCCTTTGAAAAAGGGAGCTGAGGGTAACAATTTTGGAAAAAAGGCTGTACACTATGAACAGCTACTCTTTGATCTCTGTCAGGGTCCATCTGCCTTCAGGATGCAATAAATATTGAATATACAAAGAAAAATCCAGTTTTGTTTCATGATCATTACTGTTGCTCTCACTTCTTCATTGTTAATCCCAGGAGAATGTCTTCTTGCCTATCCATTCAAACTGACATAAAACATGCCCAGCTGTTTTAGCAAAAGCCCCATTTTTTGATTTCTGATGAGCTTTAATCAATGATGAAATACTTAATTCTGATCAGTACAGATAAATGAACTAACAGCCAAACAGGTTTCCCCAAAATCATGGAATACGGGTGAAAGAGTCTAGGACTTACGAATATTGGCTGGTTTCATTGTGTCCAACGTCTGGGGAATGCAACTTCTGGACTAAGATACGGATGATGCAAATGAAGAGAATGAAGTTCACCTGTTGGAGTGGGGCAAAGGAAACAGAGAGAGAAATAAAAATTAAGTATTTTTCTTGGGTGAAAAGAGCCCATCATTAGAGGAGAATTCCTTTCACTGCAATATTTTTGCCATGGAGCAAGCTGTTGTTAAAAAGCCATGAGCAGAGAACCCCACTCTGGGAGCACATAGTAAACCGACACAGGATGGCAGCCATCTTGGGCCTGACATCAGCCTGCTTGGGACTTTGTGTCATACATCCCAAGTATGATGATGTCAAACCCATAGAGCACAGCTATGCACGACGTCCTGCTGCGTGGGGGAGTGCCGACGACAGGGTGGGAAAAGAGCCTTGGCAGTTAGCAGAGCGACGGACGTCAAAGCCCTCGGGAGACGGTGACATGGGACCAGCTGCTGAGCATGTCAAAGACTGAGGTGGTGAGCCAAGGAAACCAAAACAAAACACAAAGCAGTATCCACTCAAGCAGGTCTCTACTCAATGCTACTGGGCATGTCTTCTCTGGAGAGAAGCTGGAGACCTTGTATAGCAAGGGAATGACCCCACCGACACAGCAGAAAACATTCTCTCTTAGGATGTTAGACCAGAGGAGTCTAGCTAATACCTAGATTTTAGATGGTGCTTTTCACTCAAAAGATCTCAAAGTGCTCCACCAACATACTCAAGCAATGTTAACCTTATTTAATAGCAAAGATGTAGAGCTAGGAACGGCAGTTTCCTAATGGCATGTAGTAGATGGCATGAACTGAATTTAATCTGGTTGCTTTCAAGGTCCTATCCACTGAATCACGCTGTTATCCATGCAACATATACAACAGAAAAGCGAGGACAGATTTCGGTGTACTTAGTTTTAATTTGGCACAAAACCTCTTTCTTTATCTTTTTATGGTCAGCAAATGCACAACTGATTGTGATTTTTAGAGACTTAAAGGCTGGAAGGGGTTCTGTTAACCAGCCAATCTGATTTCCTGCAAAAACATTGTAAAATTTCCTTCAGCAATTCCTACATTTATCTCAGCAATAGGTGAATGAAAGAGATAGGAGCACATCTCTCATTTAGACACTCACTCTTTTTTCAAAGGCTATGAGTGATCGGAAATTAATTGTATTTCTTGGTTATGATGTATTGCTTAATCACTTTTTTATCTATCCCATGCCATTTATCATGGTTTCTGTTCATATTTATCTGCTTATAAAAATGGGCTGCATCTGACCTGGTGGCAATGACAATTTATCAATTCAAGCCAATATTACCTAGATAAATTACTCTAATAAGCATTAATAGTGCACAAGCTGCAGCACTGAAGGTAAGATCAGAGCAGTTAAATACTGACTGTGTTGGCTCATAATGGGCAAGAGCAAACATGGACACAAGGCAGTGGCAAGTCAGGTGGAGGGTGACTTATAGGCTTCGTACAGCCTTAGCATTGCATGGTAGAAGATATGGCCATCAGGCTACTGGAGAAGTTGTTTAGTTTATTTTTCAACCTCAAACTTAATCAAAGGCACTCAATCTGTTCCCAGTGCTTAATATCTTTTATATATCTTATATATGTATTTTTTCCTTCCATTGACATCTATGTTTATTCCCATAGATTTGGAGAAAATGTTGCATTCCTCCCAGAAGAAATCTGCCGTTCATCAGACAGTCGTTATCATGCCCTTCCTTTGTGTCAGATTTATACGATATCCGCAGAAGGAAAATCAGAAATCGCTGCGTAAATTTTGTTTGGCAATGAGGAAATGATTCATTGGCCAGAAGGAAACACAGACTCATTGATCTGAGGAGAATAGGGTGTATTTCTTGTCCAGAAGTTTATCTTGGGAAAGGGAAAATGCTATCTATAGCTTTCTATGACGATATAAATATTTTGAGATGTGTCATCTAAGTATTATATTTCTTTTCAGTGAGGTGAATAGACTAAGATGTAATTACTCAGACTGTTTAAGTTTGAAATCCCTGTATGACAAATGCTACAGAAAAAAAGTCTTTTTGTAAAGGTCATAATGTACGTGGAATAAGAAGAATGTATGCCTAAGAAAAGATTTCTGTTTAAAAGAGATATATTTGGTTTGATTTCTGTTGCATTCTTTTTCTTCCCTTCCCACACACTTGCCTTCATTTAAGAAAACTCAAAGCTAAGTTTAACTCTAGTTCATTTGGTTTTAAGTTTTGGCTTGGTATCTGACAGAGGAAACACATAATGTTCAATAAGGCTGGAAGGACTAAGGGTTCCTTGGAAGTGTCATGGTTTCTGTGGTCAGAATTGATCATATCCAGAGAAGTAAGAACTCAAGCACTTCTGTTATTTATCTGGAAATCAGCCAAGCTTCTCAAGAACTTTCTTTAAAAACATATAGCTGGAATCCAGCACTGTACTGGATGCTATAACAAGGGGCAAGTATCTGGGCAAATTCATTTAACCTCTTTTTATCTAGGTACAAATTTATGGTGGGACTCATCCCATTTTACTTGGCAGTGTTGACATCTACAACTGAAAAAGCCATCTTGGGCTCTGCTTATGGTCAGAGAAACAAAAACATTCATGGCACAATTAATCTGATTTGATTCAGACATCCACTGATTCATTAGACAAGGTGAGCCTTTCCTCCATCTCTAACCGCATGCTCCAACCTTCTCTGGCTACACACACCCATGGCTACTGCATCAGAGTGCCCAGGGCGAGGTGGAGGTGGAGGTGAGGTGGAGGTGGTCAAAGTTAAATCAAATGAGCTCCACCTTCATCATAGAATCATAGAATGCCAGGTTGGAAGGGACCTCAAGGATCATCTAGTCCAGCCTTAAGTGTAGTTTAAGTGAGATGGCCTAGCACCCTGTCAAGATGAGCCTTGCAACTGTCTAAAGTAGGGGAACCCATCATTTCCCTTGGGAGACTGTTCCAGTGTTTAATTGTTCTCACTGTGAAAAATTTTCTTCTAGACTCTAATTAGAATCTCGCCAGGAGCAGCCTGCAGCCACTACCCCTAGTATTTTCCATGTGACTCCTTGTATAAAGGAAGTCTCCTTCCTCTTGGTAGCCACCCTTCAAGTACTGGTACATTGCAATAAGGTCTCCCCTAAGCCTTCTCTTCTCAAGGCTGAACATACCCATTTTTTTCAGCCTTTCTTCATATGGTAGGTCTTCCAGTCCCCTGATCATCCTCGTGGCCCTTCTCTGGCCCCTCTCCAGCCTGTCTGCATCTTTTTTGTAACAAGCAACCTTGGTTGCCTAGTCACTCAAACTCTTCCTATGGCCAATGCTTAAAGGTGTTTCTCTGGAGGATGCACTTGTCATCCCAAGACAGACATTCAATATACAGTGGGATTTTATCTGTCAATGCATTTTCCATAGACATCTACAGAACACTTCTTAACATCCCTTCACTCCCCACACTTAGTATTAAAGATGGCTTTGCAGCCAGCAGAATGTGCTGATACTTTACCAAAATAGACACCAAAATAGGAGTTTTAATGATCCACCAGAATGGGGATTCCACTATTTCCTCCCAGCACCTAAAAAGAAACAAAACCAGACAAAATATCAAGCAAAGCAAGCAAGCAGCTCTACAACCTTCTCAGGTACGTGGTTTCCCTAAATGCTAAAGATAGCTATGCTAGGTTATGTGAAGAGGACTAAGCCTGGTGTGCACAAACTGGGGAGGGCTAAAGACTCACTTTACAGTGGCTTTGAACACTGGTTAGGTACTGGTTGCCCCAGATATGATGCTGTGAGTGCTTTTCCCCTTGGCAATGGAATGGGTTGGAGGATGTTATGTCAGGGTGAATATGGGAGAGAATGGTGATTCGCTTAATTTCTTCCACACTGAGGTCTGCTACAAAGAAATGCTATCAAAATCATGGATTCGTGAGGTCTCCAATACCATCCACCATCATGGATGGGGGTTTTGTTAAGCACAGAGCAACTGGAACCATCAGAAAGAAAACCAGCCATGCCCTCCTCAAAGAGAAAAGACAGAGCCTTTGATGGGATTAGTCCAACTAAATCCAGCTAGCCACATCTGAGCTATGGATCTAGCCAGTAATGTCCACAGAGGCCAGGGTGTGATGTATTGCATCCTGAAGCCTGAATTGTCTGCAACCCACACCACTCATCTAGGTTATCTGGAACTATATTTTAAAGCCAACAGGAAATGGCAGAACAGGAATGACGTGGAAACAACTAATATTGCTTGGTAAACCTTTATCTGCAGACCTCACAAGAGTCAGGTGATAGAAGGTGCATTTTTAGGCAAGCATTAATGAAAATTGGTCTGCATTCGTGTCAGAAATAATTAGTGGAACCTACTGTGGACAATTTCAACTGGACTCAGCTCATCTAAGTCAAAATGTTGATGGCGCAGGTGACAGTGGATGAAGAGAGGCACTTTTAGAGCACAGTTCCTGAGACCTATTTTAGGCAGCAACTTTGGGATGAAAAGAATTGCACTCCATGGACTTCACTGACTAAATCTCCTCTAAAAGCTATAAAAGGAGACTAGAGCAAAATGCTCACATATAGATGCTTATACTTCGTCAGCTGCACGCTGCCCTTTCATTTAGAATTAAAGTGGCCCTAATTACATCTGGTGCACTTCATTTTTAAAATAAATTCAGGCGGTCTGAATGAAGGTCGCTTTAATTTGGAGTTAGAATGTTTGAATAGAGGCTTAATGTTGTTTAACCAATCTTACATAATTAGGTTTTATTTAATCTGGATCAATTTCCTGTCATTTTTCTCTGTAGGTAGTTTTAGTGTGAAAAAAAAAAAAATCTATGTTAAGTATTAGCATATCCTGTAAACTCACACTCTGTTTTACTTGGCAGAAAAATGTAGAGCTTTAAAGCCTCCAGAAAATGCAAAGAAGTCTGTATTTTTATTAAGAATTGCTGGAGTTGAGCGGGAATATATAGTAAGAAGAATTGGTATCCAGACTGGTTAAATCCTTTGGTCTCTATCTCATTGTAGAGACTATTTATTAACAGAGTAAATAAGGCCAGTTTTATGCAGATAGAGTGAAAACCACAAAAGCAGTCAGTAGCCCTCAGGAAATGTGTTAGCATGACTATAAATCAAAAAAGCAATGAGAAATCTGAGCTGCTTCTCATACAGAAATACGGACACGTCAGGACACAGTTGGAGAGGGAGAATGCACAGGAGAAAATGGAGTTAACCGTATGCTGCAAATGCAAGAAGCGAGGGCATGCACAGGGAGAACATAATAAGCACCTGATCCTGTAACTCTTTGGAGTGTTTTCTCATAAAAGCCTTCCCAATTACTGTATTTTCACTGCTTGAATAAAAGCATGAAGGAGAATTGCAGGATCAGATCTTGTTTACTTGCAGGAATCCTGAATATCTGCCTTATTTACTTAGCTGAATTCTATCTGCTTCTTATATAAAATACCAAAGGCTGCTACTAGGCTAAAGAGGGTGAAGGAGAGATCCTAAGATCTGCCTGCGGGAAAAAAAAAAAGAAGGAGTTTTTAGCCTTTTTTTTTCATGGGAGAGGTAATGGGTATGTTTTATTAACCATCTGCTGCGTGAGCATATTTAGGGTCAATTCTGCAGGATTCAAAGCTTTGCTCTGAGCTGCTGCTCGGCTAGTATCTCAGGGCCAAATGCAACCATCAAGGTCTGTTCACAAGTTCCCTACAAATATCATAGAATGGTTTGGGTTGGAAGGGACCTTTCAAGGTCATCTAGTCCAACCCCCCTGCAGTGAGCGGGGACATCTGCAACTAGAGCAGGTTGCTCAGAGCCCCGGCCAACCTCACCTGGAACGTTTCCAGGGATGGAGCATTGACCACCTCTCTGGGCAACCTGGGCCTGTGTATCACCACCCTCACTGTCTTCCTTAAATAGCCTGACCAAGGGACTGGGAAACAAAGAAAAGTGAGTGACTGGCCTAAGTTAACATAAACTGTGTGTCTTCAGGGAAACCTGGGAGAGTTTCCTGGTTTGTGGTGGCCTCTGCTCTGCTCTGACTGCTGTTGGGGTTAGGGCAAGGATGGCTGGGTTACTGTTACTGCAGGGCTTTCCTAGGGCTTCTTTGGAGATAAAGAAAGGAAGGAATTATAATTTGAGTCCACAGGCTTACCCAACATCGAAAAAGTAAATCCTGACAATAGTCCAAGCAGTGATGAACACGGAGGGGGCACCTGACAAGAGAAGAGAGGGTGTTACTCTCAGAAATCATTATCAATGTTTCATGGCTGTTCTTCCCCATTATCTATCTCTCCTGAGTGACTAAGGTGATGCCTTCCCTCAAGAGTAGACAAATGCTTCACATTTTCAACTCTTACATGTCAAACCAGCAACATTTTGCCTTTCTCCCCCACTGGCCATGTAAGGTGAGTTTCCTGTAACCTCTCCCTAGCAGCTTTATCCTTCTGTTGCTGTACCTACAAAAAAAACTTCTGATGATGAAATGTAAGGAGTCTTTAGACATCTGCTGTGTGGACACATGCATCTAAACTGGCTGCCTAGGGCAATGGTGAAGTCCCCATCCCTGGAGGTATTTAAAAGACTCTATAGACGTAGTGCTTAGGGATGTGGTTTAGTCAAGGACTTGTCAGTGTTAGATTAATGATTGGATTGATGATCTTAAAGGTCTTTTCCAATCTAGGCAATTCTGTGATTCCGCGATCCTGTAAACCAATCTTCAGCATCAACAGGGAGAAATATGTACACACAGGTCATCCGAGCTACTTTAGATGTTTGCTTTAGGACAGAACTATGCCCTTGGACTCCCTTGACTGTATTTCCAAGATCTCCATTGACAATAAAGGGAGCCAGGAGTGACAAGTTCATGTGTAGATGCCTGTAGCTGGCCAGATGGACTTGCCTCTGCTGCTCACTGCATGATCTTCTGCCTGACTAGGGAAGTCTTATTCCATCTTTGTGGTGCCTCTTTTCTCTGTCCCTTGCCTTTGATCAGATTTAGACCTGAAATCCTCCAGGAAAGACATGTTGCTTTGCTCTGCATTAGTCACAGTATTGTTTATTACCAGCGATTTCAGAGTGCAATGGTAGGTAAACCAGTAAGAACTGTAATGAGAGCATCCAAATTATTAATTCCTCCATGGTGCATTTCAGATCCATCGCTGATGCTCTGGCAAACGATGGATGACTGAAAGGCCATAAGATCCTTCAAGCACCTGGCATTTTCTTGCATCACCCAAGAAACCCCAGAATACCTTCTGCGTGCAAGAGATTGCCTTTGATTGAAAATCATCAGCTTAATACATCTTTCCCTAAACTCTGCCAGCTCTCCTGTGCTGAAAGAAAGGGTGTCTATGCACAAGGCAGTTTTAAAGAAGGTCTGACCTGATTAGCAGCATCTAAAACAAGGCCTCTTGTGTAGCTTGTCTGATGCTTATAGCACGGAGAATTGTCTCTCTTCTGCAGTGTGAAGCCAAGCACAACTCCTGTCACTTTCAATGGAAGTTACTCTACGGCCAACTGATCAAATCCTGAATCCAGGCATATCACTGTACATGACATAACTGTATTTTTTCTTTTCTTCTCAAGATTCTTCCCCGCTCTAATTATTTCTCAGTTTCAGCTATTGAGAGCGTGCCATTTTGCTGACTTACACAAAAATCTTCAGCTAAATGGCTTAAAGGGGAAAAGAGATCTCTGTTTTCTCTTTGCAGAAAGAAGTAGATCTGGTAGGATTAATTTGCATAAGTTAGCAATTCAGCTCTGAGTTACTTTGTGAAGAGTTTAATTCTGTCTTCCTTGGCATTTTCTCATTTTATTTTATTCTATTTTATGCTACTTTATTTTATTTTATGTTGGTTTATTTTATTTTTATCTCATTTCATTTATTATATATATTTGAGACTAGATTCACATTAAAGTTGGAGAAGCCATGAATGCAATAAGCATTCATAAGTAAGGTTATCAGGATTAGCAATGGGATCTCAGGACACCTAGCTGGTCTGAATTCAGTAAGACAAGAAGAGTGTGACCGACTGCAGTGTCTGGTTCAGTCCAGAACTCCTGCTTTACTGGGATCCATCCTTAAAATTTAAGGTCAATGCATGACGTTGAGTTTGGGATCCCAGCCAAGATTACTACATCTCTGCCCTATCTGAGTCCCCAGGTTTGTGGATTAATTTTCTGTTAAACACACCTGTCAGGATCGCAGAATCACAGCATGGTAGGGGTTGGAAGGGACCTCTGGAGATCATCTAGTCCAACCACCCTGCTAAATCAGGCTCATCTACAGCAGGTTGCCCAGGATCGCATCCAGGTGGGTTTGGAATCTCTCCAGAGAAGCAGACTCCGCAACCTCTCTGGGCAGGTTGAGCCAGGGCTCTGGCATCCTCAAAGTAAATATATTTTTCCTTATGTTTAGGTGGAGCTTCCTGTGCTCTAGTTTGTGCCTGTTGCCCCTTGTCCTGTCACTATGCACCACTGAAAAGAAGCTGGCCCCTTCACCTTTCCGCCTTCAGATTTGAGAAGATGCATACCCCAGCCAATTAAGATGTACCACCAAAAGTACTTCCTCTCTGAAAAGAAAGAGATGACCAAGAGGGTGTGAAGATACAACCCCTCCACCAGGAGCCAGAAGAAGTTGGCCATGACGCAGTACTGGAAGAAAACCATCATGGCTTTGCAGCCTACCTGGAAGAGAAGAAAGGAACAGTGGTGAACTGCAGCATGTCTCCATAGTAAAGACACCGGATTACCAGTAAACCTTGCTCTGTGCATATCTTCTTCTGCAGCAACTGAAGCCCTAATGGAATGAGTTCTATGGTAAAAAGCCAAAAGCCTTGCTAAGCTTGCTTGGGATGGACAAGCTTGACACACACTAACCCCCACATGGAGAGTGCACCCTTGAGAGAACCAGCTTGGGTCTGGACGGCATTTGATGGTGTGAGTCTGGAGATGTACCCAAGCTTGGAAACCCTGCTGAGCAGTGACAAACTGATACAGAATTGCACAGCATCACCGAGTGGTTGGGGTTTGAAGGGACCTCTAGGGATCATCTAGACCAACTCCTCTGCTAAAGCAGGGTCACTTACAGCAAGTTGCCCAGGATCGTGTCCAGGCGCTCTTGGAAAAGTTAGGAAAAGAAGGACCGAGATAGGTATTTTTAAAATACAGAGAAAGATAAGAAGGAGAAGCAGGATAAACGCTAATGAGCATGGACAGATTTGATTGCATTGGAAGGGGAGAGATTTGAAAAGGGAAGAAGGATTGTTTTCCTTGAGGAAATGAATAATTAAACACAGTAACTTGCTGTGCGAGGATTTCACTGCAGCACAGGTAATGGGAACAGCCACCTCGCAAAAGAAAAAAAAGAGACATTTCTCTCTGACACTTATAGGGGCCAAACCCACTGCAGAACACCTGAAGGTAGAAATCAGCCAACCAAAGTATGTCAGCCAGCGTGTGGTGTATGCAGGTCCAGCTGCAGCTTGATTAAAGAAGCTTGATTGGAGATCATTGATTGCATCATTGCACACATCCAGCTGTCTAAGCATCCTTGAGATGTGGATTCGATGTTGCCTTCAGGGAGCCTGCTTGGGTAATACACTGCACTTACTGGGGCAAGGGCACAAGAACCTGGCTGTTGGCACCCTCTGGTTAGTTGCTCTTCCCTGTGATATGTTGAGTTTAGAGCTATAATTGATTTGCACCAGCGACAAGCTTGCTCTTCCCTGCTCCCCTCTCCTGCTGCAAACAGTTGCTATGAAACACACTGGTTCAAAAGTGAAGGGTGGAAAGTGTTTCCTTGATGCCACATCTTTTGGAGAGAGACTTGTCCCCATTGATCACTCAAAATGAATTCAACCCTCCCCTAGCACCCACTGGGATGTCATACCGGGCTCCTGCTAATCAACTTACATGCACATCAGCTCCCTCCTGTGAGGCAGATGGTATGAGCAGAGGCCTGCTGCAGGGTGGTGATGGGGGAAGATGGAGGCAGAGCAGGCAGTTAACTCCCAGGGATGGAAGGTGACACTTCAATGAGCTGACAAGGGCTGGGAATGCAGCAATGTCCTCCCTGTGGCATCCCTGTGCTCTCTGTTTCTTCCCCTGTTGTGTGCATATGGCTGTGTGACCTTGGCACATCTCGTTTCTTTTGCTCGAAGCTTGAGTGCCTGCTTGGTGTGTGCACTGCCAGTGGGGATTTGCTGGTGTGAGCATCCTCAGCCCTACTGAAGCTACTGAATTCTTCTGTGGTTGCACTCTATCATTAGGTGAGACACAAGGTTTAAGGGAGAAGTTTTGAAGCATCTCAACCGCACGCTCCTCAAACATGGATTTGCTTTGGGGATTGAACATTGGGTGATCCTTTCTGGATGGCTGCATTGAAGCTATGGCAGAGGAATGAGGCTGGATCACACCACAAGGAACTGCAATACTTATGGGACTAGGAAAGGCTACTCACAAAAAGTGTACGTGATTTCTGCCTAACAGAGACTCTCAGGCAGGGATCTCCAGCAGGAGTTTGCAGAGCTACTGCTGTCACAGAGAGGGAGCTTTGCTGAACTCAGGCTGTGGCAGCAGAAGACTCAGATCTGGTTGTCCAAATCCACCACTTCTCCTAGCACTGGCAACCATTGCTTTTGTGGTAGTCTTTGACCCTACCACCCTCCCTAATGTGGTGGTGGCTTGTTACAGCCCTGAGTTGGATCATGCACATGGGCATGGGTTTTGGCAACTTCTTCTCTGAGGGACCTGTAGCAGTTAAATTCTTTCCTCCAGGCTGAGGGATACTTGAGCAGCTGCTACCACTCGAGGTATTTTTTTGTTTTACGGAGTTAGAAGATATTTTTATGCACCATTTTGAGCACACGGCAATAATATGTTACAGCCAGGGATCCCCTGTAGCTTGGGGATGTCCTGTGCTGGAACAGACTTGGATCCACTGTCCTGTCTTACAAATTAAATCAGGGTATTTTCTCACTGCCTGGGATTCTTGCAATCATTGCCCAAGCTGGCTAGATTTATACCAGATCAGATATTTCTACGAGAGATGCAGTTTCACCTTCGAGTGCAGTGTTGTTCTTCCACTGAATCCTCTTTGACAGCCAACTCAGTGACACATTTGGAAAACAGCACTTCCAGGCTTTTGTGAGACCTTATTACATGCAGCACTTGGTAATGGGTCCCTACCTTCCTGATCGATCGGATTCAGCCTCAGAATGGCTGTTACAATGCTGGGGAATAAAATCCACATTTATATAAGGTGCTTTACCCTTTAGATGACAGACACTAGGCAGAGATGAGCTATTACATCTCACAGAAGACTTTTTTTCCCTAAAGAGCAGACCTCATGATGTGTCAGTGTTGAAAGACTAATACAGGCTATGTTCAGAAAAGGCATTTTCAGCAGGAAAAGCAGCATTACAACACTGCTTTTTCTATTCTCTCACCTTCCACTATCTCATTTACAACAGCTTATTTCCTCATCTTTCTTCAGGGATCTCGTCCTGCTCATGCCCACATGAGATGTTGCAGTGAGATGGTTTGCCTTGGCTTTGTGGATAGCACATCTACCCAAGTGGTTCCTCTCTGCTTTCCCACTTTGGGATGCATTAGACATGGGCCATTTGCTTTTCCCATAAAAGTCTCCTCCCTTTCCACATGCACTGCCAGTGACTAACTGCTGAGACGGATTCTCTATGCTAATGAGGCATAGAAACCTCTTTGACCCCAATGAACACTTCTGTGCTTCTATTTGAATTCTTCATAGTCAATGGGGAAATTTAATCTTGATTAAATTATTGTTCCCCTGTACTTGGCACTGTGAGGCTACGTCTTGAGTGCTGCGTCCAGTTTTGTGCACCTCAATACAAGAAAGACATCAAGGCGCTGGAACATGCCCAGAAGGGCAATGAAGCTGGGGATGGGTCTAGAGCAAAAGTCTGGTGAGGAGCAGCTGAAGGAACTGAGGCTGTTTAGTCTGAAGAAAAGGAGGCTCAGGGGAGACCTTCTCACTCTCAAAACTCCCTGAAAGGAGGTTGGAGTGAGGTTGGAGTGAGGTGGGGCTGGTCTCTTCTCCCAAGTAAGAAGCAACAGGACAAAAGGAAACAGCCTCACATTGCACCAGGGAAGGTTTAGGTTGGACATTAGGAAAAAATTCTTTCCTGCAAGGGCTGTCAAGCACTGGAACAGGCTGCCCAGGGCAGTGGTGGAATCACCATCCCTGGATGTGTTTAAAAGGCATGTAGATGTGGTGCTGAGAGACATGGTTTAACAGACTTGGTAGAGTTAGGGTAACGGCTGGACTTGAACTTAATGGTCGGACTCGATCTTAATGGTCTTTTCCAATCTAAACGATTTTATGATTCTGTGATTATTGTAGAAGTGTACTTGAGGATGAGACAAGGCATGACTTAGCCCTACTGTACGGGCCAACCCTCCTTCGCCTTAGTGTGCCCAGCCATCTATGCTGCATGCATCTACTTTTGTGACTGTTTAACTGAGCATTATAGGAAAAGAAGACACTGTGCAAGAGTCGGATGCTTAAAAGTAGACTGGTAGTGCCATTTTAGGCACTGCCAAGTATTGTGTTGGGCTTCCAGCTGCTGTTCCAGAACAACAGGGATTTCCTGTGGATATTCAGGGTCGTTTTAAGATGCCCATGCTCCGATTTGGCAGAAATCTGCCCTTTATGGACAGTCCTTGTTGAGACAGCAAGACAGGGAAAAAAATGTACATAGTGCACTGTACTAGTGTCCTGCAAGGATGGTTTCCTCATAGACAAGCCTGAAATAATTTCTATTATTTTGTGTTTCAGATGGATATTCACACCTGTATGAAGTGCATGCAAAAGAATTGTCTTGCTCATGGAGTGTTTAGCATTCCCTGGCCATGGGTGTGAATGCCTACCTTCTGGATAGAGACTGGGCCTATGGCTCTTAAAGAAATGACTACATTTCAAAATAAGGGACATTTATTGCCTGCCGAGACAGAGCTGCCCTGAGCACACACCTATTTATTGCCTAATGAGGTACTAGAGAAGGCAGAAGATACCATATTTGCTTTGAAAGAGAAGGGGATTTCTTGCATTTTAGGAAAAATATTGATGACAGATGAAAACTCGTTTTCGCAGTGACAGATTTATTATCCAGCACTTTTATGCTGCCCAGAAGACATGACCTATTTGAAGGGTTGGTTGCTGAGTGACTCATGTTGAATTTGCCCACAGCAACAGCTACTCTTCTCTCCAGCCTGGTCAAGGAGGCTTCCTCAATCTTATTAAAAAGCTTTTTATAGATCCCACTCATGATCCAGTTGCTGGGGCACACCTGGAAGACGGGGTAACACTGAGCAAGCACTGCCTGTTTTAGGGATGCTCAAATGAAGGTCTTCAAGCACAAGGACTTGCCTAACCCTACATCTCCATAACTATAGTGCTATTTTAGATACTCATAATCATAACTAAATTCAAGTGTCTCAATCTTTAGCTAATTCCCACCCCACATGTCTGAATGAGATTGAATCCCATCCCTGCTCTTCTTCTGTTGAGATGTCCACCTTAGCCAAAGTATACTGTAATCTGTAATGATGATGCAATAACCAAATAGTTGCTCTGCTTGTAAGATTTAACAGTATGATTAATTCATCACCTCACTTTCACGGCACTGGAATTCACGCAACTGACAAATTCCCCATCATTTTATAACCTAAATATTGTACAGCACTGTTCATAGCTATGCATTGTCCATTAATTTCTGTACATGTTGCACGGAGATGTTAACATAGACTTAGTTAGTTTCCAAATGCATGTTTTTGTAGTATTTGACTGCTTTTAACTTTATTTTTATTCTATAGAATCATAGAATCATTTAGGTTGGAACAGACCTTCAAGATCATCAAGTCCAACCATTAACCCAACACTGCCAGGGCACCACTAAGCCATGGCCCTCAGCATCACGTCTCCACAGCTTTGAAATCCCTCCAGGGATGGGGGCTCCACCACTGCCCTGGGCAGCCTGGGACAGCCCTTCACAACTCCTTCAGTAAAGAAATTTTTCTTCATGATCAACCTAAACCTCCCCTGGTGCAACGCTGAACAAGCCCAGGTCCTTCAGTTACTCCTCACAAGACGTGTTCTAGACCCTTCCCCAGCTTCATTGCCCTTCTCTGGACACACTACAACCCCTTTCTTAAGTCTTTCTTAAGACTTATTCTTGTAAGGAATAAGAGTTACTTCTAATAAGGTTGGTTACTCTCTGACAGGAAAAACTGTTCACAGGAGGAGTGGATCCACTGTACTGGCCTAGGTATTACTCCCTCTGTTAAGAAAGAAAGGGGGAGGATATTAAATGAGTTTTGTCCTCAGAAGCTGTTGCCGAAGCCAGGACTGTTTACTAGAAACAAAAAGAAAACTTCTCTTGCCCATTCAAGTGGGGACTTTTTTTCCAACTAGAGTCAAGAGCAACCTTCTTTTAGAAGTCACCTTCACAGTAAGATGAGAGGTGGGTTTTAAGTAGTGACAGTCGATCCTGGCTTGGACCTCTCCTGAGGAGATGGCTAAGATACTATGTTAGACTCAGGCTACTTCTTGTCTCATTCCCATGCTCAAGGCTATTGGCTTTTACATATCTTTCTGAAACTTAGTTGGCTTTGACAGAAAGCGGAAAAGCATGTCACATCCATGCCTCTGCACGAGAAGCTGCAGTAGAGGAGAGATTTCCAGAAGCTGACTCGGCAAACTGAAAATGTGAATATCAATGTTATCTCAGCCTTCTGCTACTGTGCCTAGTCTTCTGCAGAGACAATCTGGCTACATGGGGTAATGGTTTGACCCTATAGTGGCCAATGGCAAACCCCTGTCAACTTCAGCAGGGCTTTGTGCTGCAGACCTAATTTGCAGAAATATGGCATGATGTCAGTGGAAGTTGTTGGCAGAAATAAAACACTTCTTACTGGGTGATTCTGGGTGGCCCTAAAATGAGCCCTTAGGTCAAACCGAGGAGAGGAGAGGAGAGGAGAGAGGCAGGGAAAGGGCAAGGAAGGCAAGGCAAGGCAAGGCAAGGCAA
>VZZY01024863.1:0-35574 GCA_013400335.1 Eurystomus gularis | reverse complement strand
AGTGAGGAGAGGAGAGGAGAGGAGAGGAGAGAGGCAGGGAAAGGGCAAGGAAGGCAAGGCAAGGCAAGGCAAGGCAAGGCAAGGCAAGGAAAGGAAGACAGGAAAAGAAAAAGAAAAAAAAGAAAAAGTGTTAACTTGCTCTTAACACACTCAATCTTTCATGTAACAACACAACGGAAAAAAGCTATTATTTCTATTTCTTCCCTCATTTTAATTGCAGTTATAGACTAGATTCAAACAGGTTAGCAGTAAAAAAGCCCCCCAAGGTTTGTGTTCGACCATGAAAGGGAACTTAGGTCTATTCGAAGAAGAAATCTCCCAGGTCGGTTGAGTGCCTTTGACTCCTTCCTTCCTTCCTTCCCTATCAGAGTCTGACAAGCAAGTAATTTCAAATGATAAATTGCTACACTAGTGGGTGGCTCTGCAAATTTTCCTGGAAAATACACAGGAACTTTGGGTGTTGAGGACTTAACACTATCTGTGAACAAAGAAATTTGACTAAAGAATGCCATCTGGATAGAAACAACGTGGCTTATGATCGAGGCACGTAGCCTTCTGTTTGTGAGGGCCTAAGTTGTCACATTCAAAGCCTTGGTTAAAGCAATTTCTCATCTATCCAGAATTATAACAAAGAAAAGACCTTCAGGGGAATAATAATCTTCTGTCTTGATGATGGACCCTTCAGCTCCTGCTGCCCTTACTGGCTTCAACTGTAAGTCAACCTTATAAAATATCTGGCAGATAGATCAACGTAACTGAATTCACAGTCACCATTTATCTCAGGCACAGGGATGAAAGGCCTCAAACAGACATTTTCTCTGTTAACACGCTGCTCTGCATGAATGGTGCCCCAGAAACATTATGCAAGAGTGCTCTTAAGCCTTGGCAATAGCAAATTAATTCAATTTATCTTAACCCGCTTTCCTCTAGGTCACAATACATTACATTTTCATGTGCCCATCATTGCCTAAGAGCACACACTGGAATTCTTACTCCATGTTAGCTGTCACTGGGCAATTTATTAAGCCATTATAACCTGGATTTGTGTCTGAGCTTGTTGATTTGTTGCCACTTTCATAAAGCAGAAATGCTGTTTCTAGACTGATGAGCTCTGCGGTACAGCCATACACATGCACACACACACTTCTTCAACAAGTCAAGTCTTGCCTGCTCCCAAGACTGTGGAAGGATGGTGACATTAGGAAGAAGATATTGGGCTCAATCTCTAGCTCTCTTTGCTGTGTCAGCACTTCTACTTGCAGACTTGGATAGAGTATTATTTCTTTCTTAGAGTACCATTTCATAGAGTCATAAATCATAGAATGTATTGGGTTGGAAGGGACCTCTAAAGGTCATCTAGTCCAACCCCCCTACAATAAGCAGGGACATCTCTAACTAGGCCAGGTTGCTTAGAGCCCCATCAAGCCTGACCTTGAATGACTCCAGGGATGGGGCCTCCACCACCTCTCTGGGCAACCTGTTCCAGTGCTCAACCACCTGCATATTATAGAACTTCTTCCTAATGCCCAACCTGAATCTACCCTTTTCTGGCTTAAAACCATTCCCCCTCATCCTATCGCTACAAACCCTTGTGAACAGATCCCCCTCTTCCTTCCTATAGGCCTCTTTCAGGTATTGGACGATCTCTAGAAGGTTCCCCCGGAGCCTTCTGTTCTCTAGGCTGAACAAACCCAACTCTCTCAGCCTGTCTTCATAGGAGAGGTGCTCCAGCCCTCTGATCTTTTTCATGGCTTTCCTCTGGACATGCTCCAACAGGTCCACATCCTTCTTGTGCTGGGGGCTCCAGAGCTGGACACAGTACTCCAGGTGAGGTCTCACCAGGGCAGAGTAGAGGGGCAATAGCTCAACCCATACGGATCCCAAAATCCTGTGACATAACCTTGGCCTTTCTTTGTATTTTCACCTCTTCAATGCCAGCTGAAAGCCACTTGAAAATGGCAAGGCATTGAAAAGTCTGGCTCTGCTAACAAGGAAGTTACATGCAACAATCTCTATTCTGTGTGCTTCCAACACGGCAAAGCATGGCAAGGTCAGACCCTACACTTGCAGAAACCTTGCACACTCTTGTTAAAATAAATGGAGCTGTACAAGTTTACACCAACAAAAAATGTGGTCCACATGACTGCACTTCATGCCTTGCCCACTTCCCACGCAGGCTTCCTCAAATACAACCCTATCTGTTGAATTCAGTAGGTCTTATGCCCACTTTTCCTCGCATAAGAAGCAAGTTTAAGCCCCGTGACTGTGATCCTCAAGGCTATTTAAGCATTTCTCTTCCACTGAGTTTAACAGGGGTTATGTAACTATCACTCTTTGAGGGACTTGGCTTTTCTATTTTGTCTCTTAGGAATACTTGTTTGATTTCTGGGGGCAGACGTGAGTATTTCTAAGATGCTCTAGCTGGTCTAGCCTCTGTGTCAGATGACTCAGAGTTGAGTTTAGACGCAAAAATAGAATTATCTTGGTAAATGCACTAACAGTCCCTATTTCGTGCTCATCAATTGCAGAATAATGGCACTTCGGAACGTATTTTCAGTAACAAGGCAAGTCAACCACAAGGCAGCAAGTGAAGAGAGAAGGTGATCAGAGTTTTAATAATGCCCTTCCCTGCACTTATCACATTTTCTGTCATTATTGGCAATACTACATTGTTTTAAGGTGCCAGCCTGTGAGTCAGTTACGCAAAGAAAGTTCTGGCTCCAGATTTATTCCACTGTCTTAACTTTCTGCCTTCACTCCCTGGGTTATTTCCAGGAGCACAGGAGAAGGCAAGGACACAACTCATCCAAGCAAAACTGTAAAACCATGTGAGAGCTTGGTCTCCATGGTCTAGACCCTCTCAAGAGTAGCCTGATCTGAGCAGTCCAAGGAGCAGAAGGGGCATAGTCCAGAATGCGATACTTTTTCCTTGGAGGAAAGGATCACTTCATCCACCCTCTGAGGGCCTGGCCTGTTGGCCAGCTGCCAGGGAGGGAACCCAGCCAGAGCTCCCATCAAGCTCTTCCTCTGTTGCTCTCTGTTGATTCTGTTGTGGGACTAGTCGGTCCTTCCTGAGGAAGCTCATGTGAAAAAACCCAATTTTTCACACTGAAAATACGAGATACACGTATGTGTTCACAACTGCTAAAAATCCCACCTTCCTTTGTGAAGAAGAATTTTTTATTGAACTTTGACTATCTTATTGGAATGCCAAAGGAAAAAGATCTCCCATGGCTGAATCTTCAGCAAAGGCAAGTTTGCAGAGCTCATGAAAAGTCAGCCTGAATTCAATCTGTAGAACCTGATCTTTATTTATATCAAACTGTCAGCTTTGTCTTCAGCTGGGCTGGAAATGTAAATGGTACACTCTTATGCTATTCAGATATTACAGTAACGAAACCATATCCAAACCTATCCATAAAACCACCAAAACAATCAAATGAAGTGTTCAGTTCAATACTTTTACCAAGTTTGCTGGTTTGGCTACTGTGTTTCACAGGGTGTTTTCCAGGGAGAGAAGGAAAGGGGAAGACAAAGCATGGGAATGCCAAGATGGAAGGTCACTAGGCCTAAGAAAATTGATGTGAAAAACTAAAACTTGTAAGAAGGCCTCTTGAGTCTGGCAGTGAAAGAAGCCCTAGGAGATGCAGGCAAATACAGGCTGGAAAGGGATACAATTTTTCATCAGTTTGAGTAATCGTTGGATGCAACAAAGCCATGTATGGAGAGTTTTCCAACAGAAATAACCAATTGCTGAGACAGAACGTATTCTGAACAAATCAAAGTGAATAGCCATTGAAGAAGTAGGAGTGGGTGATTTCACAGACCCCTCCCATCTTGACTGTCTCTACAACTGAGTGCTTAAAGCCCAGAAACAAACCAATTATTTAACCTAACTCAAGTCAACTTAACCCAACCAAACCCACATAAACACAATGGGGCTTACAACTACTTCTGCAAACAGATTAATATTAGGAGGGACATTTTGACTGCATTTCATGTAGGTATTATATACGACCTAAAATGTCCAAAATGTTGGGTCAAGATGGGTGCATATTTTGCAAAGGTTATGCTCAGCCTAGTGCAGCAGAGACAGATTAGTTCCACATATTTTTATAACCCTTGTGCATCATCCAGCCATTCATCCCGAGCTGGCATTTGACATAAAAATTCTTTGATGGGGAGAAACACACACAATGAAGGTAGCCATGGGTCTGCCTCAAAGCACACCAGCTTCCAGGAGCTGTGCATCTGCAGGACAAAGTCCTGTATTTATACACCACAGTGTTTCTGGAGGGACGGGTGAAGCAAACACATCTCAGAAAGCTTTGTGCAGTCATGCCTCAGTCATGACCTAGTGCAAACTCCCGCAGGGGTGAGAGGTTAGTTCAAACTCCATGGCTCATTGGGTTCTTGGCTGCTCTGCCAATTAGCATTGGCAGCAATCTGTGACAGCAGACACTGGGCAGCAGTTTATTCCAGTTTATCATTCTCACCATTCATGGACCTTCATAACAAAACCCCACTGCTAAAGAATACAGATCCCAGCAAACCACAGAGCGGGAAAAAACCAAGGGTCACTGCAACCCTGCATTGTGCTGCAGACAGTTCTTGGAGAAAAGCTGGGAGCAGGCTGCCCTTTGATGTCAGCTGAGAGGTGCTCAAGCAGAAATGTCATTATAACAGCAGGGACACAAATCGAGGTAAGGATACAGAAACATCAGAAGGCAAGGAATGGGTGGATGGAAGGAAAAAGAGCATCTCTTTCTGGTGCTGCATGACATGAAAAAACAGGTCCAGAAGGGATCTGCTGGACTGCTGTGCCCAGTGCCCTGCTATTACCAGCAAGCAGTTCATCTAATGTTCTGAAATTATTGTGGAGGGATCCTTTTTTTTTGTTTGCTTTGGATGACTTCTGATCACATCTCTTTATTTTGGTGAATTCAGTTTCCTGCCTAAAATTATTCGTGACTAGTGTCCTGTTACATGAATATGGCCTTTAGATAATCAGCTTTTCTCCCTCCATAATGTTTGCTCCAGCTGATAACAGAGTTTGAAAGTGAAAAAAAAATAATTATCCCAACTCCTTTATTCCCCTCATTTTATCATCCCAGTGGGGATATCTCACAGTTGCAGACAGCTAGTATGAGATGCAGATCCAGATGGAAAACAATCTGCCTACTCACAGATTTCCTGTCTGAACTCCTGCAGAGATGGGATCCCCGCAATTACTGGAGCCCAAAGAGCCACCCAAATGCAGGTGCCTTCTTCAAAGCGAGGTGAACAGCTCTCCAGACTCCAGGGTGTATAATAATCAGAGCTCAAATGACTATGGTTGTGCTTTACACACGTAGCTCATATATAGGTACTTGCTTTGTAGATACTGAAAGTTAGTTATGTGAATCTGGATCTGACTCCCACCCTCACTGAAGGAACAGGTTTTATTGAATCCCTAAATACAGGTCTGCAAGTCTCCTTTGACTAGGATAGCCAAGAAATTAGTATGGGGCTGGGAGATGGATATAGGACTGACAGGAGCTCCAGAATCTTGTAGAGTCTCATTTATGGGTTTGACCTCAGAAGGAGGTCTAGATGCCTATAAACTTTTGGTCCTGCTCTTTTATTTTATGCCTTTTCTATACAAATTAAACTGCAGCAACCATTTTTTTTGTTTCTTTCAAATGAGAGAGAGAAAAAAAATCTTCCCAAAAGTACTGTCTCACATGCATTTGCAAGGTAATTTTTGGTGCATTGTTTAAGGAGGAAACTTCAAGGTGCACGGCTACTTACTGAACTCACAAAGCAGTGTTCTGATTCTCCACTTTCAAATAGGATGACGTCTTTTATGAAGACTGCGATGGCCCTCATTATGAAGGACATGAAGAGGTGCATATGAATATAATTTCGAGTACAGTGTAGTTTTCTGTTGGGAAGAGATGAAACAACATTTCTGAATAGCAAGGCTTCTCAAAAGCCTTATTTATCTATTTACATGTTCCTCCTGCCAAGATAATAGACTTACAATTAAACACTGGAAACCCTGAGATAGACTATGTTCTGATGTAAATCGCCACAAATCCACTTAAGCCTTTTAAAATCTGCAACACATGTGGCAATCCATACATCTGCAGCAGTGTTGCTGCTTTTCCAATTCTCAGAAAAAAACCATCAAAATTCAGGACAACAGAAAACAGGTCCATCACAGTGCTTTCCCCTGGAAAAGAAAGGTTTTTGACTGAGCAAACCGTGCTCATGATAAAGGTCTATTTTCTACAGAATGTTTGTACTGAAGTAATTCTTTTCAAAGTGAAATGTTTCTTTAGAAAGAGAATTAAATTCTTAGCAGCTGCTGCCAAAATTAACACATATCACAGGCTTTCTGGAGAAATACGAACTATATTTTCACTTAAAAATGACTAGTTATTAATGATACAGAGAACAACACCAGTTTTTTCTGTCCCTTGTGCACTGCTCGTTTGAAGTTGAATTCTGATCAAGTAGGTCTTTTTTTCAAGCGAGACCCTACATCAGCTCAAGTGAAAGGTCTAGCACTCTGGAAATGGGTACTCTGTACAGTCTTCAGAACCACAACAGACCTCACTCAGCAACATGATCAAATTGCTACCTCTTAATGAGTCACTGTGCATTGGCAGAATTCATGCTCTTAATCTCTGATGGTGGCAAGATATTGTGATCAAGCTGAGTCCTCTGTGCTTGCAGGCAAAGGCAAACCAAATTACGCTGTTTCCCAAAAACGAAATGCGTGAACCTCCACAGTTTCACAATTGGCTGGCACCTTGTACCTTGTTGAGATGAGACAATTGGCATGCGTGTCTGATTCACTCTTCCTTTGTAAGAAGGGTGGAGAGAGCATGTGTGCTGAGAAGTGCAAGGATGAGGACAGTCGTGGTATAAGTGTGTGAGTTACCCTAGAACATATGCTGTTTCCTACAGCTTTCTTTTGGGGGTGATGTCTGGACCAGACTGCCATAAACTGGATAACATTGCAACAGGTTTCAGGGAAGGCACTGGAGCATGGCATGAGGAGATGGAATCACATCTAGAAGGTTCTTCTATCTCATGGAGGTCTGTTTTTTGCTGTTCTCCCTATACATAAACAGCATTATAGTAGAAGATTACCTTATATGCAGATTTCTTCATTGGAAGCACCCAAATTTAGATGCCTGAATCTATTATAAATGATAGAGACTGAGGATTAATTCATTTGCTGCAGTCTAGGCATCTAATGCCATTTGATATGCTGTAGAATATCTGCCCATCAATCCGTAAGGGTCTGGGTCTCCTGAAGGTCCTGCATCATATCTGCCACCTTTGCACACATCTGTTGTGCTGGTTCAGCCATCATCATTTTACGCTGCCATCAGTTGCCTGATCACACAGGCCAACACTGAACTCAGCAACATCCCCTCAGAAGTCTTCTTTCAGACAGTCCTGCCACAGGTTCCTGTGAGCCCAGCTCCTCTGCTGCCTACTGTGGTGCCAGCACCACCTGCCAGCAGGAAGCTGTTAAGGCTCCTGGTTAATACAATCCTGGCCTCACCCACCACCCCAACTACGACCACCTGGGTGAGGGTGGAGTCACAGAGACACAGGCAGGCCAGGTTCTGCCTCTGGAACATGAAGCCAACAGAAACAACAAAACATCCTGCTAGGTTGTGACTCATCCACAGGTCAACTCCAACTTGGGGCCCACAACTCAGCCCCAGCACCTCAACATCTCAGAGGCTCCAGTATGTTTCAAGTGGCTCTGGGTGTCTATGTCTTGCCATAGAGCTATAGCCAGAAGCGCTTCTGAAATAGACTTTGGGAGGTAGTTTTTGAGTGTGATTCACCAGTACCATTTTGAATACCTACTTCAGTAGAAATGCATCATTCCATAGTATCCATACATACCATACCGACTAGGTCTCCATGGACTATAACAAGATTATGGGATAATGGCCTCTAATACAGAGATCCACCACCTAACAACCTACATTTAGCAAGATGAATGTCACCTAAAGAACTGGATTGGGGTTATAAGTCTCACACGAAGATCACAAGTCACATACCAGAAAAGAGAGGAACGTTCCTCTCCTGTCCAACTGAGACTTGACAGAAGTCTTTTGCATCCATCCATAACACTCCTAGCCAATAACCAAAACATCCCCTGTGTCCTTTGAGTCATCTCCTTACCTATGCCTTTTTTTGCTCATGGTCTTACCTGAAGAGACATAAAATGATCATAGCAGCCGTGAGAGCGATGAGCGATAAGGTATGTCCAATGGTGTAGCCGGTCTTGACTGTGCCGTAGAACGCTGTTTGCTAATGTGAAGGAAAGAAACAAAAACAGGTCTTTCAAAGAGCTGCCAACATGCATTCCTAAGTACACCATCACTGAGCTTTTACTGGCTTCCTTGGTAAGACAAGGAAATCACCCTACTCCATTCTCTTAAAAAATCTCCAACTCCTTCACCCTTTAAAATCACATCCAGTAGAGTTTATGACTCAAATTCCAACAGTGTGAATACAAAGAAATGTCTGGTTGCAGTAGAGCTTGGATCACTCCAAAACCAGGTTATAGTTACTCGAGGGAAAAGTTCATGCAGGAAAGAGTCTGATTTGACACTTGCAGAGACAGCTACATGGTTATAACCTTGTGGAACAAGAATGACTAATGTTCAGTTAAACAGCGCACTGACACATCGGCTTTGAGGTGGTGAGTATGATGAGCTTCATGTTACTAAGGAAGTTTGAGAACAGAAGTGGTCTGGAAATTGGTTTGCGTTTGTGGAAGCTGGACATTGTGTTTCAGCAAGGAGAAACTTAAAATGCTCTCACTGAAATACTGACTCGATGATCTTAAAGGTCTTTTCTAACCTAAATGATTCTATGATTCCATGAAATCACAGATATGTATGTTAAGCTGGAAAGTAGTTCATGGCTTTTCTCTTTGACAGCACACAGAGGAAATCTCTGAGCGTGGGGCACCACGGGACTTAAATCCAACAGAGAATCCTGGGAAAGTAAGGCAACAAAACTCTAGCTCTCCTGAGGTTCTCTAGCAACACTTCGAATCAATATATTTTGATTTTCAGCTTAAAAAAAGGACAAAAGATCAGTTGGTATCTGGACATTCATTTTATCAATGAAAAATTCAACTTTTTATGAGAATCTAACTCAATTTGTGGAAAATATTATTTTTCCAGCCCTTGATTGACCCTCGTCTGCCCTCCCTGTCCCCATTTTCTATAAAAAAACAAACAACCAAAACCACAAAGTGCAGTTTAGACAGAAAATCTAAACCCAGCCTGGTTTGGGAAAACATTAAATAAACCATGAGGGTTGACATTTTTATATGCTATTTTCATAGACTTTGAGAAGTACCAGGTACTATATAGACCCAGTGAGGATGAGATGAGCAGTAACCCTCTAGATTTGCACATTCCAGCTTGGAGAGGTGTTAAGACAGAGCTTTCAGAGAATGCAAAGCTTACAGTGATCATATCTATATTGCTTCTTAGACCACAGACCTCAGAGATGTCTAAAAGCACGGTGTCTTTACAAGCCTTATGTGAATTCACTGAATGGGGCTTGTAAAGACCCATTCATAGCAAGGGTTTCAGGCCAATTTATCTACCTGATCTTGCCCACATGATGCCAAGAAGCTGCTATGGTGATGGAGTCACCATAATATGGTATGATCATACCTAAGCCTTGCTCATCTGCACTGCATGGAGGGATTTGCACTGCAGCAAGGAACAGCAGAGGTTCCACCTTTCTACCCCACTGTCTTGCAGTTTCCACCCAACGGTAAGTAAACATAGTCTTGCTGCCAGTCTTGTTTGAGTTTGGGCTCTCAAAGGCAGCTGAGACTTTTCCAATAAAAGCAGTCACCTTCCTTCATGTTGATTTAATCTTTCATTATCTAGTTTCCTTCTTGATGGCACCAAAGCAGAAGTGTTCCGGGACTGCTGGAAGTGTTCCAGTGGTAGGGGACTGAGTTTGAGGAAGAGGTTGTTTCATACTATATTTAGGAGAGGAGAGAAATGGAGGAAAGGATATTAAGAGATATCATAGGAGATGTCAGTATTGGGGTGGTGGATGGAAACTCTCCAGGGTGAAAAGGCTTTTTGCTTCTTAGAGCTATTCACAAGAGCAAGTTATGCACAGAAAGATCTTGGTGTCACTCAACAAGCGATTCGCTGACCTTGTATTTTATGATGACCAATCTTTGTGTACAGAGAGATGGCTCTGCATTCAGCTGTAATGCAGGTAGCATGTGGGGTCATGTCTGTTCTGGAAACAGCACATAATGACTTCTTACTCTTCCTTTGCACTTGCTAATCTCAATCACTTCCTATGTTACAGATATCAAAGCAGAGAATTTGACCCAAGATTATAAATGGAACTGGAATTTCACTCATAGCTCAGATTACTAAAATATTCTTATTAGAAAAAAGAAGGCTTTAGAGAAGTGAAGGAAATGCATTCCAGGATGCCTGGGTTGTAGTTGTGGACCTAGACTGATTTACAGAATGGAATGAGGCAATTTCATCATTCTTTCTGTGACTTCTAAAAGCCTCTGCTTAATTTCACAGGAAAGTGATAAGAACGATTAGTTAGGGTAGATGCTAAACCAAGATTAACTGAGAATTAGCTTCCTTGGTTTCCGTTCAGTAACTTCTATATTTGTCCCTTGGTAACTGAGATCAGAATGTGAAACACACTTGTAAGAGAAAAAGAACAGAAATACTGATATCAAGTTGTTCAGTAGCCCTGCACCCAAACATCTTTTGGGTTCATGTCACCTAGCCTAAAGCCATCTGGGCGCCCTCTAGAGTAAACGCAAAGAGGTCTCTTTAGAGAGAAATGTGGGGTGAACTGAGCTCTGGACGTGTCTGTTTTATTCACCATCTTCAAACAGAGCCCGTGTGGACACCTGGGGTGGTCCCTCTCTTACCAGATGAAGGCACACAAGAGACAAATTGTGCATCATATCTGACAATGGGACAGCAAAACAACTCCCTTTTTGCTAAGATGCAGTTTTTAAAGGTCAGGTTGGAGAAAGAATTACTACCGCTGCAAAGACCATAAGTGCACTACCTTGGTGCCTGCATCCTCTGCTTCTCAGGGACTGCTAGAACTCGCAACTAAAATCTTACATGCAGCCCTTATTAATTTTTTTCATATTTTTGTTGTTGTTTCTGACTCAAGACTGGTACGTGTTAAAAGTGCATGAAGTGTTTTAAGCGTGGAAGGTTATCAGTCTGTTCTGGACCTCATGTCCCATACAGCCTGCTGTTCTCTTTTTTCTATTCCCTTTACTTCTTCCTCCCCACACTGACAGCCAATTCAACAACAACAAAAAATCCATTCTTCTTCACAGGCTAGTACGGCGTGTTCACCCCCCTCAGCCACCTTTCACACAAATTAGACTTAAACAGCATGACAAAACCGCGGAAATTGGGAGAAAATAATTAAGAAAGAATTAAAAGAACACAATACATGTTCTCTTGGTAACACGGCACTCTGGCAACACAGCAATCCATTGGGTCACCAAAGCGTGGCCCAGGAATTCCCAAATCCCTTTTGCAGCTGGAACACAAACCAGAGTTCTTGATGGAGGACATTCCCAGAGCAGACCCATAACAACGGCTTTCACAATATGCAAGGGGCGCCACACAGCTCGATCTCAGAAATGGGATGCTTGGGGATGTGAAGTGGTGGCTGACCTTGAAGGCAGGCTGAGCCCCGAAGTGGAGCCCCAAAATTCTTTGTACAACTTTCCCTTTGCTATTTTCTGTATTTTCAGGCTTGATGGGGCTCTAAGCAACCTGGCCTAGTTAGAAATGGCCCTGCTTATTGAAGAGGGTTTGAGTAGATGGCCTTTAGAGGTCCCTTCCAACCCAACACATTTGATGATTCGTTCTATGATTCTATGATTTTTTCACTATTAAGGCTAGCTTGGTTCTGTTCAGATTCTCCGTTAACTCTTCTAGTGCCTTCGTAACGTTTGACCATACACAAAGACCTCTCACCATATGTATTTATTCATTCTTGAGATTCCTGTGTCCAACATTCACAACCACTGACATGTGTCATACAACAGAAAAAAAAGCATGGGCATAGGCTTAATACAAACATATGGTTGCGGTGAAATATAATTATTTTCTAGCATAAGCTTTTTCTTATTGACTGTGGGGCAGCTATAGGTGACTCATTTAGATTAGATGAACTTTTAGTTTGGTGAGGTGAATCTTGCTTCTAGCAACATTTGTTATCCTCTTTAGACCTTACGCTTCATGTGTCGGCATGCAGCAAATGTATAACAAACACCTTCCTGTGCAATGATAATACCCTATAAAGTTAATTATACCTAGGTCAGTGATTGCTAATTTATATACACACAGTACACAGGAGAGCTTGTGGATTTCATAGAATCATCGAACGGTTTGGGTTGGAAGGGACCTTAAAGATCATCTAGTTCCAACCCCACTGCCAAGGGCAGGGACACCTTCCACTAGACCAGATTGCTTAAAGTCCCGTCCAACCTGGTCCCTCCCAGGGAGGGAGAATCCGAAACTCCTCTGGTCAATCTGTTCTAGTATTTTGTAATTTCCTTACAAAATTCAGTAAGATTGCATGAGAATTTGTGTGCTACCTACACTTTTCTAGAGCTTTAGCTGGTTGAGATCAGCAGAGCAGCACTGATGGCAAGTGAGTTATATCCTTTTATCCCTTTTGATGTTTTGATGTTTATGTTGACCTAGAAATAGTGGAATCACCAGATTTGCATGAGGATAAATATAAATGTGGAGGGCTTGTTTCAAAGTTGAACACTGAAAGCCAGGCACCTGAACTTATGTATGGGTATCACAGAGACACTGGTCTCATCTTTTCAAGTGCTGATTTCCTGTCATCCCTCTGGAAATCAAAGGGAAGATTGTCTCCTTGACTAGACATTTGATCTCTGCTTCCAGGGATCCTCAAAAGGATCCTTCCTGCTTGAGCAATCAGAGTGAGAATAGAAAAAATTGGGCATGGGAAAATCATGTGATTCTGACATCGATCCCTGGTCAGTCTTGATGTCTACCCATGCAGGTTTACAAACCTCTTCTCCTGGAGTACTGTTGGAATCATATCCACAAGCTACGGCATACGGCGCAGGGTACACATCTGACCAGCCCTGGCTTGTGCAATTCCTGGTCACATTCCCTGGAAGAAAAGAGAAAAGGAGGATGTAAAAAAAAATGTTGAGCTTGCTGTTGAATAAATGTCTGCCTTTTGTTGACTGAAATACCAGAATATGTTTCTTCTAATGCTTAGAGTAAAATTCTCTTATTTTTATTCTGTTACGAAGTGTTTATATTACACTGAACGTATACGTGGGAGGGACCCACTGGGCCATAAAGTTCAGACCTTTGGTTTTTGGCACTGCACAAATGTTGTTTGAGAGTGTTATTGTCATATTGCCTTTGTTCCTGGAAAAATTTTTCATCTAAACAGAGACGTGAAGTATTTACATCTTTCACTTCACTTGTGAGAAGCCAAGACATGGATAGATGAAGTGCTCATTTCACATTATGTAGGTAAGATCAGACATCTGGGAACTGAATGCAGTCCTCACCCATGACCTTACCTACAAGATAAGCTCTGATCAGATGTGATTCCTGGGAAATCTATTGCACTTTTGTTTGAGAACCAAACACTTCAAAATTTGGCTATGAGGGTAGAAAAAACAGATACTGACAACTTGTATTGCCTGTTTTAACACGTATACTCAGAGGCAGGAAGATTTCCTGGACTCTTCAGCAAGATGAGTGCCTAGGGCCTCCAACCAGCTAAAAAGAGCCCTAATTAACATCAGGAAATGTCTCTCCTTCAGCCAAAACTGTCAAAACTGTGAAGTTCACATGCCTTTCTGGTACTCTGCCCTTCTTGGTCCTGCTGGGATTTTGACCAGCACAAGGCATTTCTCACTTTGTAAGACGTCTCTGCTTCCTCTCCCAGCTGAACCTCAAAACCATATTGGCAAGAGGCTGTACACATATTAATCACACAAAAGAAGGAGAGACCAACTATCTGACCAGGATAGCTTAGTCTAAAAGGTTCATTGTCTAAAAGGCCAAGATAGATGTTTGTCAGACAGAAATAACAAAGAAGCAATACATTCAACAATGTACAATTACCCCAGCACCAATCTCTACGCTGTCCATCTCCTGTGAATCACATGACTGTGGCTTTCGTCTGGTGTCATTTATGACACGAAACTGCGTGCCAACCCCGACTGGAAAGCTGGTACCATAAACCAGAATGAAAAAGCAGTAGTCAAAACTCGCTTCTTAGATGAAGAATTACATCAGTGAAACTCAAGAGCTTTGCAAACATTTGCAGCAATGGGGTTCTTTGCACACAGGAATAATGAAACTTCTGCAAACAGGAGCAAATCAATTATGCAGCTATGAGTCACAAAAACATTCAAGCATCACCTCCAGGAATTTCTGACAATTGAGTCATCTGAACATCTTCCTAACCATAGACCTGTCTTGCACTACAATCAGCAGCAGCCTATCTCTTGGCATAATTCCCTTCTTGAATCCCTGTGACACACGGATTTTGATACTAAAACTTGCCCCTTTAATTTGCCTTTCCACCAGATCTGAACTCCATGAAGGCTCTGGTGCCTTTGTTTGTTTTACCAGTTGGGAAACTTGTAAAGCAGGCAACTTTAGCACACTTCGATGGGCTGCTGTTCCCCAGGCTTTTTCTGCATGATCATTGTTTGTATTTCCTTTTACCAGGGTTCATATCAGGATCATAAGAGATCTCGTGCAAACAAATCAAGGACGTGACTGTTTGGCACTTTTTTTTTTTTTTAGGTGTTATGTAATTTCTGTTATTTCTTCTTCATTACAACGGATCCCATTATCTGAACTTCTCTGCTTCCCATTTCCTGCTCAAAACTCCTCCTCTCTGGGGATGCCTTTAGCTTTCACAGTAGTTTTGGTTCTTTGCTGCATATTCTCAGTGAACTAAGGTGTGCTTCTTTCAGCTTAATTTTCTTATCTTTCTCCTAGTTCTTCTTTTTAAGTGCACTTCCTCACAATTGTTTGATTCTTTTGTAACTCTTCTCACTGCTCTCAAGAATACCCTCCAACGTTGTCTTAATGCTTTAGCAGATGTGGAAACTAAGGTAGAGGGAAGCACAGTGATACAGCATCACTGGGATTAAAATATAACAATAAAAGGGGGCTAGATTTAGATTAGAAATGAGGAAGAAATTCCTCACTATGAGAGTGGTGAGTCACTGGCAGAGGTTGCCCAGGGAAGTTGTGGATGCCCCAACACTGGATGTATTCAAGACCAGGTTGGACAGGGCCTTGACCAACCTGGTCTAGTGGGAGCTGTCTCTGCCCATGGCAGGGGGTTTGGAACTAGATGATCTTTGAGGTCCCTTCCAACCCAAACCATTTGATGATTCTACGATTCTACGATTCTAGGATTCTACAAAAATGTCCATGATTTTAGGGAAACTCACTTCCCAGAGACGTTTTTCTACCACCCTTTGCTGCTCATGTCAGTTTTTGATGTGCAAAATACACACAGATGGTGTGACACAACAAACCCTTCTAATAACTGCCATGTTCCATACTAGATGTCTGGGAGGTGGAAAAAGTAAAAGGCGAGAAGTTATACAATTTACCACACCAGAATTCAGGCTCAAGTGATGGATGATACCTCCCCCTGGAGTAAACAACATTTTTAATTACTACCTTACCAGATCCTTACCAGATTACTTCCTATACTGAAAATGAATATAAAATTTGGAAAAGCATCTCACAAGCTTAGTTCTTAGTCTAAGGTTTACATGCATCAAACTTTAGACTGAAGTATTAAACTGAGATTTTTATGTTACAAGGTCAAATCCCAGCCCTGCCACAGACCTCCAGTGAAACTACAACCAGTTCTTGTGATCTCCCCAGGTCTCAGTTTCCCCATCGATAGTAGGACATTGGTAATTAAGTCTGATCTTCTGTCAATGGGAAGGCAAAGCATTCAAAGCACCAGAAGTCTTAGATGCTGTTTTGCAGAACTGTTTCCCATTAATTCGAGTCCCTCACTACTTTGTGTAACACAAATTCTCCCTGGAATGAAACACTAACGAAGTACATTGAAGTCACAAAACCAAAGTGGCAGTATCAAAAGAAGACAGAGCTTCTGGACTTGGAAACGGTATCTCCAGCCTTTGAAAGTTCACCAGATTTCCAAAACTTTCCCATTTCCTATCAGGCTGAAGCTAAATCTTTTAAAATTGTATTTCTGGGGAATTAATGAGGAAGGAGAAATGTCAGTAGCAATGCACAGCAGAGGAGATTCATGGAGAGCATGCTTGTGCTCTACACCGTGGAAAAGGAGGTTCAAATCCCTGTGTGAATAAAGTCCCCTTAGTAGGGTGGTATTAGTTAAAAGCCATGAAATAATCTGCCTTTTGTGGGATGTATGTTTCATTTTGATAGGAAATGTTACAACTGCCAAACCAATGCATCTGCTCCTAAAAGCCACATTGATTTCGATGAGATGAGGTTTTGCATTTAAAAAAGAAACAATGTATCATTTGAAAAAGCCACAACTAACTCTAATTTATGATAAAAATAACCTCATAAGACGTCCTATCAGAACTCAGCTTCCCACTTTCTCAGAATCACAGGATGGTTGAGGTTGGAAGGGACCTCTGGAGGTCATCTGATCCAATCCCACTACTCAAGCAGGGCCACCCAGAGCTGGTTGCTCAGAAGCATGTCCAGATGCCTTTTGGATATCCTTGGAAACCTTCAACGATGGAGACTGCACAACTTCTCTAGGCAACCTGCTCCAGTGCTTGGTCACTCTCACAGTAAAAAAGTGTTTCCTTATGTTCAGATGGAGCTTCCTACATCTCAGTTTGGCCATGGTTAGAAAAGGCAAAGCAATTAGAAAGTGCAAGAGGGTTTCATTACTTCCGAAGTGCATTTGTGAATGGAAGCCTTGTAACAGAAGTCTTCTTCTGGGTGCTGTCAGGAGCACAGAACAAAATCCTTGGTTCCCATTTCAGGGGTACACAATCTTTGCAGAAGCACCAGGTACATGGTCCCATGAGGATGGGATACTGTTTATGAGATGCTGCTGATGATGCTGCAGTGATATACTGCTCTCCAGCTCGTCCACAGCGACTCTGCACATGGCAAAGAGGAGGTAAGACAACTAGAACTGTTTTCATTGTAGTGTAAATTAAGTGAAATCTCTCCACAGCTTCCAAATGTGTAAATCATGCATCTTGGGAGCTACTCTGGATCCGCAGATGCACAATAATTGCTAAGGTGCACAAACTCGATTGAGTATCTGAGTCCTGAGCAAAGCATCACAGGGAGACAAATAGAGGGAGGTCAGCACCCCAGCTCTTTCACTGCTGTCTTCTCTCTTTGCAGGTATCAGGAGAAAGGACTTTAAGGATGAGGTTTTAAAGGGAACAAGATGATGACCTTCTCATAAGGCTCCCTGCCAGGTAGGAGTGGATGGTTGTACAAAGGGAGCAAAATAAGAGTGCAGAAATGAAAGGAAAAAAAATAATAGAATCATGAAGGTTCGAAAAGACCTCTAAGATCATCAAGTCCAGCCGTCAACCCAATACTACCATGACCACTAAACCATGTCCTGAAGTGCCACATCTACGTGTTTTTTGAACACCTCCAGGGACAGTGACTCCACCACTTCCCTGGGCAGCCTGTTCCACTGCTTAATCACTCTTTCAGCAAAGAATTTTTTCCTAATATCCAATCTAAGATAAAAACTAGTTCCCTAGAGGTGGCAAATATAATGTGCAGAGTTAAACCTTATACAAGCTAAAAAAACTTTAGCTACCACTGGAGAACCAGGATGGGATACCACAGTATGCTGTGTATAAAAGCCACTGCTTACAGAAGGGAATTACAAGTGTAAACATAAGGCTCAACCTTTGGCTCATTTTTATCAGTGTTTATGACAGTCGATGCATAAAACACTACTGAGAGGTAAGGGGTGAAGCCGCAGGCCTGAATAACCAGTTTTCACAAAGTTTTACTGCAACAGTGCCTCAAAGGCTCATGCGTAGCATGACAGGTCATACTCCTTTAAATCAAATCACCACATTTGAGAGTAGACTGAGAGGGGATCTAATTAATGTGTATAAATATATGAGGGCTGAGTGTCAAGAAGAAAGGGGCAACCTCTTCTCACTTGTGCCCTGCAACAGGACAAGGGGCAATGGATGCAAGCTAGAGCACAGGAAGTTCCACCTCAACATGAGGAGGAACTTCTTTCCTATGAGGGTTCCAGAGCACTGGAACGGGCTCCCCAGAGAGCTTGTGGAGTCTCCTTCTCCGGAGACTTTCAAGACCCGTCTGGATGCATTCCTGTGTAATCTGCCCTAGATCCTATGGTCCTGCTTGGCAGGGGGGTTGGACTCGATGATCTCCAGAGGTCCCTTCCAACCCCTAACATTCTATGATTCTATGACTTCTTGGTCCAGCCTGAGATGTGAGCGCAGCCTCTTCTCAGATGTGTTGACCATGGAAGTGCAAATGTGTTACTGGCTTTGGGTTAGGCCTCAGTGAGATAGGCAGGGTCTCTCACATGCTCAAAACCAGCCAGTCTGCAGCATGCTAAATATTACCCAGTACTGCAATGTTAAGCAGACAGGATGAGCCATCCAAGTCAGTGTAAACTGCTGTATGTATATGTACATATAACAAAACATAGCTCTTCCTCATGTGCCACCTCTGCCTGTAGAACCCTAGAATGCTTTGGGTTGAAGGGGACCTTTAAAGATCATCTAGCCTAATCTCCATGAAGTGAGCAGGGACATTTGCAACTAGAGCAGGTTGCTCAGAGCCCCGGCCAACCTCACCTGCAATGGTTCCAGGGATGGGACACTGGGCAACCTGGGCCAGTGTTTTGCCACTCTCAGTGTGAAAAATTTATTTATTCTCTCTAATCTGAATTTCCCCTCTTTTGGTTTAAAGCCACCACCACTTGCTCTGTTGCAACAGACCCTGCTAAAAAGTCTGTCCTCATCTTTCTTGTAGGCCCCCTTCAGATACTGGAAAGCTGCAATGTGATCTCCCTGGCACCTTCTCTTCTCCAGGCTGAACAACCCCAGCTCTTTCAGCCTGTCCTCACAGCAGTGGGGTTCCAGCCCTCATGTCATTGTCATGGCCTCCTCTGGACCCACTCCAACAGGTCCATGTCTGTATTCCTTGAAAATCAGCTTGCAGTGTGCCACAGCGATAAGGATCATGTACATGAACCACAAGGAGAGACTACACTTCCTCCATACACTTTTGCATCTTTCTAGTACCATGTCTGCTGTAGGACAGGACTTCACCATCTGGCCCCAGCAGCTGCTCCTGATTTAAGCAAATGCTTCTTTAGAGTTCACAAAGCCCTCTCTAATTTCCTAATCTACATGGTTTGATGGCAAGTCTATTATGGAAATGGAATTGATAGTTGTAATTAATTGTGTGAATGCTCCCATCTTTCCTTCTGATTAGCTCGTGTGGTCATACAAAATCTGGTATGTGGCTCAGACCTATCCTAAGTGGCTTTTTCTCACTTGCAGGGCGATTCAGAAAGTCTCTGCTCTGGTAGCAAAGGCAGAGGGAAGGAAATTCCTCTCAATGACAACACCCAGGACTGGCTAAATTCTGAGACAAGCTTTAGATAAAAACCCCACAGGTTTCTTTTTAGCGTTAAAAACCCCCAGTAAAATAACAAAATCCAACACCTGTAAACTCATGATGGAAATATTCAAGTATTCCTGTTTTTAATTCACTTTTTGGATATTCAGATTTTACTAACTGTTTTAATTCAATTTTTTTTTCTGAGAAAAGAAGCATTTTCCTGTCTCACACCTCTCTCATCTTTTTTAGTAGTATTGACAACTAACAATTAATTGACAGTACTGATACTGATCAGGAGACAATTAGGCCATTTTTGGCTTTATCCTCAGCCTTTTTTCCCTAATTGGATGAAGAACTGTTGAATCTTCCTAGAAAGCAGAGCTAGTTGAGCAGCTAAAAGACCTGATGGCTTTGCATCTTGCATATCCTGGTGATGGTGGAAATACCTTCTCATCTACTTCAAATAGAGGTTCCATATGAGCTAGTGTTCCACAAACCTAATCACTAAATTTATCTGATTCCCATACTCTGAATTTTTCTTATCTCTTTCTAATAATTCTGATAGCTCTTTATACTTCTGGCTTCCACTTGTACCTTCCAGGTCTATCAGCCCTACCATTTCTTTATATGTTGTGTGAAAACTTACCTCCATATGCTTATCTTAGACCTGCTGATGGACAATTTCAGTTACTACCCCTTCCCCACACCATGAAACAATCCTTCTCCACTTACTTTCTCCACAACACTCACCACTGTATTTACCTCTGACTTACGCTCTTTCAATGTACATTTTTCTAAATGGAAGAGCATCAGTCTAGCTACTCTACTTGTACAGTGTCTGTCCATACCTTTATTAATACATTGTTCCAATGAGAGTGGCCCTATCCTCCTTTGGATGTGACTCTCCCTCTATCATCTGATGGACCTAATCTGCTGCACCTTCCATGAGGTCTTCTGGCCTTGATCTTAGTCCCTCTGCTCTCCACACAAATAGCCCAGAGGGTTGACTGCAAGTCGTCTTTCTCTGCCTTCAGGATCCCCACAGACCTATACAAGGGGTCTATCTCTGCTCTGCAGCGAATATTTCTTTTCACCACTGTTCCTCAGGAAAAATGAAATTTGTGTTGTTCTACTGCAAAACACTGCGCACACAATTTATTAATTAGGATACACTTTCTGAATGAGGAACAAGCACATGCGAAACTTTTAATTCAGTTTCCTGATCTATAAATGTATTTTGGAATGATGTGGAAGAGATATGAATCAAAATGAGTTTGCAGATTGAGTTATGCAGACCAGTAAAGGGCCTGGTAGAGAAATGACATGATTTATTCACGACATACTGGAAGAGAAGTGAAGAGTTCCTGTAAGCAAGATAAAAACAAAACATTTTCTTTATACAAGGTGTTTGATCTGGTTAGGAGTTAAACACTGAACAGGTGAACTGAATAAATGCAGAGAGATAACTGTATTCCGAGCAATTTGTTGCCTATGCCTAGCTCTTAAGGTTTTTCCCTTTCTTAATTTCTTTTTGCCCCTCATCTGTTTCAAATACACACTTCAGACTCAGAAGCATGTCTGAAAGTTTGTGTCACAGGTGAGGTTTTAGCTCTTTGATCTTGAGATCTTTTCTTCTTGAGGAAGAAAACCTCTTATTGGCTTTTAATGGGAGCCCGAATACGTACAAAATGATATAAGGTCAGTCATAGCTAAGGGGTGTTTGCTTTTGTCTCCCTCTTGCTTCTCTTGCCCTTTCCTATAATAGCTTCTAAAGGAGAGGGGAAGGTCTGCTCTGAGTGGCAATCTGTCCTGCTTCTCTGTCATCATATTCTATGGCCGGAAATCGATTTTTTCAAGCAGAAGCTATTAAAGCAATAGCATTTCTTATCATTTACTCTTCTTGAGACGCTGCTGAGCCCACTGGAACATCTCTAGTTCCATTTTATTTTATTGATCTGTCCCACTGTTACTAAGAAACACCTGAGACTTTCAGACAGCTATAGCTTGCACTAAACTGGACAGTGAAGTGGTTAGAACTGGGAGAAACTTGGGGGGCAACTCATGACAAGATATTTTGCAAACTTGCTGCATCTACCTCAGTCATGATCTCACAAGATCATTCTTTCAGTACAATTTCTGCTTAGAGTTTCATGCTGTTTGATATTTTCAGTATCTCATAATTTCATGCCATAGTACAAGCTGTGGCAGGGTTGTCAGCATGTCACACGACAGACACAGCCTTCAGGTTCTTCATTTGTCCTTTTTCACAACACTTGCTCTGCAGTTACTACTGCCACATCTCTGGTTCCCTGAAGCTTACTGTACCTTGGATTTTGGCAAATCCTCCATTTTGCCTTATCTTCCTTTCTCCTTCCTGTAGATTACATCTCTAAGTGTGATGATCTTGACCTGTAGTAAATACAGATAATTCCTCCCTTCTTAACATCACATTCCCCTTAATTAGCACCTTTCTTAAACTCTGTTTGTTTTCTCATATTAAAAACAAGACCGGCAAACTGTAGGGCAAATTTCTCTTTAGATCGCTTGATATTGCAACCATAGTATACCAGGAAATATTTACAAGAAGAAGATGCGCAGAAAATTTACACAGAAACACAGAATGGTTTGGGTTGGAAGAGGCCTTTAAAGATCTTTAAAGATCTAGTTCCAACCCTCCTGCCATGGCAGGGACACCTCCCACTAGACCAGGCTGCTCAAAGCCCTGTCCAACCTGGTCTTGAACACATCCAGTGATGGAGCATCCACAACATCTCTGGGCAGCCTGTTCCAGTGTCTCACCACCTTCATCATAAAACATTTCTTCCTTATGTCCAACCTCAATCTACCATCTTACAGTTTATAACAGTTGCCCCTTGTCCTGTCACTACAGGCCTTGGTAAAAAGCCTCTCTCCATCTGTCTTATGGGCCCCCTCTATATATTGAACACCAATGGAGGTGCCATGCCTGGGTCACTCTAGAAGTGGCACTACCTGCCTGCAGAGAGGAAGGGTCTGGGTGGCTTGAAATAGGATTATACCAGAATTAATGATAAATTGCAGTCCTTGCAGGCAGTAGACCCACTAAGCACAAAGAAGGGAAGTGGAGCACGAAAGAGAAGTAAAATGTGTTCACAAGGGAGGGGGAAGGACAGCAGAAGTAAATTTAGAGCACAAGAAGAAAAAAGGAGTTTGGCAAGTCTGAAACTCGGGATCTCACCTCACTGAGTGGGATTCCAGAGCTTGGTTATTCCCATCTCCACCCCCTGAAGTCAATTAATCTCATAATTGAAGCTTAAAAAATGTCACTGCTAATTTTTACTGTTTAACTTGTGCATGACGGACAGTTTGTTTTTTGGAGAAACTGCAGGAAACAAATCCCTATTACAAATCCCATCTTCCATGTATTGAAAGAAAGCTGGAATGCTCTGGTCAAGGGATAGCGAGTAATGCACTTTAATAACGAAATGTGCCAAAAATATTTTCATGTGGTGCTGACGAATGTCATGAAATAATGAAAACCTTCTGGATTTGTGAATGGCATAAAAATTTAATGTCAAATGACATCAGGACTATGCTAGGCATTTTAAGGTTTCTAAATGCCACGAGATATTTTATCCTTCATTTAGCATGAGATAGGATATTAGTCATTTAAAGAGCATATTTTCCATTAGGCAGGAAAATCACATTAACTCTTTGTTTCCCAGTATTTCACCCTTTTCCTGCTATAAATATTAAAAAAATGTTTTCTCTTGCTCACTACTCAGTATAAGCTTTCATGTTCCTGCAAAGGGATCAAGGAGTAAGACATAAACATTAACCAGATGAATGATTTCCTTGAAAACAATTCAATGATACTCACTACTACAAAGGCAGAACTGCTTCACAAACTTTAATGGCATTAATTTTGCAACAAATCCTATAAAACCAGAGGCAATCTTACCCTCCCTTTATTTAAGACCATATCTGCTTTCCACATTCGCGTATGATTGTACAAAGTGCACAGCTCAGAGAAAATCAAAGCTGCTGCTTCTGCTGTGGAAATAGCATCAGCTCCTCTGTTTGCAGAAGGAGATGCTGGCACTGCAAAGGTGGGGTTCACCTGTGCTGTAAGACATCCACGTCTGCCAGAGCCACTCTACAATCATTTGATTGTAAATGGAAAGAAATACGTGGTTTGTTGATGTTACTCAACTCATCCCGAAGTCAAAGTCTAAATGTCAGCTGAAATGAAACTCTGAGGAGCCTATGTCTCACTACTGACTGTAAAACGAGCTCAGAAATAGATTTACCAATGGAAAACTCTAAAATCAGTTGATAAGAAGCCATTCCTGGTTAGAAATTTGTTTAGTTTTAAACTTAAAGTGGTGAGATCTAGACTAGATAGACGGAAGAAGGTTTTTACACTGAGGGTGGTGAAACATTGGTCCAGGTTGCCCAGAGAGCTGGTAGAAGCCCCATCCCTGGAAAGCCAGGTGAGGTTGGATGGGGGTCTGAGCAACCTGCTATAGCTGAAGATGTCCCTGCTACCTGCAGGGGTTTGGACTAGGTGAGCTTTAAAAGTCTCTTCCAACCCAAACTGTTCTATGATTCTAATTTATGGTGAGATGAATCACACCTTAGTCATCACTGACCAACCCAGACAGCTCTGGGTGACCATCACATACAGAAAACTAGACTTAACTGGAGGAAACTCATTCAAAGCAATGTGAAATCCCCTTGGAAGGCTGCTGAAACTGCAAGGCTAGATGACATTTGCTGAGCTCACTGCTCAAATGCCAGCAGCCATGCTACAACATGGGTATGCATGCAAGGGTCATGGGTTGGCTTGTGTTTGAGGCTCCTTCTTGGCCTTGTGTATTGAGATAAGTGCACAGAGAGCCCAAGCGGTGCCCTGACTGCTCTCAGTGGAGTCTGGCCTTCTCTCAGAATAGGAATCATTCACTTGCTTAAGCATAGATTTTCTGAGATACCCTTAAGTATCTGAGAGATCCAATGACACATGAACTATGGAAGAACTGCACCTATCTGCAGGGGAACCTGGAGACCAGGATGTCCCATGACATCTTGGAGAGCAGCAGTTGCCCCTCAATAGGCAAATTTATTGAGTCTCATAAGACCATTCTACTGCATAACTAAAGACATCTCACTTTTATTAGCTTAAGTTCAATGTAGCCACAATTAAATATATATATATAAGATCAAATATATATAATACTTTCCTCATTACTCTGCCTTGATGGAATGAAGAAGAACTCAGAGAGTTATTTCTTCCGGGTCTTTAAAACCCAGTGAGGGAATGTTGCACCCAGGAGAGGAGAGGACACAAAGCACCAACAGCAGACAGTTATTCCACATGGCTGGACCAAGGTGCAGGGGTCTTGTCCTGCAAGATGTGATACCACAGCAAGTTCTGCCTGCTTCCCTTGGGTGTTGACACAGCAGTGATGAACTACTTGGAAGTTTTGGAAACTGGGAGGTTACAGCACTAAGACAGGATCCCGGGGATTTTTAATTTCCCCTCTGGGTCTACTTTTGGTGTGGCCTTGGGCAATTCATGTAATCAGCAGGTGCTGGTTAATCAGTGTAGTGCCCTGGGCTGCTAAACAGGGATGATATTGTGTCCTTATTCCCATTCATAATCTATCACCAGTGTTTGGACTGCAAGGCTGTAAAAGTGGAGACTTATCAGCTCGGTGCATAATCTCCAGCGCAAAAGAGCTTAATTCTCTGTGGAGGCCTGCAGGGCTATTACAATAAAAATGGTAAATAATGACTATAAACTACCAGGAGACAAAGAATCCTGTTGCTGCACGGCTCTTGAGACCCAAGTTTTAAATTAAAGCTTCCCGGAACATCCTGAAGAGTGAGTTAAGCTACTTTCTTCACTAACCTTTCCTGCCCATTATTTGTCAGGTTTTTTCCTTGGCCTGTGGCCAAATTCATCATTTCAGCAGAAAAATAGCTTATTACGTACAGTTTCAGCTTGTTTATTTTATGTCAGAGACTTAATTAATTATAGTGCTAAACTGTTCAGCAAACATACTGTTACACATGTTGATTCAATTTTCACCGCACAACATCCATATTATTGGATTTCACCAGAAGCCATTTTTGCCTCCCTGTGATGCAGAGTAGTGGTCCTGCAAGGAGAGGGAGGATGCTTTAATGGTTTGGATGTTCATGTAGGCCTTGGAAACCTCCTTTACCTCATGCAAAGAGCTTGTTTCTCTCTCTGATTATACCAAGAAGCTTCCCCTGTGATATAATATGAAACCCCACAGGCAGTGAAGCTGTCTGGCTTTGCTTACCAAGAAAAGTGGTGAGGAATCTGAAGTACTTTGGGCATGGCCGTACCACAACTTCTCCCACCTCTGCTTCAGGCCAGCATGTGATGTTGTCCCACTGCCTTCTGCAACCTGTGGAAAAGAGAAAAGCAAATGGTAGAACACACACGAGCAGCAACTGCGGGATGGAGCAGAGGAACCGGAGCAGAGAAGATCAGTTCTGCAAAGGCGTGTGGAGCTGATCATCTCAGTGTGGGCACCTTTGGGAAGGAAAGGCACAGAAATATTCTCTTTAAGCACATAGCTTTCAGCTACCCCAGTCCTTGAAATTCAGCACTAGTCGTGTCTATAATTTTCCAGAAATTGGTACAGAAAGAACAGTAGTTTGTTGTAAGAACCAGGAAAATCAGAGTTAATAGCGAGCAGTGCCTTTTTTAGATGAAAAAGGGAGAAATGCCTAATTAAATATCTCTCTTTCTTGCCCTTATCTCTCTCTGTGGCATTAAAACACCTTGTTTGAACATGTGAGACATGTTCCCCTTCCTTCTTTGCTTCCCCAGGACTTTTGTCAACAGCTTTTTCTTCCCCTTGAAGTGAGATGATTGTGCAGGGGATGTGCTCGGCAGGAAGGGGACACCGATGACAATCAAGGGATCAGGAGCCAAATCTCTTTCTCAGAAGCAGTTTTTCTCCTTAAAAAAGGAGAAGGCACAAAGCACTGCTGGAGGCTTGAGGAGGGACAGTGCTATCACCAGCAGTATCCTCTATGGAAAGGTGGTGCAAGGTGATACATTCCCAGCTAGATGAGCTAGGAATGAAGGTCTCACTAATGGAGCTAACTTCAGGGAGAAAACATAGGATTTTGTTAAAATTCAGCATTTATGAAGATTTTCTGAATCAAAATGTTCTAGGAGATAAAAAATCACATCCTTCCTACAGAGTTATAATACATTGTTCTGATTTTGCCCTGTCTCAGAAGACATTAATGATATCACATACACACTGCACTGTTGAGTAATGTAACATTAGCACTGAAGCCAAAAGAAGCTGGAAGACCTGAATTTAAAAAAAAATATATCAGACATGTTTTTGCCTCAACACATTACATACTTCAGAGTTCTTACTAGAATTTTGAAAACATTTATTTTCCGTTTACATTTCCAACAGACAGGCGCTTCAATTGCTGCCTGGGTTAGATAGATGGGTTGTCAACAGACCTCACTTTTTTATAGCACCTCTGCTCTCGGTTATTTGTCATGCCCCATTAGATTGCAACACTTCCCCAAATGTGACTAACATGTTGCTGTTAAGGTCAACAGCCTAACAAGAGAAACTAGAATATGAAGAAGAAAGCTTTGAGAAAATACTTGTCACGTGCAAGCAAAGGGAACTATGAAAACCACTGCAAGCTGCATCTCTTGGTAATTACATCCCGAGCTGAAATGCCTCCTTTAAATCACCTTTTACTACTTGAGCTAAGGAAAAGGCTGGTGTCATCATCAGTCTGTTCAGACTGAGGCAGCACGCTGTCTCAGATCAATAAAGAGAGCACACAAAAAGGCTTTGAAGCTCTCAGCTCTCTTTCAGAGTTATTTTACGGGTTTTTTCCTTCCTTTTTTTCATGAGCAAACAGAATTTTTCAAATGAAGTCCCGAGGTGAGTTTATTGGAGCCTGAAAAATGGAATAACTGATGGTAAATTCTTCACTCATGCTCTTCTGTAGCGTTCATTAAAATTCGGTTTTCAGGTTTCTAATATCAGGTGCAAAGCTCAGTTTCCACAGTGCCATACTTATCTGCCACCAAACTGCCCGCAGCTCCAAAAGTATTAAGATATTAGATATTCTGCCCATGGAAAATAGATGTTTTCTTGACAGGACCTTTCATGTTCTACAATCTTTTCCTCCATCAACCTCAATAAATTATAGTGCACCCATTACCTCAGGACAGGTTATAATGCAAAATAAAATACAAGGTGATAGTATCAGATGGCTTTTTAAATGTCCTGAATTATACACTTCGAGAATTTATTTGTGGTCTGCATTTTTTTCTGTGTTAGCATTTTTCACCACCACCTGTGATGCATGAAAAAAAGATTTTAGGTGTTCACTTCTGTAACAAAAGCTCTCTTTGATTAAAATAAATTGACAACACATAAGACTGGCCTTGCAAGACACAATATGGATCTTTTAAAAGTATTGCTTCTGCAAAGACCTCTCATATCTGCCTATTAACTCTTCCAACACCATTCTTCCTTATTGCCCCCCAGACGTGCTGACAATATTTGTGCAGCTGCCTTGAAGGGCCCAGATTTTAAAGGTGGAATTAGTGTCCCTAAATTTATGCATCTAAAAGCCAGATGTGTAAAGTTAAAGAAGTCAATGGAAACCAGAGCTCTGGCTGGCAGCTCATGTCACCGTAGGACTGTTATCTTAATTTCTGAAAATGAATCCATCTACGGAGGTTTCCTCTTCTCTCTGATGACTAGAAGGCCTGCACGAGTAACTCGAGTTTAATGAATAGGAACAATACAAAGATTGATACCTGCAAGATGCTTTGCATTTTCACTCCAATCCTTGCCAGTCACCCGGTAGATATCCCATTACAACATCAGACCAAAGTTTGTGTCTGTCCGTCTAAACCAGGACACAGACAACCTTTATCAAATACCCTTCCAGAAAATGGTTTTCTTTCTCCCAGCTGATAGATCTTACTCTGGCAAACCGCTGGGATCAGGGGGCCGGCAGGTAATATTTAGGAATGTCAGCGTGACAGAACAATACCCAAGAAAACTATTTGAGGGCAGAAAGAGCTGCAATGTGCCTTGGAAAAAGGAAAACTCTCTCTTCCCTGTGGCATCACCTGGCCTTCATGGATGTAATAAAGACAATTTGTTTTGCCTGATCAAATCATCTTTGGTGATTGCTAAGTCCTTCCTGGTATTAATTAATTATAACTATTGTCTTCTCCCTTGCACTCAGTACCCGCAGGAAGGATGCAAAGGTATTTATCAATCCTTACCCAAGGCAAGGTGCAAACAAGTCATGAATACACCTACCCTTCAACTCCATTTCAGTCAAAAGAACGGCTCTGTTCATTCACTTGCTACTGAACACCAAGGAATACACATTGCCAAGGGCTGTGATTTGCTTTGAAAGGATCACAACCGAGTCTGGAGAAGCAGTGTGAAAATAAGGCTGTGACTTTTTCAAGGCAGTAGCATTTAAGACAAGAGGAAATGGCCACAAGTTGTGCCAAGAGAAGTTTAGATTGGATGTGAGAAAGAATTTCTTTACTGAAAGGGTTATCAGGCATTGGAAGAGGTTGCCCAGGGCAGTGGTGGAGTCCTCATCCCTGGAGGTATTTAAAAGACTGTATAGATGTAGGGATATGGTTTAGCTGAGAACTTGTCAGTGTCAGGTTAATGATTGGACTCAATGATCTTAAAGGTCTTTTCAGTGTAGACAGTTCTGTGATTCTGTGATTTACTACATCCCTGGGTAATCAGGTACACTCTTTCAACTCTTGTCATTGTGAATATATATACATATAAAAGAGTCTTCTCCTTTTCAAATATTTTAACTGTGACTTCCAGACACTCAGCTTTGTCCTGCTGTTGCCCAGTAGATCATGAAGTGCTCTCTGGAGCCAAATACTTTCTGCTGAAGGGCTGCAGAGAGAAATCCTTTGCAACTCGAACAAAGCTGCCCTTTAACCTTCATTCAGATAAGCATACCAAACTACTCATCATTGCACTGTAAGCCACGCAATTAGTGTAATTACTAGCAGCCACCTCTCTCCCTCTTGAAGCGGGCTCCTGAAGTCTTCCTCAAGGGATGGGCTAGGTGCTGTCAGCCACACACTGGAGCTCAGATCTTTACATCCAGCAGCTCAGCATCCCTTTTTGCAAGCCAAATGCCTCTCCTCTAAGAGGTTCTGGCTTGGGAGAAGTGGCTGAAGACCACTGACACAGCCTTGGCTGCAGTGGGTTAGGAAGCCCCACCACAGCTGCAGAAGCTGGTAACCTTTTCCACTGTCTCCGCTAAATGTGAATCAAAGCTCAAGCCCTCATTTCCTCTCCCTTTAAAAGGTTAATAAACAGAAAACAGGTCAATCACCATGAGGCACAGGTATACAGTGGTTTGCAGAACTGGCAGACTAGAGCACAAAAACATTTATTTGAGTCATAGCTACACTTTCAGCAAATAAAAGGTCAAAGCTTATCTAGGAAGCAGCAGAAAATAACTTCCCTTCATGAATAAACATGACTTCCAGAGCTCTGGCATGGCTTTAAGTTGTGACTAGGTTTGGCTGAGGAAAGAAATGAATGGCAGTAGGCTGGTGCCAGGTGCTCTCTTAACCCAGGTGAACTCCCAATTCAGAAAAAACCCCCCAACCTTTCAGCACATCTCTCATTCACACCGAATTTTCCCTAATGAATGGAGTCACTCCTGCTCTCTTCTGGAGGACATTCACACACAAGACTTTTGCCCTTTGAATCCATGTTCACATGCAAAGATACACATTTGATGCCCGAGAGATCTCAGGATCCCTGCATGCCTCTCATTACCCACAGGGAGATAACAGCAAGGCAAAGGCACAGCTTGATAAAGCCAAGCTAAGATATCACTGGGTACCATCACAGGCTGGTGCGCTTGCAATGGAAACTCATTTTCACTCTAATTTGATATCCGCAGGCAGTTTCCAACCTCTCTGGAGTTAGGACTGTAAATAGATACTGGGTGACATTTATTCTCCCACTGACAAGCTCATGCAGAAGTGCAGTCGAGGTGCTCACCCATGGTTTGCACAGTTTGGTCTCACCACAACCAATTATCACTGCATCAGCCTTCTTGTTGCAGTTAGGCACTAAGCTTTTGCCTGACTGAAGAAAACAGACCCCAAAATATGGTCTTTGAAATAATCTGCTAATCTGCTGTCTGGGTTCCAGAGAGGAAGGTTGAATTCAGTTGTGGTAGAGGTTAGGACAACCCATCATAAGCCTTGGGTTATTACTACTGCCTCAGAGTCCAACGAGCAGAGACCTCCTGAATCAGAGATAATATCGTATTTAAATCTTAAAACTTATATGTAATAACAAAAACCACTTAGATAGATCCTTCTTCTTCCATACATTTTTCAAATTAAATGCAATTTGATTTTGCTTCTGAACCCATGGAAATTTTTAAAATTCACAACCTCCTGGGCCAAGGGGCTGCACAGCTTAACTGTCCACTGAAAGAAAAAATACAGTCTTTTCTGAATTCACTTTGAACCTGCTCATTGCCGGTTTCATTAGGAACTGCCTAGCTCTTTTCCGAAGACAGAAATATTCATTACTGAACCACAACATCCCTTCCCCTGGGGAGAAAAGACATAAAATCCTCTTTCATATCCCTCCTCAGGCATCTCTTTTTCAAGCTGAAGTGTCCTAGCCTATTTAGTTGCTTCTAGCCTGGAAGCACTTCTCTATAATTTCTCGCTCATATCTTTTGTGGTTTTAATTTTACCCCATCCTGCCCTTCCCTGGACTTGCAGAATACGGTTTTACCGTATTTTTCTGTGACAGATTGGGTTTGAGCAGGGCCAGCTTGGCTCCAAGATTTCACTAAATGAACCCTCCCATCCTCCCCTGTAAAATTCAACCCTTTCCTTCCCATATTCACTTCTGTCCTCCTTCCCCCTAGTCCCACTCAAGCATCTTGTAGGCATCTCTCCTCCCCCAGCTCCATCTCATCACCTTTTTATTTTTATCGACACTAACAGTCTGCTCTGGAGCCAACCCATCCCCTCACAGCTTCCCTTTCAACTTTCCATGGCTCTGCATTTAATTTGGGTATTTTTTGCCTGTCATGCTGCCTGCTATCGCTCCAGCCCTGTTGGCAGGATGTGACAGAGAAACCACTTAGCTGGAGGAAAACCACAATGCTGCCAGGGCACGCCATCCCTGGACTCTGTAACATTTCCTTCCCACCACTGATGTGCTCTCTGTGGGGCAGAGATGCTCCTTTATCCATCCCTCATTGAGGGATCTGCAGTCCCAATTCAGCAGAAAATCATAGAACCATGGAATGGTTTGGGTTGGAAAGGACCTTTAAGGTCATCTAGTCCAACCCCCCTGCAGTGAGCACGGAGCAACTAGAGCAGGTTGCTCAGAGCCCCATCCAGCCTGACCTTGAGTGTTTCCAGGGATGGGGCTTCTTCGGCAACCACAGAAAGCAAAAAGGATTCCCAGACCGATGGTAAGTGAAAAGAGTTTACCCTGGACTTCGTCTCGATATGTGTGGTAAGGCAAATTGATTTCATTTTTCCAATTCTCTATACAAGCTGAAGAGTCACAAGAACACTGTTACTTGCTATAAAAACTGGTTTGCACTTCTGCAGTGGCTTCCAGTCGAAGCTGTCCAAGCACTCAACAGTAAATATTAAAAGATATCTTTCTTTCTAAATGTTTGCAGAGCTTTGACTGAAAGACATATGAAGGAAACCTGACCTTAAGCCTCCACATTAAGTCATCTAAACAGTGTGAAAAAATCACCAAAGACTACTGCTGGCAAATTATTTTTAAGCATGAAAATCCTGTGAATTTTTCCATCATCAACATCTACTAGGAGACAAGTTAAAAAAAAAAAAATTCTAACCTTTCAGCCCTTTTTAACCCACAGACTAAACAATTGACTTTTTTTGTCACTCTTTTTACAAATCAAATCTGTGAGATGAGCCTTTCTGCCTAATTCCAGTATATGTAAACTGAAACAAAAGATCCAAGATTTAAGACAAAGATTTATCAAGTGGGTTGCCAAAAACATACCTTATCTCCTCACCAGCATCTAAACAAGAGGTAGGTTTCTAGTGGTCTGACATGGAGCATGCTTAAAAGATTATTCCAGGGCTTCCTCATGCCTTGCTCAAATCCCCCTGGTCTTCCAGAAGTTGTAGAGAACTGGATTTTTAGGGAACAAGACTCTCTGGTTCTCTAGTAGGGAACCTACTATTCCTATATGGCTTCTTCTGTGTTGGTGCCTCCAGACAGCAATTCATAGTGTAGATGACAAGGCTCAACTTCAGGCAACGTTTTCTTGACTGTTGGAGAGACAAGAGTGACCACCCTGATAATGTGAGACCTAAAATGGGATTCACCCAGGCTGCAGCTCCTTGGTACCTTGCTATCTTGCCTACCAGAAGGAGACAGGAATGTTGCAAGAAGGAAAGCATTAGAGGCTTTGTGGGTCTTCCTAAAAAAGCAGACCAAACAAGGACAGGGCATGAGTGCAGCAGCTCTCACTGATGGTTCCAGTGCTGCAAGAGTCAGGAGACTTTTTCTCAACTTTCCAACATTTAGTCCAATCTGCATGAATTCCTTGACTTGCTTAAATGTATACGGCAACTTGAATGGTAGCATCAAGATGACATCTCAGGAGACCTTGTCACTGTAATGAAATGCAAGCCCTCCCACTGACAACCCAGCTTGACTTGCTCGTTGAAGGCAAACAGGCAAGTGGTGGAGTCCCCTTGTCAATGTGCTCATGGTTTACTGACCTGGCATAAGCTGTGGAAAGGTCTCTCCTATAGGAATTATGGCATGATAAAGAGGAATCTTACCCTGTTGCTACTTCAAAGGATCATCCTGTACCTTCAAGACTGTTTGATGTTCTTCACAATGGAGGAGACTTTCAGCCAATGCTGTGTTGCTCCTCTCCACAATAAATATTCAACTAAGATACGAAAAAAAGGAAGGGTAAAATGGAAGTTTCCTCTGCAAGCTGTAAGACACAGACTGCCTGTTCTGCAACTAGAAAGCTACTGCACTCCTTACGCAAAGCTGGAGAGAGCTTCACCATGTATAATCTTCATGATCTGGCACCTGCTTATTAAACCTGCTGGAGTTTGTGGCTGGAAATGTGCTTCTCACCCATACAGTGTCATCAGCAGAAGCAAGAAAGATTGCGTGGAGGCTCTGTACCTTAGCTCTGTAGGAAGGGACAAGAGGGACCAGAAAGCTTTGGTTTCACTTGAAGGCATATTTAATGGTTAGAAGGCAAGAAAAAAGAAAAGCTACATTTGTGAGACACTGATAATTTTGAAGATTTCCATAATAGAAACTTTACTTAGTCCTGGAGGATGTAAAGCCTGGTACCTCTGACCTCAGCTTTTCATGTTCTCCACAATTTCACTTTCCTATGTTAAAAGGTCTGGATATCAAGAAAAAGGGCACCTAGATACAGAAAGTCTAGTGCATAGTGAAATCAGTGGAAAAATCTCCACTGGCTGCAGCAGGTTTGGGATCTCAGCCATATATTGTAATGGAAGTTTGACATAACTTATGGCATTTGCAACATTTTCCAATGTTATCCTACATAAAAAAGGGTGGATATGAAAATGTTCTGATACAGTCAGAGGGAAAAGAACAATAACAAAGATGAGGAAGGAGACATTTCTTAACCAGCAACGTGATGGGATGTGAGAGAGACAAATACAAGCCGTTGTCAGAAACAAAAGCTCAGCATTGATGGATTTCATCTGAGCAATTACCCAGAGCTTTGAAAATGCTTTGGATTTGCTTTCCACTGGTCTGTAGCAATGGCATTTTCTCCTTATTTTTATAACCTTTGCATAACTAATGCTGTGTGCATTTATATATTATCCCAAGGAAAAAAAAATAACCAAAATATCTGATGGCTTTTAAAAATGTTACATGTTCTCCAAACTCAAATGCCTTTTTCAGTATGAGACTTAGGTTCGCTAAATGGCTGTTAATCCTGACAAGCCATAGGACAGCTGTTCCCAAGTCAACAAACACTGCTGTTCATTAGAAAGCTCACAGCCAGGACATGTCAGCAACAGGCAAAACGAAAGCAAAGCCTCCACCCCTATGTCATATTAAGGCAGAATACAGATGTTGTAACTTCTTATCATAGAATCATAGAATGTTAGGGGTTGGAAGGGACCTCCAGAGGTCATCCAGTCCGACCTCCCTACACAAGCAGGGACATCTACCTAGGTCAGGCTGCTCAGAGCCTCATCAAGCCTGAGGTCCTCATCAAGTCCCGCAGGTCCCTTTGCCTTAAATAAGATTATTAAGATCAAAGGTAGGTATCTATTTTAGACAGGACTAAATTTTTCTCCAGGCTTCATTGAATATGTTGACTAGATCCTCATGGCTTGATTTAGCTGATCAGCAGTTGTCATTCAATGCCATTCCTGATGTCTCAGGATATATGAGATTTTTGGAGGGGCTGGTAGATATAGTACAAGACTTATAAGCTCTACACAATTCTGAAATCACAGCTAGAAGCCACACTGATTACCCAAGAGCACCTGTTAAGAACTTCGACGTGTGGCTAAGGGCTCACAAGAGTCTGTCCAAGGGTCTGACTATATTTCTTGAATTTTTTCTTTGACTGCTCTGAACCACAGGGACAAACCTGCCTGCTTCCCCTGAAAGCAAAGCCTCTGCAGACCTTCTCAGCCTGAGGACAGATCTCTTCTGGCTGCACCAGTACCACCTTACATTATTAGCCAGAGTCTTCCTTGGATGTCTGCCAAGATGTATATTCCTCCCAAAGAAGCTACCACTGTGGAGGAATTTTTGAG
>VZZY01024860.1:0-26030 GCA_013400335.1 Eurystomus gularis | reverse complement strand
GCTTTACTGAAGTCCAGGTAGAATACCTCCTCGGCCCTTCCCCCATCCCCTATGCAGCTCACCTTGTCATAGAAGGTGATTAGATTGCTGAAGCAGGACCTGCCTTTCATGAACCCATGCTGGCTGGGCCTGATCCCCTGGTTGTCCTGCATGTGCTGTATGACTGCACTCAGGATGAACTGCTCCATAATCTTCCCCAGTACCAAGATCAAGCTGACAGGCCTGTAGTTTCCCCAATCCTCCTTCCAGCCCTTCCTGTAGATGGGTGTCACATTGGCAAGCTTCCAGTAATCTGGTAAGTCCCTTGTTAACAAGGATTGCTGATAAATGATGGACAGTGTCTTGGCAAGCTCCTCTGCTAGCTCCCACAGCACTCTCAAGTGGATCCCTTCTGGCTACATAGACTTGTGAGTGTCTGGATGGTGTTGCAGGGAGTTAATGGCTTTCTCCTCAATTATGGGGGGTTTATTCTGCTGACTTGCAGCTCAGGGTACTGAATAACCTGAGGATAACTGATGTGACTATTAAAGACTGAGGCAAAGGTGGCATTAAGTACCTCTTCAGCCTTTTCCTCAACCCTAGTGGTAGTGTTCCCCTCCCCCCGCCACCGCATCCAATAAAGTGTGGAGATTCTCTTTGACTTTCTTTTTGTTGTTAATGTATTTGTAAAAAGCCTTTCTTATTATCTCTTATGACAGTAGCCAGATTGAGTACTAGCCGGACTTTTGCTTTTCTGATGTTCTCTCTGCATGACTGAACTAGATCCCTATGCACTTCTTGAATTACCTGCCCCTTCTTCCAGATGTGGTGAACTCCCCTTTTTTTTTCCTGAGTTCCAGCCAAAGCTCCCTGTTCAGCTGGGCCAGTTGTCTTCCCCACCAGTTTGGCTTATGACACATGGGGACAGCCTGCCCCTGTGCCTCTAAGACTTTGTTCTTGAAGAATGTCCAAACTTCCTGGACCCCAAGAACCATAACAGAACAGTTATTTGCCTCAGGGGACTTTTAGAGTTTATGTGGAATGTGGATTTTGTGAGGGATTTTAGACATGCCTTATTTTAATGCATTTTATCAGTCTAGAACATATGCTGTGATGTAGCTCTTTCCATTCATTATGTCTTCAAGCAAGAAACTTGGTCCTTTCCATGAAAGCACCTTTTGTTACAGTTTTGTTTCCAGATGGTATTCTTCCTTCTTGTCATCATAAAGTAATTTCATGGCATCCATGCAAGATAATATAGCAGAGTTAAATACAACTGCATGGTTTATATACTAAAAAATCATAATAACCTTGGTCTCTGTGGTATGTTTCCCTAGCTTTGCTGATGCTGGCAAATTACTATTTTCTGCAATTTTGTTGCTTAATATTTTCAGAAGCATTAAGAGGCTTAAGAAATGTTCAAAGCCAAATTCTGAAAAGATGTAATTATTAAAACTTAGTCCTGTTTTTACATATGATAATAGCAGCCATGGACTTTTCTTTTATTAGAAGCTAACCAAGAGTTTTACCATTAATTTCTGCAAAAAACTTGTATAGGTGGCTTACAAAAATTGACAGGGAAAACCAATGGCTCACCTAAATTCTGTTCTTCTCTTTTTTCTCACAAGCATTAAAAAGGTCTTTGCAGTCTCAGTCTTAGCTACCATAATAGTGCCACTGAAAACATTTGCTGCCTTTATCTTGAGGTTGAAATACTGTGCAGTACAAGTCTGAAACATTTTGAAAGTTAATTTCATTCTCTGCAGTAACTCCACTAATAGCTGATTTATGATATGTGACTACTTCTAAATGAACTTTTTATAATTAGGTTCTCAATTCTCAGTAATTTTGAGAATCCCTAGTTGATTATAGTTGGATGGGTCTAGATTTTTATGAAGCTAACATTAAGAATACAAATTGGATTAGTGATATTACAATGGTAAGCTTTTTCTCAAAATGAAAATAGCTGTGAGAGAGGAAACATGTAATATGTTATCATTAAAAAGACACCAAATTATTGGAAGAAAAATAAAGAATAAATAAAGAAGACAAACCAGTAAAAGAGATCATATGCCAGAAAGCTCCAAAAGGATAATCAGATTGAGGAAATATTATTGGAGAAATACTTTGAAGAATGTATGAACAAGAAGTTATTCTTAGAACAGATAAAGGGAGAAAGGAAGAAGAGTTTATAATTCACTACAGAGTCAGATAAACTAAATACAGATATTCAGAGCTGGTATTTTAAAAACATCTAGCAAAGAGAAATTGGTGGCTTTGGTGCAATCCATACTTTCTGAGGTAGCAAGTAATTCTCTGATGTGATTTCTTTTCAGCATATGAGGTTCAGACAAATAAAATGTTATAAGGAAGAGAAAAGAGGTGTCCTGATCCCATCCATGTTTATTAAAAATTTAGAAAAAATAAAGGGAAAGAAAAAGAACATTTTCCAACAGTTCTGTTTATTGATGTTGCATTACCTGATACCATGAGAATATTTTTCCAAATCTAATTTTTAGAGTGACATAGCATATTCCTGGCTGAGCAATTTTGTTCATTTTCAGAATAGTCTGAATTGGTGCAATGTTTATATTGATGTGAAATTTGGATAAAACTCATTGTGACTGATCATATAAGAAGTCAGATAAGTGTTTCAGGAAAAGCAGGTGTAGTATGGGACTGACTAGATCACACCCAATGGAGATATGGACACATCCACAAGTATTCTTTCGTATATATATGTATGTGTGTATAAGTATATATAGAGAGAGACATTTACATATACATATATTTATGTTTAGATATTTTTATTCTTACTAGGTGTGAAGGGGCCTGATAAAAAAATTGAAAGATGCCAGGTCAAAGCTGGACGTGTGCAATAAGGTGCCTGGGAGACAGGACCAAGAAGTGAAAAATGACATTAACGTTACAATCAATACCTAGTGGAAGTACCCGGAATGATATAGTAAAGTCAGAGAATTAAAAAGAGGACTTCAGTCTGACCATTAGTAACACGAGCAAAGTTAACTTCAGAAGAAGATACAATGATTTACTAAAAATGAAAAACAAACATCATGGGCAGTCATAAAAAGATGAAGGATTTAACAACTGTGCGTAGACTTCTGGGAATAGCTTTCCTAATTGTTAAAAATTGTTGAAAAAAATGTATTTGAGATATGCAACAGTCATTAACTTGCCCTCAAAGAATTCAGCCTTTTCTAAATTTTTTGCTTCAAAATAATTTGTTTTAGACTATTACTTTAAGGGATCATTATCACTGTTAAAAAAATATTCTCAAGTGAAAGATTATCATATCACTGGAAAGCAGATTAGGATACTTAATTGAAAAAGAAGAGAGTCTTTACAAGATATCCAGAAGACTGATCTTTTATTTCTGTGGGAGAAAGAGTATGAAATTACAGACTGTTGATTAATTTTTGAACTTATTAATCACAGAATGGTAGGGGTCGGAAGTGACCTCTGGAGATCATCTGGTCCAACGCCTCTGCTAAACAGGTTCAACTAGAAGAGTTTTCAGAGGAACATGTCCAGGCAGGTTTTGAAAGTCTCCAAGAGAAGGAGACTCCACAACCTCTTTGGGCAGCCTGTTCCAGTGCTCTGTCACCCTCACAGTAAAGAAGTTTAGACTTCTTTACTGGTGGGTCTCTCTGCTCTTCCTTAGGTTTCCCTGGCTCTGGGAACTTTCTGTCAGCCTCAATCTAGCACTCAGCCACAGAATTTACTGTTGCCACTGTTCTTTGCTGACTGATCTAGCTATCTTCTCTTAAAACCCAGCTTTTGCATGAAAAATGGACAGAGTTGGGGTTTTCATTTTAACTTTGCTTAAGCACATACTACAGCTACTAACTGAACTTTTCTGGCAAATAGTTTGTCAGTCACTATTTCTTTCTTATTCAATTTATAACTTTGTTGACTACTAGATCATATTTCATATCCAGACTGGATGGAGGGGCAATAGATCTTTGTAATGTAACAAACAGATATGATAGAATAAATAAGAATTGTAAAAGGCTACTAAATTAAGCACAATGTTTACAAAAAAAAATGGACCAATATCAAGCCCTAGGAAATACAAGACTACCCCACTGAGTCCAGTATTGTCAGGGCCAATAACTATGGGACAGCCCCAATGGGGTCTGCTTAGATCAAGCTCACTGAAACGTCAAAGCTAAAATGTTCAAAGTAGTGCTGCAGCTGTAGTGGGTGCCTAAACATATTGCAAGAATTTATCCATTTCTATTTTGTACATACTATTAGCTTGAAGTGAGAAATCTTTTTAATATACGTAATATAGACACTATTTTCCTGAACCACAATAATTTCTGAAATTTTAATAAAATAAATCCCATTCTACTTAGAGAGCAATCCAAATTATTTTGAAGTGTTCTTTGAAAACCCTGGAGAGAGAAAGAATATTCATCTTCGATGCATGGTCTAATGAGTATTTAATTTATGTGAAGTTGATCAACAGCAAGAGAAGAAATTGAGAAAGGGAGGCAAACTGATTAGAGCACTTATCTGGATGCAGTACATCTGGATTCAAGTGATGATAGAAAAAAGAAACCTTTGACAACTTTCTGTTTTTAAAACACAGAAAAGAAGCACAGGTGTTGGCTTTTACCTATTAAAAATAAAATCTATAAAAATCTAAAATCTTAAAGAAGATAGCAAGTAGAGGTGAATATTTTGGTGGTTAAAGAGCTGGCTGCCAGTTGGAACTAGAGTCGATCAATGAGTTGTCTGATGAATGTGTAATACTACACCACTGTAGCACTTAACGATGTTTTTGGTCTTTAGGAATCTGGCAGTTTAGCAGCTTGACAGTTGGCATTGACATGCTAACATTTATTTTTAAACATGGCATTGATATACTATAGCTTGTTTTTAGGTTTTTGTCAGTAAGACATTTTTAAATGGTAATTTTAAAGTTTTATTTCAAAAAGTCATTTAACTAACTCCCCATAGTTACCATTTCCAAAATATCCAAAGCATCTATCTGTGAAAGTAATTGTTCATGATTATTTCATAGATGTTTTCTGTACTGAAGAATTCTGTTAAATGCAATACAATTATCTACTTTTTCACAAATTAACTGCAGCAAAATGTCATTTAATAAAGAACTGAATAAATCATAGAATATCTCAAGTTGGAAGGGACCTATAAGAATCATTGAGTCCAAATCCCTGCTCCTCATAGGACTATATAAAACTAAACTATATGACTAAGAGCATTGCCTAGATGCTCCTTGAACTCTGACAGGCTTGATGTCATGATCACTTCCCTGGGGAGTGTGTTGCAGTGACCAGCCACCTTCTCAGTGGAGAACCTTTTCCTAATGCCCAATCTGAACTTCCCCTGATGCAGCTTCATTCAATTTCCTCGTGTCCTGTCACTGGTCACCAGAGAGAGGAGATCAGCACCTCCTCCATCCACTGATCTCCTTGAGGAAGTTGTAGGAGTGATGAGGTCACTCCTGAACTTTCTCTTCTCCAATCTGAACAAATGAAGTGACCTCAGCAGCTCCTCAGAACTCTTGCCCTCAAGGCCTTTCAGCATCCTGGTCAAGCTCCTCTGGACATACTCTAATAGTTTGATGTCCTTCTTATCTTGAAGTACACAAAACCACACACAGTACTGGAGGCAGGGCTGCACTAGTGCAGTGTTGAGTGGGACAATCACCTTTCCTCAATCAGCTAGCTATGCTGTGCTTGAGGCACCCCAGGACACAGTTGGCCCTTCTGGCTGCCAGAGCAGGCTGTTGACTCATATTCAACTTGACATCAACCCAGACCTTCAGCTCTCCCTCTTCAGGGCTGCTCTTCAGCCTCAATAAACAAAGAACTGTTTCAATGATATTTTTAATAAGACATGCTAAATAATGTATTCCCATGGTTTAGGAACCTCTAAAGGTGCAATTTTTCTTTAATGGATAAGACATACAAAATGTGACTCAAAATGACAATATGTGACTTGATGATGACATAAAATATCACTCAAGTTTTTAATTGTGTCTATTCAGTTGCTAGTGGTAAAGAAGTAAGGAAATGACTACAAATGACATAGCAAGAAAAAGCTTTATTACAATGAATTTTGTGTTTTAAGTCACAGCTACTTTTTATCAATTATGTTACAATAGTAATGTAGTAGAATGATCTTTCAAATGAGAACCTTTCAGTATAAACTGAAGCTAAATAATAAATTCTGATCATTTAAATTCAGATTATAAATTTTTAAATATTAGAGGGGTTTTAGATGTGGGGTGGTTTTTATTATGCAATAAAAAATTATCATTTGCATAAACATTTTATTAGTTTTTGTATATAAAAGGCATATAGAATACAGAACATTGCACTCTGGAAGACATGTACAGCGAGGAGAGGAAAATTGAGTAAAAATGCTTGAATGTTCAAAAGCTGTCTAAACCAATTTAAATAAGGATGTTTTCTGAGATACTCTTTCTCTTCTTACCACATCCTTGGATATCTGCTTAACATAGCTTGCATCTCACTTGTAGTGAGATCTCATTTATGCAAAACACAGCTTACCACAATTGTCAGATTGTTATTTTTAGTGAGATGAGTCTTTCCAGTTTGAATAAAAATGTAGAATTTTTCATTAACTGTGATGGATCCCCAGTGATTCTTTTGATTTTTACATACATTAACTTGATGGATATGTTTATCTGTTTTATGTAAGCTACACATCTATATAGTATACATGTTTTTTGTCAAGTGGCGCCAGCCATATGTGTTTGCATGTGTACTTTTTATGAGATACATGGTCTCTAAATTCAGAGCACTTAATTCCTGACTACTGAGAGATCCAAATGTTTGTAGCTTTATACTTCAAGTAGTCATTTATGCTGATACAAACAGCACTTTGTGCAGTTGCTTACAACTTGAAAATAACCATGAGTGTTGGGAATTAATTACTCGCACATTTTAAAAGGCGATTTGTTAATCACTTTGAGTTTGCACTCATGAAGCCTGAGGCGCTATCTGCTATCAAATTACTCCAAGCACAGTGGTGCATAAAGATTCCCAGGCGCTGTTCTGGCTTTCTCAAAAGCAGAACATAGAGAAGACCATGGCCAGGAAGGCCAGTCACTCCAAGGAGACCAGCTAGATCTGGGGCCAGCTGGTGAAACACAGCTTACGTCCGAACAGTTTATGTCTCCTATCCTCTGACCACTGTGGCCATATCCTGACTGCTTATGTTCACTCTTAGGCAATTTATCACTTTTTAGCATTCAACAGTCTGGTTGCCTTAGCCTGAGTGTCATCTATGGTAAGGGAAGTCCCCAAACCACAGGCTCCTGGAACATGGGAAATATGTCAGACGAAAGATCATTCTGTGCAGCGGCATTTGCTGCAGTCGTTCCCTAACACATCCACATCTGTCAGAGAGAAAATACTGACTGTAGTCCGAGTTAGTTTCTGTGGTCTTACCTGACTAATGTTCCCTTTCCATTGCCGAGATAACTTGGTGTCATGCAAACCTTTTCAATATGGTGTTATGATTAGATTAAAAAGCTATGTATCCCTCTGGGCAGGTATCTGTAGTAGCCTGAGTTCCTTTGTCTTTCATAGGTAATGCACAGTGTATAAATTTAGATTTTTGCATGTGACTGCCAGAAATAATAAAATACATAAACCTTCCTTGTCAGCTGTAAAATTCAGAGCTTTAAAGCTTAAAGCTTATTCAAGAACTTTGCAATGCTGAGTAGCATTGTAGTTACCACTAGCATGTTACTTAATGTTGGTACAAACACAGTGGGAGATAGTGTCATTGAGAACATTGTCGTAACAAAATTTCATATAATTGTAGAATGCTTTGCATTGGAAGAGACTTTTAAAATTTTACAACAAACAGATAGTACCAAAAAGTTATGGCTCACTTAGGATTTTGCACATCTTGCTGTTCACACTGGATGGGAAAAGCTTGCTTGCTGGCTTTCAAGAATACAGGTATAACCTATATGCATTATTAAATGGAACTCTTAAATTTTGATTCTTTAAAAAAAAAAAAAGAATCCCCCACTGTTATGACAAATACGAACAAGTCGAAAGCCTGAAACAAACAGAGGGTGGAAATAATCAGGTTTTGGTTTTGATGATTCAAACTCTGATACGGAGGATGACCACAGTGGAAATAAGTAGCTCAATGTTAGTTTCTGTACTGAAATACTGGCGCAGAATATATCAAGTCAGTTTGGTGTTTTTTTTGCTCTTTGCTGGGTTAGATGATGATCTGCAGAACTTGAAAACTATACAGTTTTTTAGAAATGAAAGAAAAGGTCATTCTAGACATTAATGGATAATAAATCTTGATTCTCCTTTCTGATTTATTATAGTTTTACAATAATTTTTAATTATTGTAATCTTTGCATGCATTATGCACCAAGAATTTTGATCCTTGGCTTTATCCATGGGTTCTTTAATTTTTACTTCCTTTCCCCTTTCTTTCTGCAGAGATACAATGGCTCTTTCAAAATGCACTGTATAAAAATCCAGGAATTTGAGAGAGGAATCACAGAAATGGCCAGCATTCACGAACAAAAAAAATGTTTTAGGAGTGTAGATATATTTCACCCCCAAATCTCCTTCATTTAAAAAAGAACAAAAAAACCCCTAGGGTCCAGAAAGTAAGATACGAAATTTATTGAAAAGACCTACCCTCTGAGAAATTTGTGTGTAAAGAAACCATGAAACTCAGCAAGGCTTTGGTAGCCAATGTTATGTTACATTTCTTTGTGTAAAAATTTACTTTGCATATATGAGATTAATGATAACTACCTGTTTCAATCTTTTCAGCAGCTTTCTCTCCTCTTTTTGGTCTAATTAATGGTCTATACAATACTTAAATTATTCTGTTTCTGCCTTTTTCCCAATTCTTCCTTTTATTTCAGTCCCTTATTAGCTATTTACCCACTTTTAATTTATTTTTTTTTACATTTCCAGCCACACTATTCTTTTCCTTTGATTCAAATGAATCCAATTTCCTTCAAATCTTCCTTAAAACTCACTTTCACTGACAGGCTTTCAGCTGCAATTGAGGAGAGCAACTCTACTCATACCCCTCTCTGTTGCCTTAGTTAGATATTCTGTTATTATCCTAATTAAACTGAAAGTTCCTTGTGTCATGCACCTTGCCAAGCTATTTGTTTTTAAATCTCCACATGCACTTAAAATATGCAAATAATAGCTAATGACAACAGCAGTAAGTAAAGATGATAAAATGGATAAAAATGAAATGCTTCTCTTCTGATCATTCACCTATGCAGAAATATTTTTAATTACTATTGCTGTAAATTTCATTGCCACATTACAACACACCCAAAGCCACTTAATGATTTTTACCTTTTTTTATGCTTACAAATTATATGAATGACATATTTTGTTGTGTATTTTTTATTATTATATGTTTCGATACCTAATACAAATAATAATCAGCATAGCTCTAAAGCTTTCAGTTAGATCCTATGGGGCATAGTAAATAGCATTCCAATGTTAACAGGAAATTCCTATACTCTGTATTTTTTGAGATTTAGTTAATAACCATTATAAAATATATAATATTAACTGATGATGCATGAACCTTGGAAGGTCTATCTGGCAACAAAAGCTACTGAATTTGCGATCTGTAAGCATCCTGATTTAGAATAAAAAACCTGAGAATGACTAGTATGATTTTATTAGTGTTTCCTAGTTAAGGACAGTATTTAAACCTTTAAGATTTTTTCTTCTGCATTTTTATATGTTTATAAGAAATGAGAGAGATCTTCAGAAAAGAAATGTTTAATATTTTTAAATTTATATCACAGAGGGTCTAACTGTATTTCTGTGATTCTCTGCTCAGTTCTTTCTTAGGCTTCTTCTGTGGACACTTTCACAGAGCCAAAGTACAAGTTCTCCAAATCAGCTCATATTGGGTGTCTCTGCTAACCTTACCCTTATTTGGCCTGGCACTAAATTGTCACCGACAAGGGAAGAAAGTCAAAAAACCCAAACCAAAAATCTCTGCAGCTTAAAGGCTGAAATATAGAAAAATACAGGAAAAAAGAAAATGTTGTATTCTGTTCACCTGGATAGAATTTTATTTACCTCGGTGTATTCTTGCGGTTACTCTATGCACAGAGGAGAAGAGCTTGGTTTGCTGTGGCAGAAAGAAGGATAATGCTACATTTGTTTAAGTGCAACTCCACAAGTAATTGATATTCTGTTCATCAGCTGAAGGAGCCTGTGGAGGGACACTACGTGGGACAAGTGGAACTATTTCAAGTCCTCACTTCCCTTCTGAGTATGAAAATAATGCTGATTGCACCTGGACAATATTGGCTGAACCAGGAGATACCATTGCTTTGGTCTTTACTGACTTCCAGTTAGAGGAAGGATATGACTTCTTAGAGATCAGTGGAACAGAAGCACCATCAATATGGTAAGTCAGAAAACTTGTAAAGATCTCAGTTTCTGTTTTTCTTTTATTTTTGGTAAGCATTCTAAAAAGATATGAAAGGATATTTAAGATATTTTCTGTTAGTAACACCCTTTTGTTATGTATTTTCCTTTGGTACACTTCACCTTCCAGAACTGAAAAAAAAAAAAAGTAGTTTGCTTCTATTTCTTCCCAAATCTTGATCCTTCTTCTTATTTTCCTCCTTCTTCAAGTGTTATATTTGTAAAGTATCTTAACAGTGAGCATTTATTGGTGTTATATATTTGAACTTGATATGAGAACATATGTTGTGTCTTGAATGATTTACCATCATATTGTACTTCAACAATGAAAGTAGTGAAAAAAATTCAGCCTCACAATAAAACAGGTATATATAGAGATCAAATAGATGCCATCTTATTTTAAGCAGGCTATAATTCAGTCTTGCTACATGTATTCGTGTATACATGTATTACTATCTCATGTTGGCTGATGTTAAAACTATTTGCTTAGCAATATTAGGGGTTAGTAATTGTAATACTAAGTCTATATTCTCTGTATTAAGTAAAAGATTATAGTTTTGCCTATGAGAATGGATTAAATTGTGGAACAGTTTGTATTAGGATTACTCTGCATGCTGCATTTGCAGGTTTTTCTTTTTTTTTTCTGATCTCTGAGAATGTCTTGTGCTTGATGTGCGCCATTGCTATAAAATGTAGCGTAGACAAAAAAATGCAGATTGTTGCTCACAGGTGACTGATGGTTTTTATCTTCAGAATGCCTTTCTGGAGATCTGAAGCAATCTTAGTATTATTTTATAGTCATGACAGGCTAGACACTGCAATATATTATTAATTGTGAAGTTTCTAATCTGTTAAAAAACTCTACCAAATAAAAATGCATGACAACTGTTCTTGGAAAATATAGAATACTCTCTAACATTTCCACATGGCCAAAAGCTGTGTAATGGCAGTCAGTGAGGCAGATTGTATCAAATTAAATGCTGATGCCTGACTGCCTCAAATAGAATATGTGAGTACCCCGTTTACCTCTTTCTTATGCACAGACAGGCATGACAGTCATTAATGCCAATGTTTTCTCCAATGCTTTTTTCCATATAATTTTGTGTATGAAGCTCTAGTAGACACCAAGAACATATTTGCAACTTTGTTGCAAGAAATAGTCTGTTACTAAACTTAAACATGCAAATATAGGGCTAACTTTACATTTACAGGTAGTCACATGTACATATCAATTCCCAGAAGATTTCTCATAGTAGATGATGTAGAGGACTATGAGCAGAAAACATACCCTGTATTGATCTCATGTAATATGGATCAGCATTACACTGGAAATCAGAGATATCATAAGAATCTTATTTCTCCTAGAATTCAGTCTGAGCATTTTTCTCATTTTCCCTGATATTTTGGTTTTGTCTTGGAGGTAATTTTTTTATAATGCTAAACTCTGATCACTAAAAGCTAAGGATTTATTATGGTTTCCTAGGATCATTGATAGAAATTTGGAGAAGCTATGGGTAGTTTTATAAAATATGTTTAAAGGATTATTGCATAATTTGGAATGAAGCTACAAATTCAGCTATATTTAAACCAGAAGAGTTGCCATAGCGACATTAGAGCCATGCTAAATGTGGTACATGCTGTAATCTGCTAAAATCAGCTGTGTGTTTAAATATGAAGTTGTTCCATACTTAAAACTAATGGCCTAAAGGTGTATCATCTTAACGTGTGGCTTTTTTTTTAATTGTACCCTTTTATTGTATCTGGCATCATGTCAACAGGTTTATACAGTAATTCTGTTAGAAGACACATATTCCATTAGCAAGGTCTGGTAATTACGATTGGTTTATCACTTAGAGGAGTATTTGCTGTAAAATAATCCAAATATTTTCCTAGTGAAGAGCATAGAAAAACAGATATACAAGCACTGCAAAAAGAGATTAAGAATATAGAAAATAATTTCAGATTGATGATTCTCTAGTGATTTTAGTGTATGGTGCAATAGATTTGGATTATCCTCTCCAGAAATATCACAAAGGTTAGAAGCAGCTCCAGTGTGATTGAAGTAAAAAGTGGACAGACTTTTTAAAAGTAAAATAATGGAAATGCTAGAACAAGTAGAATTTAAATGTTGAGGAAAAATACTCTGATATGTCCATAATGTATGTATATAAGATATAATGATTATATGTCTTATGCTTATTATATTGTATCACTTATATGCCTCACATGTTAGTGAGCTTTCTTTAAAATTTTCTGTTAATTTCAATGTTATATAGCTGATCATTGTTTTCCAATGCATTGAAAATAAAGATTTGTTTACTTTTTCTTACTCTTAAAAGATTATTTGAAAATCATTGAGATACTCCATCCTAATGGAATTAGTTTATAAAAGGTTCAAGTGACATTATCTTACTATTTATTTTATGTCCATGATACAATTAGATTGTAGAAAGCTATTCAAGTTTGGTTTTTTCTCCTAATTAAAGAGCAATTATATGGCTCTGGATCTGGAATGGATGTGCACATATAGATGACCACATTTTGTATTCTACTTTGAATCAATATGAGTGTCAACAAGCTTAAAAAGATGAACATCAGTGTATGCAAAGTGAATGTGAAGCAGGAGGATCAGGGTTTTTAGTATGTGGAGGAAGTAAAAGTATTATTAAACTGTAGATGAAAGAAACCTTTCTGAATTTGAATCACTTGCTTAATATGCTCTTACATAAAGGAGTTTTAGATGTAAAACATGTCTATCTTGAGTTGGTAAGCTCTTGCTTGCAATGCCAAAAACAGTTCTTCTGGGAGCATGACAGAAAGACTTCTGCCTGGAGTCTGTCTCCACAGCACCAAATGGCTGGATATTTTGAGTCTTAAGAGTCCCTCTAATGTTAATTATTAGAACTAAGAAAAAAAAAACAGTTTTTAACATAGTTTCTGAACATTAAATATAACTTTTAAAAATACTTCCAAAGTCCATTAGACTTCAGTTTAGGTTATATGGTATTTAAAATTAAATCAAGGTTGGAACTAAGATAGTGTTAAGAAATATCTTAAAAGTCCAGGATAAATGAGCATGATTTTAAAGTAAAATTAGGAATATATCAGTTGGGTAAAGTATCCATTTGAAAATCTCTCCAAGACTCCGTGAGATTGAGGTGTTCTTTGTAGCTGTTTGTTTCTTTGGGTTTTTTTATTTTTTAATTTAGACTGAGTGTTTTATTATTTGCAGGTTAGATAAAGCTAAGCAGTTCACATGGATGTAGATAGGCCTGATTCAGGCTTTTTCATATAAATGTGGGCTTCACATAATTTTTGTAAGATTAAAAACTTATTTGACAAAAAATATTTTAGACTGTTACAATATGCATGAAAGAAGATTGCGATGCTAAGGATAATTCTGCAATTACTATTTTTTAACTTGGAATCTTAATATTGAAAGTATTTTGTTCTAAAATTTATTTTTTCCTCTTTAACCTTACAGTATTGATGTTATCTGACTCTTCTGCCATTTAAACTTACAATTATTATCCTTCAAATTTTTACCAGTATTTGTCAATACAAGAGAATGAACTATGCTTCATGCTTTCTAGTCCAAATTAATTTCCTAATACTATTTAAAAATACCTTTAAGATTATTCTGACTTCCTTATAAATCATCTCAATATCCTAGTGAAAGACCATTAAAATGTATGTGGCTATGCGAGTGATTTGGAAACAGCAATAATTAATTTCAATAATCTTGGCACAGAATTTGAATACCTGGAATCATCTGAAACCCACTTTTTATTTCTGTGTTAATGAATAACTCTTATAACAGCTGGGCCATAATACTAATTTGTGTTTCTTAAATAAATACACCAGACCAAGAACTTAGATATAATTTAAAATAGTAGTATGATCTAATTGAAGATGTCCTTGCTCATTGCAGAGGAGTAGACCAGATGACCTTTAAAGGTCCCTTCCAACCCAAACTTTTCTATGATCTATTTTAATCTGCATGTTTCCTGTCCAGTTTATAGAGATCTGTCTTACTCTTAGCATCTTTGTTGTTGCATCATAGCAAAGTAATGCATGAGATTATGGAGTGGTCTACATCACCTTTTTGATAGATACCTATGGCAATAGTTCCATACATATCAGCTGAATATTTAGCAAAGAATTACATAATTACACAGCTAGAGAGCACCATCTATTGGTTTACTGTGAAAAGATGTACTGCTTGTGGATGCACCTTCAATAAAATTGTTACACCCCAGAAAAGGGCTCATGACATACCTTTGAAAATATAAGGTTCTATTTTCTTTTCCTTCTCCATAAGATGAGAAAAGATATGCCATGGCCATGCAACAAGAGGAAGGCAGTTAGATCCCAGCTTTTTCATTTGAGAACACTATTAGATGTTGATTAATTTATTTGCCAATTAGTTACTTATTTTAGTTGCTTTAGAAAACTTCTAACGGTCATTCCTTTTTGTTGTCACTGAAAGTTGGCAAAGCCATATGATTGTATTGGAGATGCTAGTAAAGGGTTCTCTTGCTGTTTGCTAGCTTTTGGAAACTCTTACCTTTCTCTAGCTTTTAACTGGATTTCCCCCTTCACCTGTTCTGTTTAGGAAAGTGAATTCAGTAAGTATATGCCTCTATACCTGATAACCTGTCTGTCTGACCTGCCATGAACCACGTTTCTTTTTTTTTTTTTTCAGAAAAAGCAGTTGCATAGTTACCCTCAAATTCTTTCTATTGACTTTAATGTTGCAATGTTTCCAGTTACTGTGTAAAACTCCTATAGTCTATAACATTTCACAATCAGCATTAATGCTGCTTAGCACTTGAACACTGTCAAATATATATAGCAACACCAAAGCTTTTAAAATTTACTTACCATAGAACATTATATAGTTCCAAACCCTCAAGGTATATTGGAAAGACTAAGATCCTTTTAAGGTGAGTGAAAAAGGCACTATGTGTTTCTTGTATGAAGAAACTTGTGAGACTGAAAAATACAGATCATGACAGAATATTATGTATTTTGAATCAGTAATATGTTTATTTACCAGATTAGATTTACAAGTTCTGTTCATTACATACATTTTTGCTAACTGATTTTCCATACCCTAGTTATTCAGACTCTTGCTACAGATCACATCATCAGTATGCATTCACATATTGCAAACTGAATAAATGATAGAACAATCCCTAAAATAAGTAATATGGCAAATGCCATGTCTTTAAAAGACATCTTTAAAAAACATCTGTTCCCCGGCTTCTGAGTCCTGTCAGTTGTGGCTTTTGGTGCTGCTTCTTGCTTCTCCCCGTTTCTCCTAGCCATTTTCTGTTGGCAACACCTATGCCCTCGCTGCTCTCATCCTTTCCCCTCCTGCCAATATGTCCTGTTTCTGAATCCTCCCTCAGCATTTGCTGTTATGTTCAATTGTTTAAGCTTAAAATCTGGTAAAATTTATCTCAAACAAGCTTTGACACATTTTACTTGATCTTGTTCTTTTTCTGTTGGTTTCTAGTAGCTTAAACTTTGAAAAACAAGCACTTAACCCCTTAAAAAAAAAGAAAGCCAACTATGTGATACAGTGATAGTCAAAATAGTGTATAAAAAGTTAGCAAACAACATGCTGAAACTGAGTGCCTCTGGACTTCTTTAATCTTGGAATGAATGTCTCACTACTCTCTGAATTGTTAGGCATAGTCTCAGAAAGGATTATCCCACTCACAGATTAGGGAATTGGAAAGAAAATAGGCGCAGTGTTTTGCACAGGATGCCAGCTATGTATACTAAACATGTTAGACAGGCAACTGATGTACTCTAGTTCTTAAAGTATTGCTTTCCAGAGTCTTTTAAAATCCCCTGAGTGGGGAATAGCATGTTTTAATTCAATATCTATATCCAGTTCCTTGGCATAGAAGTTGCTATACCCAAACATATGCAGATAAACAGCTTCTTGACTCCTACAGTTTTCCCATAATAAGGATTAATAAGCTGATCTCATCAGTGATGTGTCTTGTACTTTGCTATATTTATCAAAATCATCATGTTCCAAAATGGGTTTTCTGCAGGCATTCAAATGCCTGCTTGAAAAAATGATCTATCCACAGTTTTAAGTAAATCATTACCAGACTTGGGAAAATACAGTGAACATTGCTCAGTACTTTTGGAATCCATAGGAAGAAAAAAACAACATAGATGGGAGAGGTAGTGAACAGTTCCTCCCCCTGACATTGCTATAGGAGGAAAGATGAAACCAGGCTACTGCTGATATGAAAGCAAAGATGAAAATAAATGGTTATTTTAGGACAGGGTTACATTTCTTTCACCTATCCTCAAGTCCCCTGTACTCAAGTCAACCCTCCCACTGGCACAGAGTGAACAAAAACAATCCTAAGACCACAGGAATACCACCATCACTAACGTTGTCTCTTGATCCAGCAGGCGTATCCCCTCTCCTTTCATCTTCCCCCAAAACAGGACTGTTCTGGTACATTTCCCTTTGCTGTGTGGGACAGCAGTGAAGCCTGGCCTGAACTCTCTTTCATGATAAATGCATGGTTGCTATATCAGTATCCCACGGTCTTTACCCAGATACAGGCCCACATAATGATGCCAAGTGCTGATACAATTTATGTAATTCTTCTGAGAGCTTCAGGTATAAATGTAACTAAACACTTCCACATTCTTCCTTTTGGGACACAGCTTCCTTTGGGTTATATGATAATCTTGTGTTCAGAGATGGAGGTGATGGAAATAATCTGACTTTAAAATAAAAGTTAATAGACTGCTTTGCAAAGGAAAATTGTTTAAGACTCAGTTAATAAATATATTTAGTTTATGGTAATATCTCTCATTAAAATCTTGCAAAAGTTCTTAGGCTTGTATTTAAAGAAAGCATATCTGAAATGCATTGCTTACCTTTCGTAGTATCTTCATGCTAAATAATATATATACTAGTATTTGCATGCATAAAAGTACATGGAAGCTTTTGAAAGGATTTTGACCCAAAAATGAATAGGGTGGTAAATGTACTTCATACTAGTAGTAGTGACTAAAATAATAGCATCTCTTGCCTGTGTTAGCTGTAAAGACACAGAGACCAGTTAGCTGTTAACACCGGCATGTGAGTGGTGTATGAAGTGAGAAGAATAGAAGCAGTAAATTGACGCTTAATTCACAGAACACTATTGCTTTCTTTGCACCTATTAATTTACAGCCTACTGTGCTGAAGAGGTATAAAGGCTTAATTCATACCACATCACAAACTGACAGGAACATCAGAGTGAAAGAACTCACTTAAGGAAGCACTGTGACCTACAGTATAATTTTCCACCACGTTTAAAATGACATGAAAAGCACTAGATTTTCAAAATTAAGTATGTGAACAGTTTTAAATACATTAATGAAGAGCCTGGATTGCTTAAAATATGAGTAACATTGCTGTCTTTCCAAACAGACTAACCCTGGAGATTCAGTGTGCACATAAAATTTCCTTGTACCAGATCTGTTGCATTTGTTCTAGAATATCGGTACCATTAACCCCATTTTCTCACAAAATCCTTGACATCAGATTCAGCAAACTATTCTAATGATGAAACAGCTCATACCAGTGTATTCAGGTAATCTTAGAAGCTTTTCTTAGAGATAGTTATGAATCACTGTGCTTCTTGCTTTTACACAGTAACTATCCATTGCAGTCAGCCCCAAGTGCAGCTTCTTAGTAAGGCAAAACCTACAAATATTTTGACTTTTGGAGCTTTAGATTTTTTTTTTCCTCTCCCATTTGCCATATAGCCCTACAAGTGATTATAGATTTGTGTGTAATAATCACAGTAGTTGTGAAAAAATGCACATATTCCCTGATTTTCCCACACACACAAAATTTTTTAAAAAGAGTGTCTATCTGCTTGAGTGTAGGAAGGCTCTGCAGAGGGATTTGGACAGGCTGGAGCAATGGGCTGAGGCCAATTGTATGAGGTTTAACAAAGCCAAGTGCCAGGTCATGCACTTTGGTCACAACAACCCCCAGCAATGCTACGGGCTTGGGGAGGAGTGGCTGGAGAGCTGCCTGGCAGAGAAGGACCTGGGGGTGTTGGTTGACAGCTGGCTGAACATGAGCCAGCAGTGTGCCCAGGGGGCCAAGAGGGNAGGAGACCTTATTGCTCTCTACAACTACCTAAAAGGAGGTTGTAGCAAGGCTGGTATTGGTCTCTTTTCCCAACTTACTGATGGTAGAATGAGAGGTAATGGCCTCAAGTTGCATCAGGTGATTTTTATATTAGATATTAGGAAGAAATTCTTTACTGAGATAGTGGTTGGGCACTGGAACAGACTGCCCAGGGAGGTGGTGGAGTCACCATCCCTGGAGGTGTTTAAAAAATGAGTAGATGTAGCACTTGAGGCTGTGGTCTAGTGGCTAGAGAGATGTTAGGATGAAGGTTGGACTTGATGATCCTGGTAGTCCTTTCTAACCATAATGATTCTGTGATTCTATGAAGAAATTCTTGCTGAGAACGTGTGTGTGCATATAAATATGAAGAGAAGTTACAAAATTGAAGAAGTAATATGATTCAGTTGATCTGGGTAAATCACAGTTTAGACATCAGTACTGGGAATATTAGATCAGTCTGAAAAACAGAAAGACAATTATTTCTGGAGCTTAAGCCAAATTATAGTTTTTTTCAGTGATACCTAGCTTAGGAATAATATCAGGAAGAAAACCAGTCAAGGTGTATCAAAGCCACATTGTCATGAGTAGCGGCCTCATTTCCCATTAGGATCTGTGTGGATGAAGGATGATAATCTACTAAACTGGTCTTTTCTAATGTACTGTGGTTTTCTATGCTAGATTTGAAATATATTAGAATTGTAATGCTAGCTGTTGTCATTTTCTTAAAGATATAGTAGAATTTTTTTAAGACATATGTTTTAAAATACCCGAGTGTATGAAAAACTGTTTCAAAGGAATTAGCACAGATGAATGCATTCTTACTTTCTTTCAAGTTAAACAGCAAATAAAATTATCTCAGCAATTAATTTTTCTTTTTAAAAAAAAGAAGCGTAGAATTTTAGGATATAAGAATCAAGTATGAATACAAATTGGTTTTATTTTTTCTTGGATTTACTGAAAAATACTAAAACATGGCATATAACAACTAAAACATTTGTTAGTAGGGTGATTTTTTTTTTTTTCCAAGAAGATATACACAAGTGGACATGCAGCTCCAGAAAACTCTTCCTGAATTTCCACTGTAAGTTTTTTCGGGCAACTTACCCATTACTTTCTTGCATGGTTCTTCTGATGAGACCAGTGTTATAATCTACATCAGCTCAGAGTAAACCTGTCAATGAACTGTTCTTACAGTTAATAGATAACTTGGCCCCTGCTATCTCTGTTTAGTTAGCACACAGAATGCATTGATTATTTCTTCAACTCTAAAAGAATGTTAAATTGAATTTAAATAACATGTTTATTGATGGCTACTCTTTTTATTAATGTCTGCACACTAGGCTAGCGCTTGGACTTAATGACTTATGTACAGAAGTCTGCACTTAGAAAATCCTCTGTTGTGTTATATCTTTGATGTTTTAAAGCAATAGTTATGGCACAGAAAATTTAGTTATGATGTGTAGTTGTGACTGGGATATTGTTCCTATATTTCCACCTCCCAGATAGGGAAGGGACAGAACAATGAGCAGGGAAGGCAATTTGTTGTGGATGAACAGAACACACGAGGATTTTGCTGGTTAGCGAGTGTAGCCAAGCTTGCAGCAGCACCACAATGACAAGTATTAATTTCAAATGTAAACCACCTATAACAATTATTTTTTATGCATTGAATGCTTTGTAGCTGATGAGTGTATTAACTGAAAAACTGTTCAGTATTCTGATTGGCAAATAATTGCATCTCACTGTTAGTGGAACAGATACAAGAGGCAGAAAAGAGATGCAAGGTTTCCTGGCCAGAAAGCGAGAACTTAGGACAATTATTATTTCTTTAGAATGATGTGACCTAAGTATTATAATCTATTGATTGGAACAATACAGTAAAATATGATGTGGAGATCTGACTAATAAAACAGAATTCTGTAATACTAAATTTGTACAAAATCCCATATAGAAATATGTGATTGCTTGTATGTGGAGGAGACCAAGCATATGGTTTTATTTTGTATTCAGAGCTTTTGGAAATTATAGATCAGGTATTGAAAGAAAAGCTCAATTTCGGGTATTATTCTATATTTTTAAAAAATCCACACGTTTCTTAGAACATAGTCATTTTTGCCCCCTATATTAAAATTAGAATAGCGGAACTAAGTTTCCAAAAAACATATGGGAAGCAGCATATACATTAATTTAAGTAACTTCAAATGAAGTTTATAAACTGTGTATTTAGTTACATTGTCACAGTAATCTACAGTTGCCTCTTTTAGCTGGCTGAAGTGAGGTCAGTGTAGTTTACACACTGAAACAGAAGTAGGATATATTCTAGCAGAGCATAAATGCAGATTTACTGGAGTGTCATTTGTCATTTTTCTGTGTACATAAAAATATCATTAATATTAAAACACTGAGCACTCAGCAGTAAAGAATGCCAGCTTTAGTTTGACCCACTTGTACACAGAAGCTGACATAGCTTTTTAATTATGCCATCAAATGCTCTTATTTCTGACTGCTCTGAGACTGAACTACTGTTGTGAATTTAAAGAGACTCTGCCAGTAGGACTGCTGCTACACATGTTGAAATGATAAGTTTTGTGCATTGTCAGGGATATTGAAGAAAAAGAAAGGAATGTCTCATGATTATAACAAACAGACTACCTCTTTAAAATCGGGGCTTTATATGTGCTTTATTCATAGAGTTACTATGAATAGTAGTCTTCACACAAGGTTTTTGCAAGTTCTTGTTAATATTGTGGTCCTCACTTCTCATATAGTTCCTTTAGCTCTTGTTCAACTGCAACTATATCCCATGGGAGCTTGAACTGAGCAAAGACAATACTAGGTACTCAAGGCTGATTTTTGTTTTCTCTTGGGGCTGAGTGTTACATAAAATTAACATTCTTTTGGTGCTGTTTCTAATATTCAGTCTTCAGTCCTTATTGGGAAAAAAATATTTAAACATTAACATCAAAAAGTATGTGCCACGTCTGCAAAATAATAATTTGAGGAATTAAAAAAAAAAAAAAGTAGTATTATAGCAGTGTATTTTCCAAAATTGTGCAGACATAAACAAAAATATTGCGTTTCAACAGTATTGTTGGAAACATATTTAAAGATTGAGAAGATCTTTTACTTTTTCTTCTTTAATTATTTATAGTTTCAGTATTGTTTAACCAAATTAGTTTTTTTTAAAGGAATAAATTAATTTGAATAATTTTTATTTTAAACACCACTTTGTCACTTGAATATTCTTCTAGTAGTTGTATCATAGGAATTGCTGAAGACTCTTTCTCCTGTAAATCATGTAACATTAGTTATTTCTACAGGAGATGGAGGGATGCATCTCAGTTTCACAGGCTGAAAACAGTGCTTGGATATACCATTTAAGATCAGAAACATCCCTATTTACTCATCTTCACTTTTTGTGGTGGAAAAAAATAGTTCTTGTTTTATCTGCCTTGAAAAAAGGTCATTTTGAGATATAGTGAAGTGTAGGGTTCCACTTTCATAAGTAACAATACATATATACATAAATTACAGCAGTTTTTCAGTGGAAACTTCTAAAAATTTTAGTATTTTTGGGAAAAAAAGGTGAAAGCATTAAAAATCAGCATTAGCATTTTCTGGTTTTGAGGTCAAAACTGTGGTTTAAAAAATGTGGCCAGCCTATATCTTAGAAAAGTTTAAGAGATGCTAAAATGTCCTTTTGATATTATCTCTTTGAAGATATCAGGACAAGTGATACCTACAACTGTGATGCCATTCCCAGTATTTCTATTTATTGCTCTTTTATTCAGCCATAATATATACTTAAAGGCCTTATAAAACATACTGGAAAGAAAAAGGAAAAGAACTTTGTGTGTAGATCTTGTGGAGCCCATGTATGAAGTGGTTAAAAGAGACTGACTTACAAATAAGGACTTTAAGAATTCTAAGTCATATGCAGTCAATTTCATTTCAATCCAGTTATGTGTTTATATCATTAATTAGGTTAATGGCAGACTGACAGATTGAAAACTGAGGCCAAGAATTCAATTGGTGTGAAAAATGCTTGTCGTTATAACCTCAGAAGTGATAGCAGAGGAGGAGGATACTTTAGCCATTCACGTGAATCCCTTTGACATGGCTTTCTGTACAGTATTGCAATGAACAGACCTTTGTTAGGCAGGTGTACATAAAACAACAACATCAAACAATATTAGACCAAAACCGGAACATTGGAGACAGACTGTTCACAGGTTTAAACAGATGTTTGAAAAATATATAGGTAATTAAAAAAGAATGAAAAGATGATTCAAGAATGCTTCTCTCATTAGAAAGCAGTTTCAGAGGTAATGGTTTCAAGCATATAAATACATCCATGTGGAGAAAATACTGGATCATACCTAGCTAAACTAACAAAGGAAGTTATGATTAAGGCAAGGAACCAGAATCTGTTTCCACAGTTGAGAGAAGAAAAGGCTTTAAGTGCATGCTTTAGCAAAATCCAAGGTTGACATTGAATTCTGAATCTCATTTCTTCATATTGAGAGTGGATGTCTGGTTTTGATTTGTGCTGTAATCAGGTGTAAATTATTATGTACAGCCCATGGGTAACAACACAATTTCTAGTTTTAGGATATGGAATCTAGATCTAAAGACTGACTATATGAGAATGCTTCGTTGTACCAGTACTTTTCTATCTTTATTGCTGTGGAAAGAAACCTTGAAGTAGCAAATCTTGTATTTAGCACTGAAGGTGTGAAATTCTAGAATTTGGCACTACTAGGAGAGTTTCTAAAGCTCTTCTACAGAGGGCAACTATCAAGAGAAATCTTGATTTCTCAGAAACTGATGTACAGGTTTTCACAATAAGTATTTAGAATTAGCACAGTGCCCCCTGGGTAGCAATATGGTAATATAAAATATGGGCAGTGTGTTTTCTTCTGCTTCTGTGTTTGAAAGCAACCCACTGCAATCCCATTGGGCTAGATGAAGCTCTTAAAAATGTTAATTTTTCTGTGTACAGCAAGTAGCAGTAAAGCCCTGCAAATCTACATAGACTTGAGAGCTGAATTAATAAGTTTTATTTATATTTGGGATTTATCCACATTTTAAATGGTTATATGCTGGGAGAATTTCAAGTCATTGTCAAATTTTAGACACTAATCACTGGGTTTACAACAAAAGAGAATGTATCCTTTAAAAAAAAAATAAGAATTTTAATATGTTTCTCAGAAGACAGAAAAGAAAGCTTACTTGTTTGATATGAAAATGTTTTAAAGAGTTTGCTATTTCTGTTTTTTTCCAAATTTGGATATCATTTCAGAAACTTCTCAGGAATTATATTAACAGCTTCCTGTTTGTTCAAAGTAAAGTATATAGAAAAGGAGCATTTTCCCATTAGCTAGAAGTCTTTCTACAGCTTACCTGCACTTTTTGTCTAGGAATTTTCTCAGTAAGAACCTGGTACATGAAGCATAACAGCCATTGATACAAATATGGACAAGTTTTCTCCTCTCATAGGTCTAGAATTATGGTTTATTTTAGTAACAAACAAAACCACTTGTATTCTTAATGGATCTCCAATGCAGAACTGATGTACACTTCTGTTAAGACACCATAAACCGATAAATTCAGGCAACAAATATGAAATTCATAGTTAGAAACAAGACATTTCCATTCTAATAATCATCTGTGGCCTGTGTAAAATAAGCCATAAGAATTCTCCATCTGAAGAACAGTATATTTTTCAGAAAAAGGTTACATCTATCCCTGATGTAGCATTCTCAAATCCTTCAGAGTATTTTGTGCTCTGTTCCAGTGGTTAATTATCCTTATTGTCAAAAACAAGCATCTTATTTCCAAGCTTGCATATGGCTAGCTTCAGGTACCAGCCGTAACATGCTGTTTTGTCTGTCTACAAGAGTGAAAAGCTGTTATAAGACTCCAATTTCTGGTATATGCTTACAAACTGTTACCAAGTAGTCCCAAAACTTCCTTTTTGATAATATAAAGTGATGAATTTTTTTGAGATTTTCACAAAATTATATCTATTTTTTTTAGTTATTCTTGATTTTTTCAAATCCTGTGCTAATGGCATTATCTTCTTGATTACAAACTAAAATTGTGAAATGGGAAAGAGCGTTACAGTAGCAAACATTTGCTTGTTATTTCGTTGCCACTGTAACACAAGCTCATGTTAAGCAGGTTACCCATTGATCCCCATGTCACTTGGTGCATCGTTTGGCTTTGCTTGTTTTGTTGTGTAGACATGTCCTAGGGGATAGCTCAGTAATTTTGTTTGGATGGAAACTAGCTGATGTAAAATAAAGCAGCAGTGTAGATACTGTATGAGTCTGTGTATTCTGTGAGTTTATCAAGTTACAGCTGGCTAATCATCCCTCTTGCCAAACCATAGCACTGAGTGCTGCAACATGTCTCATTATCATACTTTTTCAGGAATTCTAACAAAAACAGTAGAGAAGCTGTGCCCAATGAATCCTGTGAAAACTTGTCCTCTTCAAGACAGGTAGCAGTGGCCTCCAGTCAGTTGAGGCAAAGGGAGTGTCTGCTTTGGGACACACTTTTATAGACCACCCTTTTGGAAAGGTACCTTCATGAGAATCAAGAGCAAATGCTTCTTTTTCCCTTTCTGGGATGGATTTTTATGTTTTTATTCTGGGAGTTATTCCCTGCACCTTACCATTTACCATTATAAAGCAAGTCCACCTGTGCTTCAGGGCATTTAAAGGGCCTGGGAGGACTAAGAAATGAAGCTAAATAAATTAGGAGCAGATCCTTGCAGAATCCACACAGGAAACCCAAGAACCTTTTCCAGAACATGAGTTTGTAGCCAATAGAGAGGTAGGAAAGTACACAATGGTATGGAGTTTCCTGGCATCAGTATTAAACAAAGTCAGTCTGTCCTCTATGAGCTTTTGATGAAACATTAGAGATCTAGGGAGACTTTGCCTGATTTTATGGCTAGGAGGCCGTCAGAGGGCAGGTTTGGAGAATGCAGCTGAAGAACAGCGCCATACCACTACATGTGTCTACTGAACAGTTTGGGGACATTATCTATCTATCTATCTATCTATCTATCTATCTTTCTATCTTTCTTTCTATCTATCTATCTATCTATCTATCTATCTATCTATCTATCTATCTATCTATCTTTCTATCTGTCTATCTATCTGTCTATCTATCCATCCATCCATCCATCCATCCATCTGTCCATCCTTTTTTTAATTAAAAAAGGATATTATTTTTCCTTACTAAAAAAAAAAAGGAAACTCCAATCTGATGTAGCTTCGCATAAAGAATGAAGCCAACAACTTTACCATTTGGAGGGCTGTGATTCAGTGATGTTTGTATGAGGCACTAAGTCTGATTTATTGGGTAATCTGTACAAGATCTAAAAAATT